>WOXC01003452.1:0-258234 GCA_011680675.1 Gymnobelideus leadbeateri
ACGTGTATTTGTGTAGAGAGAAAGAAGCAGGAAGGGACAGCAGAGAGAACTATGTCCGTGAAATCTTCAGAATGCTCTGGTATGTCCCTGCACTGGATGATAAATAATATCCAGAAATGATATGAGTAAAAGTAAAATAGGAAATAGCCTTCTCAGTGGCAGAATCTGACATTCTGTGTACCTAAATAGATGCAAAAGGGAGCCTTGCTCCCCAGTCCTTACTGTGTGCAAGATAGCCTTCTTCTTTTAACCTAGACCCTGCCTGTACCTGGAAGAGGCAATGATTCCCATGTGGTGGTCTTATTCACATTAACCAATGCCAGTGTCTCCCTATCTGTACTATCCTGTGTACTATCATTCTAAGTGTCACTAAATTGGAACACCAGCAGGTGCCAGTAACACTCAGTTACTGAGCTTCACACTTATGTAGAAGTCCAAGTTAAAAGAAATCACTAGGTTTGATTTCAGTTGGACCCACCTTGATTTCTTTTAGGGCTTCTGTCTTTTCACAGCAGTTTTGGACTACTTGCCACCTAATCTCTTGGCTTTATTTTCCCACTAGTTGTTCAGTCATTTCAATCTTTTCCAACTCTTTGTTACCCCATTTGGGGTTTTCTTGGCAAGGATAACAGAGTGGTTTGCCATTTCCTTCTCAAGCTCATTTTATAGATGAGGAAACCAAGACAAACAGGGTCAAGTGACTTGCCCAGGGTCACACAGCTAGTAAGTATCTGAAGCTGGAATTGAAATCAGGAGGATGAGTCTTCCTGTCTTTAGGTGGGGCACTCTATCCACTTTACCACCTAGTTGCCCATCTTCCCACGAAAATGTCCCTTATCTGACCATTTTTATCCACTTGATTATACAGAATCTCACAGATTTGGAAAAGACCCGAGAGGGCATCTAATTCAATCCATACCTGAAAAAGAATCCTGTCTACAGAATCTCTAGTAAGTGGTCATCCATCCTTCTTCTGAAGACTTTAGGAATCAGGCTTGCTTTTTCTAGGGCTGTAGCCCTAGAGCCCAGTGAGTAGACATATAGTCACATTTAGTATAGTCCAGAGAAACATAGCAACAGTTCAAAAGCAAGCAAGGTAGTTTTGTAGTTTGCCCCAAGGTGATGCATTGTAGAAGACCTGAGTTCTAGAACTCTACCATACCCTGGTATATAATCTTCACCTCTTTGTACTTTCCCTATTTGTAAAATGAAAGTGTTGATCTCAAGCTCTATATTCTCTCTTAGATCAAACATTTTATGAATACGTGGATCCTCTTATGACCTAGCCCTGTATTATCTTATATGTTGGTGAGCAGCATGTAGATATGTTCTTATTAATCCTCTTGCACCATCTCCACTAGCCTCATAAAATGCTTGCAGCTTCAGCCAGATGTCCCACTGTCCAGTGTATCTGGAGTAGTGATCAGAGCCTCTTCCTGCTTGATAAGTATGTCAGATACCAGGCTGAATCCCCTCCCTTGGGCAAGAAGACTGGGAGACTTTACCATCACAGGATGGTGGAAGAGGCCAAAGTATGTACTCAGACAAAGGAGGGGACAAAATGTGAGAATTGGTTTTGTGTTTTTGAATTAAAGTTGTGAGAGCAGATTTTTGTGGCTTTGCTTTTATTTTTAAATGGCACCAGTGGAATTTTGCTTCACCACAAGTGTATTAGAATAACAATAAAATGGGTGGGGGATATTTTTTTTCCAAGGACTCTAGTAAATAGAACTAAGGATATTAGAGACTTATCCTTCAAAGGGATTTCTGGCAAAAGATGGAAGGAAGGGAGGAAGGAAAGAAGGAAGAAAGGAAGAGAGGGAGGGAGGAAGAAAGGAAGGAAGGAAGGAAGAAAGGAAGGAAGGAAGGGAAAGAGGAGAAACGGGAAGGAAGGGAGAGAAGGAAGGAGGCAAAGAAAGGGAGGGAGGGAAAAAGTAGGGGAAGGAAGAGAGAAAGGAAGAAAAGAGGGAAGAATGGAGAAAGGAAGGGTGAAAGGGAGAAATGGAGCAAAGGATAAGGTAGGGAAAGAAGGGAAGGAAGGGTGGAAGGAAGGAAGGAAGAAAGAGAGGGAGGGGAGGAGGGAGGAAGGAAAGAAGGAAGAAAGGAAGAGAGGGAGGGAGGAAGAAAGGAAGGAAGGAAGGAAGAAAGGAAGGAAGGAAGGGAAAGAGGAGAAACGGGAAGGAAGGGAGAGAAGGAAGGAGGCAAAGAAAGGGAGGGAGGGAAAAAGTAGGGGAAGGAAGAGAGAAAGGAAGAAAAGAGGGAGGAATGGAGAAAGGAAGGGTGAAAGGGAGAAATGGAGCAAAGGATAAGGTAGGGAAAGAAGGGAAGGAAGGGTGGAAGGAAGAGAGGGAGAGAAGGGAAGGAGGAAGGAAAAGAGGGATGGCGGGCAGGAAGGGAAAGAGGAAAGGAGGGAGGGAAGGAAGAGAAGGAGGGAAGGGAAAGAAGGAATGGAGTAAGGCAGGGAAGAAGGAAGGAAAGGAAGGAAGGGAAGAAGGAAAAGATAAAGGGAGAAGCATAGGGAGGACAGGAGGGAGAGATGGAAGGTAGTCATTATAGTTTATTGGAAAGTGGATTTTGGTTTAAATGACCTGTGTTCAAATACTGACTCTATGACCTTCTATCTGTGTGACCTTGAACAAGTCAATTTATTTCCTTAAATTCTTTCCTCAATTTATTCATTGAGGGAATTGATCTAGATGAGCACTTTGAGCTTGAATGCCTATGATTTTTGACCTGGTCCATTCAGGGTAATGAACTTATTTCTGGAACCTGAAACTTACTTCCTTGGCCTTTTCAACTTCAGTGTAGTAGTTCTTTATTAACTTTTGTAAAACCTAGTGGATGATATTATAACAATATAGGACTACAGGGATTTAAGAAGAAATGCTCTGTCACCCAGCAGTTTCAAGAGACTTAGCTGGCCACACCTCATATTCCTTCCCAAAGGTACAGGCCAGGAAAATAACCATGTGGGATAAACCACAGGGCAGAACAACACACCTCCCTTTTGATTATGTGAATCAGATTCTGTCTATGTTTGTCATTCCAATATGTGAGGGTAGGTTTGTTCTCTATGCTCATCATATTTCTGTTTGGCTTCTACTTCTGGATACAGCAGCAGAGATATAGCCACTTATTTCTATATCTATAATTTTATTACAAAAAAACTCACAAATGATTAAAAATTATTGGAATTTTTTTCCAGTTACTGACTTTGTTTCTTAATCTTTCATCTGAAGAGTAATACTCCTAAGCATGCCCAAGTGAATCATTGCAGTTTCTAAATGATTCTGTGCCAACAGGAGGGGAAAGATGGAGTAGTATCAAGTATTTCAAAAAGGCTGGCTCCATCAAAGTCATTATACTCACTTGACCTAAGCAAAACTGACTTTATAAAATTACCACAATTCCTCTGATCACAGCATATTAGTTTTCATTCCATATGCTTGAAGAAATACACTCAGGCAACATTTGGGACATGCTAGCTAGGTTCTTTTGTGTTGGTCTTTTACGAATGTATTATCTTCAAAAATATGTATACAAGTGCTTGGAATAAAACCAAGTCTTACTTTAGGTTAGATGCCTTCTATAATCACACAAGACTCAGTTCAGTCACTCTCTCTTATGGGAAGCCTTTCCTGACCTCCACAGCTTTAATAATCTCTTCCCCTTCAAATTGTCATATATGTATTTCACCATTGAATTGTCTCATTCCCCTTGTATAATGTAAGCTCCCTGAAAGCCACTGCTGTTAGCTATTTGGGCTTTCTTCATTTCCCAAGTGCCTAGTAAGAACTTAGAAAATGCTTGTTGGGCAGCTAGGGGGTGAAGTGGATAGAGTGTTGGGCCTGGAGGCTGAATTCAAATCAGGCCTCCAACACTTACTAGCTGTGTGACCTTGGGCAAGTCATTTAACCCTGTTTGCCTCAGTTTTCTCATATATTCAAATAAACTGGAGATAGAAATGGCAAACCATGCTAATATTTCTGCCAAGAAAATCCCAAAAGGGGTCATGAAGACTTGGATATGACTGAAACAACTGAACAATATCCCTGATTCATGTTCAGCCTTGCTTTTATACTATTCTCCCATAATTCCCACTCTCATTAAGGGAATAGATGAATTATCATCCATTCCGTTCATGATCTCTACTTTTTTATACCCACAAATGAATCTTTCTTACCTAAAAATAATGCTATAAACACGATAGAATTGACTTCATTATTTACTCTTTTTTTATAGTTATACTTATTTACTAGGATTTTATTGTTTGGGTGTTTACAAATCAGATATTTTATTCACTTCTGGGACTTGGGGAATGTTTTTCTGAAAGAATGTCTTAAATATCTTGCTTTTGCTTAAAGTATCTTTTGATGATTAGGCTTACCCTTGAAGGGTAAACTATTTTGTGTTGAAGCTTTGCTTTCTAGAACATATTACTCCATTCTCTTCTCTGATTTTTCCTGAATAAAGAATAATCTTGGGTAGTTCATATTACCTTTCTTTACTATCTGCAAGTCTTTCTCTAGGCGGCTTCTTAAATTTGTTGTTAAAATTATGAAATTTAACCATTATTTATTGGATTTTGAAATGAGGGTTTGGGTTGTTTTGTTTTGTTTTTCCTGACAGAGATCTCCATAGCCTATCAAAGTTTTTCCATCTGTGTTCTGTCATTTTTTAATCCTGTGGCCCAAAAGCCTAATTTCTAGTTTTAAAGGGAGTGAGAAAAGTCTTTCTCTAGACATCCTCCTGACAAGGCTTCAGATACAGCTCATACTATAGCTCTTCCACTTGTACAAAGCATGTTTGCATTCCATTTTTTGATACTCACAGTGACATTGGTGAGATTGGTAGAACAAGTATTATCATCTCTGTATAAAAGATGAGGGAATCCTATCCCAGAGATTTCAAGTGGCTCATCAAAAATCACAAAGCTAGAAATGAATTTGGACTCCTTTGCTTTATTCCTTTTCCAGTTTTCCCTCTCCATTGACCCTCTCCTTTCCAAGTTGCTGTCCCACTGTACTCCTTTGTTATTGACATTGTGCCTACTGCATACCTAGCATTACTTCAGATCAGAGAGACAACCTTGGGTGAAACACCTGCTATTCCTCAGTTTCCCTTCTTGTCATATAGTTACATGTTATTTACTCTGGCACTGATTCTGGACAGCTCCCTTGGTCAAATGAACTCATCAATTGATAAATATTTATTAAGGGCCTATTATGTGCAAGCCACTATACTAGACACTGTGGAATGTAAAAAGAAATATGGTCCCAAAGAAGTATAAATGGTGTCCCTGGCTTTAAAGTGGGCAGGGCGTAGAGTGGGTAGTGAAACTCTCTGAGTTGAGGTATATACTCTTTGAAAAACCTTGGCTATATTTTTGGAAGATGAGATTGGGAAGTTGTGTGTGTGTGTGTGTGTGTGTGTGTGTGTGTGTGTGTGTGTGTGTAAGGAGATGGGGAAGGAAGAAGATTCAAAACTATCCATTTTGTTACTCATTAGCAGCTGAGACAAAAGGATAAGCATATATTGAAACTACTTTAACAACCTTTGCCATGTGATTTCTACCTTCAATCAACACCTATAATTGAGTGTTGGCTTCAGAGGTAATGAATACAGTATAGAAATGGCTCCATAACATGCACTGAAGTTTGTTTGGTCTGACTGGATTGTGGTACTTGAAAATGAGAATAATATGCTTACCCGGCCTGCCCTGTGATGTCAAGAAACAGACAGACCCACGCTCACCTCTAAGTTAGAACCACAGACTTTATCCATACTCTAGAAACCTCTGGTGAAAACACATGAATTAAAGATGTGTATCTGCCCTAATGCCAACCTCGTGTTCCATTATTGGTGTGGCTCTGAGAAAAAAAACAAAAAAACAAACAAAGAAGACCAAAAAAACCCCAAAACCAATGACCCCTTCCAGGAAATTAGTACTATGACCATAGACCAATGGATAAAGCACCAGCCCTGGAGTCAGGAGGATCTGAGTTCAAATCCAACCTCAGACACTTACTAGCTGTATGACTTTGGGCAAGTCATTTTACCATCTTGATTACCGCCAAAAAAAAGTGGCTGTAGTGTTTTGAAAATGCTCTAGTCTAGGGTAAGCAGCACTTCAATACCTTTATTGATAGAGAGTTCCTCACAAAAGGTTCTTTGTACCAATGAAGTCACAGGGCCCACCCCTATTTTTATCCCCAAGAGGCAGCATGATATTAGGAGAAGTAAATATAATGTAGAGTATAGTCAAGAAGACCTGAGTTTAAAGTCCAGTTTCTGACACATAATGATCAAAAACCTTGTAGCCAACTCTCTAAGAATATGTGACAGCACAATAGCTGAATTGCTGAAGGGAGTTTCCTCACCAGGATTTTCCTATATCAACGAAATCACAGGTTCAGACCAAAACAATAACAATAATTAAAAAGCTATACCTTGTAAATACAGCATATCGCAGGGGAAAAAAAGTACAAGGATCAGCCAATGAGAATTTGGTAAAATATCTGTTGCTGTCTCATCATGTAGTTAAAATACCAGAGAATGCTCATTTCCAGATTTGTTTACAGATGGGGCCACATAGATTTTTCCTGACAATCTTTAGTAAAAGGCTCTGAGAAAGAATTCAAAAAGGATATTGCTGAGCCTTCCCAAGCCACCAGAGAGCTATCCAGAATCTGAGACTATGAATTTTTCGGAAAGCACTCCAGTAGACTTGCCAAAGATAGCAAATGTTTAATAGGGTGGGGTGGGGGGATGTAAGGGTGGGGATTTCAACTCCACCCCAATTAATGTAAGCACTGAATTCCCAGACAGCTGGCTTGAATTTATCAATCAAAGGGAATAAACTAGGTGCACATAAACCCTTAATCAATTTGGGAGGACTGATTTACTTTTATCATTGGAGAAAAGCAGATGACACCCCAAAGGAAATATTTGTGATTGGTTGAATAATACCTCCCATTTATCTAGCTCTTTAAGGCTTGCAAAATACTTTACAAAAATCTCATTTGATTCTCACAGCAGTCCTAAGTAGGTGCTATTATTATCTTCATTTTACAAATGAAGAAACTGAGGCACACAGGTTATGTGATTGCCCAGGGTCACACAGTTAGTGAGTGTCTGAGGTCAGACTTAAATTCAGATCATCCTTACTCCAGGTTTAGTCCTATATCCACTGCTTTTCCTAACTGCTCAAAAAAATGAATTAAAGAGAATGAGTCATGCTGTACGTGGCTATTTATTTTAAAAGCAAGGCAATTTGGAAGATTAAAGTCCAGCATCAAAGCTCCAAGTTTGGGGAGCTTCCAAGACTTGGGTTTTTCAAGGCATTGGAGGAGCTAGAAGGCACAGCCCATTATGCCTCTCCCATAGGGTAGCAAGAGGGAGGGGGCAGGGGAATGAATCCAGAGAGGGCGTTACACTCCCCTTTCCTCTCCAGCCCTCCCACTGACCATCAGGAACTGGACCATCCAAGTGAGAGCAGAGAAAAATACTGAGGATAAGCAGTTTCAGGATTCTATAAGAACATCAACCCTTAGAGCACAGTGGACATCTCTGTCCAAGGAGAATTTCATGAGAGTGCTAGAAAGGGAGAGAGGGATTTCCAACAACTAGGAGCTGTGAGTGAGCCTATTGTTATCTAGGGGTGTTCCACCATCTTTGTGCCCTAAGTTTGAGCCCAATCTTCCAAAGACCTTGTGGGTACTTGTGAGAAAATGTGGCCTAGACTTTGGGGGAGCAGAAGATAATTTTTGTACAAATTATTCACACTATTCCACATTAGTATACATCCTTTCTAAAAGGAAGTTAAATCTGGTAGGCTGATCATCTAAAATTGAGTTAAATCTGGCTGACTGATCAAGAATGGGTGGGAGCTTGTGGTCAACAGAACTAGAAAAATCCATCCCTTTAGGTATTCTTCTAGAACCCTGAAGGAAAGAGTGGTTTAAATGCCCTCTGGGGACCCAACCTGCCAGTGCTAGTGGCAGTTGGAGAACAACCTCATAGGGGCTGCTACAACTAGAAGTTCCTTTACAGTCTTGTTTCATATTACTTCTTAACAGAAGCTTCTAAATTGATTATGTGACAGGCTATGTCACATAATAGGAATCTATCTTACCTTATAGGAAAATGGAAGAGGAAGGGAAAAAGGGGTGGGGGGAGTGATAAAAGGGAGGGCAAAATGGGGGAAGGGGTAGTCAGAAGCAAAACACTTTTGAGGAAGGACAAGGTGAAAGGAGAGAGAGAACAGAATAAACAGGGGAGGGACAAGGGAATAGAAATGGAGGGAAATGCAGTTAGGAATAGTAACTGAAAAAAATTGAAGCAAGTTTTTCTGATAAAGGCCTCATTTCTCTAATATATAGAGAACTGTGTTAAATTTATAAAAATGAGAGCCATTCCCCAATTGATTAAATGATCAAAAGATATAATCAGTTTTCGGATGAAGTAATTAAAGCTATTGATAGCTATATGAAAAATATTCTAATTCACTATTGATTGGAGAAATACAATTTAAGATAATTCTTAGACACCACTTCATATCGATTGGATTGGCTAATAGGACAAAAAAGGAAAATGAAAAATTTTGGAGGGAATGTGGGAAAAATGAGACATTAATACACTGTTGGTGGAGTTTTGAATTGATTCAACCATTCTGAAGAGCAATTGGAACTATGCCCAAAGGGCTAATAAAATTGTGCGTACCCTTTGACATAGCAATGCCACTACTAGGTCTGTATCCAAAAAGAGATTTAAAAAAAAGGAAAAGGACCTATATGTACAAAAATATTTATGGAAACTCTTTTTTGGGGTCAAAGAATTAGTAATTGAGGGGATGCCCATCAAATGTGGAATAACTGAATAAGCTGAGGTATGTAATTGTGATGGAATTCTACTGTGATAAAAGAAATGATAAGCAGGATGCTCTCAGAAAAACATGGAAAGACTTACATGGGTTGATACAAAATGAAAGGTAATAGGTACAAAATAACAGCAATATTGTAGGACGATCAGCTGTGAATGAGTTAGCTATTCTCAGCAATACAAAGATCCATGACAACTCCAAAAGACTTAGGATGAAAAATGCTGTCTATCTCCAGAGAAAGAACTGATGGCAGACTGAGGCAACTTTTTTTTCACTTTATTTTTCTTGAGGATTTTTTTTGTCAGCATTTTCTTTCACAACAAGACTATTATGAATATATTTTGCATGACTACACATATATAACCTATATGGAATTGCTTGCCTTCTCAATGAAGGGGTGTAGGGAGAGAGGAAGGTAGAGAATTTGAAATTCAAAGGTTTAAAAACAAATGTTAAAAATTGTTTTACATGTAATTGGGGGGAAATTAAATACTAAATAAGTACCAAAAAAAGAAAGAAATTGATTATATGACATGGGAGACATTGACAAAGTACCTCCCATCATGGGCATGCCCACAACAAGAAGGCTCTGCAGAATTGCAGTAGCTCAAAAGAAACATGAGGTTTGCAAATTTAAAGACATCTCCACTTCAAATGTTCACATGGGATATTTGTACCCAACCTGTGGTAGAGCCTTTCAAGCTAAGATTGGTGTGATCAACTGCAATTGGACAGAACTGTAAAATGACTCTAACAGAGTGATGTCATTTTTATCCTCTTCAAGAACAAAGGACTGCAACCACTAATGATCCAAACAGAAGGACCTGCCTCTCTGGTCTCCTTAAAGACTTAGTTCATATCCCACCTTGTACAAGAGACCTTTTCTGAAACCCCCTCAACTCATTCTAAGTTTGTCTTGCACTTTCTATTTCATGTAAGTACACAGCTATTGGCATACTCTCTCCCCTTTCCCATAAGAATATAAACTCCTTGAGGGCAGGGACTGTGTTTTTTTTTTTTCTGTCTTTGTATCCTCAGTGCTTAGCACAGTACTTGTAACATAAATGTTTGTTGGCTGGCTGAGTGACTACCTTATACTTCCTGTACAAGATACTCCATTTCATTCTCTGGGACTTTACTCAGGTTATCTCATAATTCTAGACTATACTTTCCCCTCACCTCAAATTCCTGGAAGCTCTAACTTACTTTAAGACATTACTTAGGTGCCATTCCATTTGAGAATTTTCCTGACCTCCACCTCCTCGACATGAATGCTCCTTCCCTTTAGTATTTTTCATTTATTATTTTGCACATATTTTTTCTTTATATATTTGTATTCAGGTTGTCTCCTATAACAAGCAATCTTATCTAAGTCAGAGACTACTTAATTTCTGTCTTTATATGGCCAGCACCTAATACATTGTAGATACTTAATATATGGCTATTGAAATTGGAATAAACTATGTTCATGTGTGTGCATGTGTATGTGTATATATGGGGTGTGTGTATATACACATGAATATGTGTATAGAAATATATGCATTTACAGATATACACATATGCAAAACTATACATATATGTATAGTTATATAAATTCAAATTAATAAATGAAAAATATTAAGTGCTTACTATGTGACAGGCACTATGCAAAGTACTGGGGATACAAACATTTTTCAAAGAGAAGGTCTTTTCCCTCAAAGAACACACATTTTATGGAGGAAGACTACACAAACGGGAAGGTTGTCTTTTCTGGCATTGTGGAAAGTAGAGAAATGAGTACAGGGGCAAACAGATATTGATGGTCTAAGTTAATGGCTATATGTAACGTGAAGCTGAAGCACAGTCGGGTTTCTAGATGTAATAGCAAGCACCCTAGCATCCCCAGGATGGCTGCTAGCACAGGTTCTTTGATCGGCTTTTCTAAAGGAAAACAACTCAAAAAGGGATTAACAATCTTACTTTACTCACACATAGATATCATTCACTTAGTCCAGGGGAAAAAGTCAGCACCCTGAACTTCAGAGAATAAAACAGAAGTTACAAATAGACAAAAATACAGACAGAGAAAATAACACAATTCAACAAATCAACAGACAGGGATTCTAGCTGTCTGGCCATCACATATATACAGTGTTAGTTACCAGAGAGAGAAGCACCAACATCTGGGTTTTCAAAGTTGGAGGTCTCAATGGCTGCCCAGAATCTCATCTCGCCAAATCACACAACTTTTCCCAAAGTTAGCCTCAAAGCAAACCTCACCTCAGAGGTATATATAGCCTTCTTAAGGGTCAGCGAATATCACAACACTCATGATCCACTGCCTAGTTGCAAAGTAAAAAGGTATGGGTCTTCCTGAAAAACAAGATTCCCCTAAGCAAGCTTCTCCTGTTGTGCCCTGGTCTACCATTTAGCAAACTCCTCCCACCATAGCTCCATGTAACCACATTCAGCCGAAAGAGTATATTTTCAAATCAGGGAAGGTCTTTAAATTCCCTAAGGCTTATTAAGGGGCAGGGAAGATCTTCAAATTCCCTTACCATTGCACAGGGTTACCCAGTAGACACAGGGGGCTAAATTATAGTTTACATATACTCAGTCACCAATCAATGATTTGGACCCTACAGAGTTCCCAAGATGAGTGAATTAAGATTCCCCAAGAATTGGGGCCTGGGCTCTTCCAGGGTTGGGAAAAACATGATTGAATATACCCCCTACTCCATAGTCCTGTAATCCTAGTATATTTAGTCAGTAAGTCAGTCAATAAGCATTTATTAAATACCTATGTGCCTGACATTGTGTTAAGTGCTGGGGATATACAAAAAAGGTAATCAATAGTCCATGCTCTCAAGGAGCTCGCAGTCCAAGATACCTACAAATCACTTAGAAGCCAATGATAGAAAGATTTACCTTTGTTGAAAATTTTATTAATAATGAAAGGAAAATAGTACCATTGATCTCAACACAGGTCATTCTTTGAACCCTAAATCTACTATGTACAAAATTTCACCTCTGCTTGTCATTATTGTTATTTTTAAGGATATAATTATATTCAAAGACCCACACATATATATGTAGATATAATTTGTTTTCTTTTCAAAGAGATTTCATTTCATGGACATGGTTTGTATTCAATCCAATATGGACATTTTTCTTTTAGAATGAAAATGAGCCAAACGTGTGGGATGTAAGTACTATGACTGCTTAGGCCAAAGGATTTTGTACTAAACCAATTCATTTGATTTCTTAGTCTTGGCCAATGAATTGCCCTATTCAGTAAGAAAGAATAATACCAAACTGAACAAATCCTGAACAAAGAAAGATAAATTCTACCACCAAAAAAATACAAGTTGAGTTGCTTTTGTTTTTGTTTTTCTCTTAGACCTAGTGCTAGTCATCATGGGAAATATAAGATAGAAATATTTTATCTTACCTCAAGGAACTTACCAGGCTAGCTGAGGAGACAAAATATGCACACTGGAAAAGATAGCCAACAATACAAAGTGGGATGTTGTGAGTGCCAAATGAATTATAGATGCTTTAATGTAATTGCAATTTATAGAAAAGAAAGATCGATTTGGGGTAGGATGGTCAGGGAAGGCTTCCTAGAGGAGGTAGAATTTTAGTTCCACCTTTAAGAATGGGTACCATTTTGCTATAAAGTAGATTGAGGAGATCCTCTATATGGCAGGGTAGAGGTGGAAAGGGAAAAGGAATACTAAAAGGAAAGGCAGGAAAACACAAAATAAGTTCAAGGGGTACTTTAAATTAGTATGGTTGGAACAGTGTTTGGGGAAGTAATGGGAGAAAAGTCATTAAAGGAAAGTAGTGAGTAGATTGTGGAAGGTCTCGAACAGAAAGCTGAGAAACATCAGTTTTGTTTCTATAAGCAAGGAGGAACCATTGAAGATTTTTGTACAGGGAAGTGATGTACTGACCATAGTGCTTTATGAAAAAGAATCTGGCAGGGATGAGCTGAATTAAATAGAAAAGGGAGAGACTGGAGGCAAGGAAAACAAGTAGGAAATCATTAGAGTTCCCAGAAACAGAATGAAAAGGGCCTGAATAAAAGGGTCAGTGAGAAAAGGGAGATGCTAGAGACATTGTGACTGACAGTCCAAGACTTTGTGATGGATTGTATGTTTAAAGTGAGAACCAGGAAGACCAAAAAAGACTACAAAGTTGTAAATATGGATACTTGGAAGAAAAATAGTCCATGAATTAAAATGGAAAAGTCAGGATAAGAAG
Organism: Gymnobelideus leadbeateri; assembly: GCA_011680675.1. NCBI lineage: Eukaryota > Metazoa > Chordata > Mammalia > Diprotodontia > Petauridae > Gymnobelideus > Gymnobelideus leadbeateri. The sequence continues at coordinate 13,127 of WOXC01003452.1, forward strand.
TTGGATTTGGGCAGAAGATACTGAATTTTGTTCTAGATGTGTTGAGTTTGAGATGATGTCACGACACTAAATGGAAATCCCAGTGGGAAGCTGAAGATTCAGGACTAGAATGCAGAAGACACATAACTATGCGTAAAAATTTGAAGATCATTCATATATGAGCAATAGTTAGTCAATAAATTATATAAGCTCTCTGAAGAAGAAAGTATCAATAAATGAGAGAAAATGGCAAAGGAATGAACCTTGGGGAATGCCCATATCTTAGATGCAGGGGAAGGAAAAGAAGTCAGAGGAATAAACAGAAGGAATGTCTTGAAAGGGACGATGAGAATCAGAATCTTGTTGTCACAAAAGCCAAAAGAGGTAAAAGGTTGTTTTTATTTGGAGGGGGAGGCAGTAAATTGGGTAGGAAAGAGTAAGCAATATTAAATGGAATGCAAAGATCAAGGAGAAAAGAGGATTCAGTCCTTTAATTTGAAATTTGCAAGATAAATCAGAGATCTTAAAAAGAAATTTTGATGAAGCTATAGAGACATAGGCCAGAGAGTTACTGAGAATGAAAAGAATCTGAGGAATTTGGCAGAGGAAAATATAAGATAGTTCCTAAAGAGTAGAATCAGGAGCTAATTAAAGATTTTTCAAGGTAGGGAAGACTTGTATTTGTTTCAAGAAAGACTGGAAGTAGCTACTGAAGAGACAGTTAATCAGTCAGTCAATAAACATTTATTAAGCATTGTGCTAAGCAGTGAAAATCTTGGAGAAAATGGAGATAATTAAGGAAGAGAGGTCCCAAAATAGGTGGGAGGGTACAGAACTGTTCCTCTGTAAGACCAGGAGAAGAGAAAAGAGATGCATATAGAAACAGGGATATTTTGAGGTATAGAGGGAATTTAGTTCTGATCATTTCTATTGTTTAGTTTAATAGGAAGTGAAGTTCATTTCTGAAAGTGAAAGGTAGAATGTATAGTTGGAGGGGGGATTGTTAAGAAGTGAAGAGAGTGTGGATCAAAGGGGAGGAACAACAGGAACTCTGAGCAAGGGCCAAGGAGAAGTCAAACAGCAATTTTAACATGCCAATTTAAAATAATACAATAATTTTCTCAAGTGCCCTGGGATTAGGAATGGAAAGAAAAAAATAAAACAAAATAAAATGGTGGTGGTGATGCAAGATAGACACCTGGCATAGTATACAAGGTAGATAAAGAGGGCCAGGAATGTGTGGTATATAGAGCATAGGCTAGGGAGTGAATTGAAAGTAATCAGAAAGATGCAGGAATGGGGCAGTATTGAAGGATTATGAGAAAATCAAGAGAGAGTAAAGAACTAGTTCAGTGGTTGTGGGGAGGAGTGCTGGGTAAGGAGACTGTGGTTGGAAAGGCAAACTTTTATGTGATGACAAGATCCAGGAAGTGGTTGTGTTGAGAGGTGGCTCACTTAGAGAAGAAATCTTTTGAACCAAGAAGGATGAGTATTTGAACTGTCTGGGTGTCACTTGGGACATCAACAAGGATTTTGATGTCAATCAAAGTGATAGAATAAGATGAGGTAAGTAGGAAAATGAAAGCCAGGTGCTGAAGTCATCAAAAAGAGTGGAACAAGGCCCCAAAGGCAGTCAATAGGAGTTTTAAGGATTCGGAGACCATGATCTATCTGGGTAGCATAGACTTCAAATAAGAGGTGGAGTGATGGTGGAAAATCAGTAGAAGAGGAGCAAGAAGTAGGATAATCCTATTTCTTTCTCCATTGAATCGAGGGAAGTGAGAAGAGGTGAAGTCACAATGAGAGTGAGTATCAAAAAATGTGGAATCACCCAAGGAAAGCTAGGGCTTATTTAAGGTGAATGAGAGGCTGAGGGTCAGTGGGAGATTTTCTATAATGGAGTGGAAATTCCAAAGGACTTAATGGAAGAAGCTGGTAGATATATCTGTGAATGGAATGAGGATGGGAAAATTTACATCAGAGCTGGATTGGATGGAGAGTTTGGTGAAAGATAGTGTGGAAGGGAGTTTTTTACTGGTAGTAGCAGCTGTGAATGAAGGAAGCAGTAGGATTTTAATGATAGTTATAGCAAATATTAGTGATGCTAGAGTGAATTTAGGGAAAAATTATGTATAGAAACAGACACATACAAACAGACAGCCCTGATATGGCATCCTTAAGAATAGTCTGATGCCCTGTTAAGGAAAGATAAGACTAATAATAAAGCATTTTATGTAGTATTTTTAAAATATTGATGTTTTCTGTTTTTTATATCATCATGATATCCCTTGTATCTCTTCCCCTCTCCCTCTCTAGAGCTATCTCACATACAAAAAGTATATTTTAGAGAGAAAAAAAATCAACAAACTGATTGATATGTATACAGTACTTTAAGGTTTGCACAGTATTTTACAAATAGTATCTCATCCCTTTAACCCAGCCAATGCCACTTCTAGGGCTGTATCCCAAAGAAATCATAAAAATGGGAAGAGGACCCACATGTACAAAATATTTATAGCAGCTCTTTTTGTGGTGGCAAAGAACTGGAAATTAAGGGGATGCCCATCATTGGTGAATGGCTGAACAATATGTGGTACATGAATATAATGAATGTTATTGTGTTATAAGAAATGATGAACAAGTAAACTTCAGAAAAATCTGAAAAGACTTATATGAACTGATGCTGAGTAAAATGAGTAGAAACAAGAGAACTGTACAAACAAGAGAACACTGTACACAGTAACAATGATTGTGCAATGGTTTAACTTCGGTAGAATTAGCTTTTCTCAGCAATGCAAGGATCTAAGACAACTCCAAAAGATTTATGATGGAAAATGCTATTCATATCCAGAGAAAGAACTATGCAGTCTGAATGCTGATAGAAGCATCCTATTTGTTCTCTCTCTTTTTGTTTTGTTTTTTTTTCTTACTCGTGGTTTCTCCCATTCATTCTAATTCTTTACAATGTGACTAATGTGAAAATGCATTTAATAAGAATGTATATGTGGAGTTTTTATCAGATTGCATGCTATGTTGGAGGGGGGAGGGAAAGGAGGTGGAGAAAATTTAAAACTCAAAAGCTTATGGAAGTGAATGTTTAAAACTAAAATTAAATAAATTAAGGAAAAATAAAGTTCTTGAGAAGATGGTAAAAAAAACCAAATAGTTCATTTTATCTTCTCAACACTGGGAGGCAGGTGATACTATATCCATTTTACAGTCGAATGCAGAAGATCAGTGACAATCTTGTTTACAAATGTCACACAACTAGTAAGTGTCTGAGGTAGGAGTTGAACTTATATTTTCCTAACTCTGGGTCAGGCACTTTCTGTTCACTGCTGTTGTAGTAAGGTGAGTTTAGCTGTTCATGTTCACCATCATTACTCAAAAAGGATGCCACAGCAACCTATGACATTTCAGGCAATTAATAACAGGTATTAAAGATAGCCTGCAGGGCTGCCAAAAATGTGAGGTTTTGGGCAATTTTAGCTTATATTTCTTTAGAACATTCTACAGAATATTTCCTAAATATTCTTTAGAATAATCTACAGAATGTGCTTTGAATGTTATATGGGCTCACTGATCTATTACTGTGGGAAACTTTCAAGTGTTTGTAGCAGTCTTAAGATTTATAATATGACTGCTAACTTTTGCATTTCTACACAAATTAATAGGTTCCATAATATTTAATAAAAACAAAATAATATGCAACTGAGGTAAAATTCACTAAAATATATGCATGTCTAATTTTTTTCCAAAAATAATTTTTTTTAATTTATTGTCTTTCTATGGCAAGTCTTTTTCATAGGTTGATTCCATAGCAAGGTAAAAAAGATTGATCTAATCAACCATAGAAAAAAAATTGATGAAAAGTACAAATATTACCTACATTCTGCCAACCTGTTGAGTTAGTATCTGGCAGAATGTGACAAATAAAAATGTCACAAGAGAAGGGATGAAAGCATTGTGATATCCATCAGGAGAATGAGTACTTAAATTTATGAAATCACCTCTCTACCAAAGTCCTTTTATTAGCAGTCACTTGATCAATTAACTAACATATAAAAACACCTACTGTGTGCAAGGAACTATGCTAGGTGCTAGGATTATAATGATAAAATAAATAATCCCTGCCCTCGAGAACCTCCCATTCTCCAGAGGAAAATAACATACACACATATATGAATATATATAAAAATCCAAAATAAATGTCAGCTAATTTAAATGCTCTGCCAACTGGGAGAGGGGAAGGGATCATAAATGACTTCAAACAGGAGGTTCCATTTGAACCAAGTTGAAGGAAATAAGGGATTCAAAGAAGCATAAGGGAGACAAGAGGAAATATTTTCCAGGCATGAGGGACTGGTAAAGGCATAGAAATGGGATGTTGTAAGATATATCAAGAATGTCAGTCTGAAGACTGCAAGAAGGGGAATCATGGGTAATTAGATTGAAAATGGTATTTTAAAGCCTGGTTGTGAAGGGTTTTTTATTTGTTTTAATACTGCCAAGTAGAAGACAAGTAGCCATGGACAATTTAAATGATCCAAAATTAATTTTGGTTCTATTGAAAAAGTTGACTAATAGAGAAGGAGCTTAAAAAATGCTACTTCACAGCTCACAGTTTCTCTAGAGATATGACAAACCACAGTTTCTAGGGCTCTGTGACATTTAAAAGACTCAAGCAAGAGAGGGTTTCTGGGTTATATGATCATTTTATTAATAAGGCTAGCATATTATTAATAAAAAAGATCAGTAGCACTTCTCAAATGCCAAAGACCTCTCATGGCAGTGGGTTCACAGTTTATATAGTCCCTTGGAAGAGGGAGCATTCCTGAGGGTGGTGATCAACTCTGATTGCTTAACAAAATTAATGAGAGAATGTATATTACAATGAGAGAATGTATATTACAAAGAGAGTCTTGAGGTATATGATATGGAGCACCCAAATCTTGGTCAAAGAGACTTGTCAATTTCTCTCTGACAAGAGGGAGAATTCACATTTTTCCAGACCTGTCTGAGTAAACACAAAGAACATGAATCTAACCATTCACCTAAACTTAGGATTTCTTTTGCTGTCTTTGATTAGACCTTAGCCTGGGTAAATCTTTGAGCAAGATTTCCTGCACTGGTTGATTTCTGGCTAGAAAAGGGGTCCTAATTCAATAATTAGTTATTAAATACAAGAGAAAAACAATCATTTCTCTCAGCTCAGTGGTTCTAGCCTTAGGAGGAAGAGACAGAAGAGGGAGAAAATGTATAGCTTTGCATATTTCCCTGGGTGGTGACATAGCAAATTATAGTTATTGTTGCTTAACCTGACACTGTGATTTCTATCTGACTTGGCATTCAGTGTAGGCCATTTTGATATCTACCTTGCCTCATACTTGTACCAGGGTGTTTGGCACTTTTCCTCAGTCTCTTCAGGTTGAATTCTTATACCTTGAAGAAAGGTATAATGACTAAAAGGTTAAAGAGCTGTATTTCTACAGAGGTATAATCTGGGGAATGACTGAGCAGTGAGAAGTTCTGTTCCCCCTCAATGCACATAAAAACATATCCTTTCACATCTAAAAATTGAAAATGAAACTGTTTGGGTCCTGTTATGGGGTTAATGGAAGCACTAAGCAGCAGTTTCTTATGCTTTGGGAAGTAATTGATTTGAATGTTCTTATATTTGTGAATGCTGGACACAGGGTATTTTATAGGAATTAGGAACAAAACAGGCAGTGTGTGTACTTTTCTTGGAGGAGAAAGAAAAAAAACAATTTTCTAATTTGATCAAGAGAGATGATATATATGAAAAACACGAAAATATTTCTTAGAAAATGGTATAAATCCGAGCATTCAATTACTTCCTCTTAGCTGGAAACCTGTGATGTATCACCATCTTTGGACTAAACAGGAAGAACCTAGAATTCTAGAAACCAAGAGTTCTTAAACTTTGTGTGTAATGGACCCTTTTGGCAATCTGGTTAAATTTATTAACCTTTTTTTCATAATAGTGTTTTTAAATACATAAAATAAAATATATAGGATGAAAAAGGGAACCAATTATATTTAAATGTAATTATCAAAATATATTAAAAAATTCATGAACTCCAGTTTAAGAACTCCTTATTCTAGGTGCATCCAAATAAGCACCCAAATTTGCATTAATGGGTTAATTCAGATGGTATAAAATTGGAAGTCATTTTGTCACTAAGGATCTGAAACTCAAGACCAAGGGATTTAAATTGGATTTGAATCTGGATTGAATCCAGACTGTACTATTTACTATCTCTGTGACTGAGCAAGGCTCTTCACTTTTCTAGGTTTCAACTTCTCATATGTAGAACATAGATTTTGGACTAGATAATCTGAAAGGGTCCTTTCAGTTCCAATAGTCTGACACTAGTATCTTCATTGACAACAGAAGAACTAAACAAAATCAAAATAATTCTTCATGAAAATATAAGCCACCTTCAAAGCATTAGGTTCTGGGTGATAGCAAGCCAAGCCTGACCTTAGACACTCATTAAGATTATTACCTATACTGTATTGCTTTCAGGGAGCAATAATTTCTTTGTAAAGTTGCTCCCCCTCCCCTCCTTGAGCTAATACAGCTTTTTTTTTGTTTAGCATTTTATTTTCCCCAATTAAATGTAAAAACAATTTTTGATATTTGTTTTTAAAACATTGAGTTCCAAGGGGGCAGCTAGATGGCACCATGAATAGAGCACTGGCCCTGAAGTCAGGAGGATCTGAGTTCAAATCCACCCTCAGACACTTAACACTTACTAACCATATGACCTCAGGCAAGTCACTTAACCCCAATTGCCTTGCCCTCTCCCCTCCAAAAAGCAAACAAAACAAAACCAAAAACATTGAGTTCCAAAATCTCTGCCTTCTTCTCTCCCCACCACACCCCCACCCCCATTCAATATAAATTACACATGTGGAATCAAAACATATTTCCATATTAGTCATGTTGTAAAAGACAAAAAAATAAAGTAAAAAGTATATTTCAATCTATATTCAGATGCTATCAGTTCTTTCTCTGGGGATGGATAGCATTTTTCATCATAAGTCCTTCAAAGTTATCCTGGATCATTGTTGCTAAGAAAAGCTAAGTTCTTCACAGCTGATCATCTGACAATATTACTGTTACTTTATACAAAGTACATATCACTTTGCATCAGTTTCTGTAAGTCTTTCCAAGTTTTTCTCAGTGCCCCACTGATCATTCCTTTTGCTTTTTTTTTTATTTTTTAAATCACAAAGGTGTTTTATTTATTTATGTATGTATGTATCTATCTATCTATCTATTTATTTATTTATTTTTGGAGGGGTGGTCTTTCTGCAAAATATTCCTGCTCATCATTTCTTAAAGCACAATAGTGTTACATCATAATCACATATCACAATTTCTTTAGCCATTCCCCAATTGATGGAGATCATCTTAATTTCCAATTCTTTGCCACCAGAAAAGAGCTGCTATTTTTGTACACATAAATCATTTTTCCTTTTTGTTCTTTATCTCTTTTGAGATGCAGACTTAGTGGTAGGTCAAAGGGTATACATGGTTTTATAAGACTTTGGGCATATTTCCAAATTGCTCTACAGAATAGTTGAGTCAGTTCCCAACTCCACCAACAGTGTATTAATGTCTCGTTTTTCCCACATCCCCTCCAACATTTGTCATATTCCTTTTATGCCCTATTAGCCATTCTAATAGGCATGAAGTAGTAACTCAGAATTGTATTAATTTGCATTTTTCCAATCAATAGTGAATAAGAGCATTTTTTTCATATGTCTATAAATAGCTTTGATTACTTAACCTGAAAACTGTTCTTTTTTTTTATCGTTTATCAATTGGAGAATTGTTCTTATTTTTATAAATTTGTCTCAGTTCTCTTATCGGTTTGTGAAATGAGGCTTCTATCAGAGAAACTTGCTTCAATTTTTTTATAATTAATTATTGCTAACTGTATTTCCCTCCATTTTATTGTCTTGTTCTCCATATATTCTATTCTTTCTCTCTTTTTACCCTGGCCTTCAAAAAAAGTGTTTTCCTTCTGACTACTCCTCCCAATCTGCCCTCCCTTCTATCATCACCCCTCCCCTCATTCCCTTCCCTTCCTACTTTCTTGTAGGGTAAGATTGATTTGGATACCCAATTGAGTGTGTATGTTATTTTCTCTTTGAACCACTTCTGATGAAGTAAGGTTCACTTACTTTCACTCGTTTCTCCTATTTTCCTCTCCACTGTAAGGGCTTTTTCTTGCCTCTTTTCTGGGAGATAATTTGCCCCGTCCTACGTTTTCCTTTCTCCCAGTACATCCCTTTTTCACCCCTTAATTTTTTAAATGATCTCTTCTGGATCTATTTTCCAGGTCAGTTGTTTTTCCAATGAGGTATTTCATATCCTCTTACTATGTTTTTTGTTCTTTTGGTTTTGTTTTATTGTTTCTTGATTTCTCATAAAGTCATTAGCTTCCATTTGCTCCATTCTAATTTTTAAGGAATTATTTTTAGTGAGTTTTTCTACCTCCTTTTCCATTTGGACAATTTCTCCTTTTCAATGCATTCTTCTCATTGACGTTTTGTACCTCTTTTACCATTTGACCTTGTCTGATTTTAAGGTGTTATTTTCTTCAGTGTGTGTGTGTGTGTGTGTGTGTGTGTGTGTGTGTGTGTGTGTGTGTTTCCTTTACCAAACTATTGATACGTTTTTCATGATTATCTTCCACCACCTCATTTCTCTTCTCAATTTTTCTTTTACCTCTTTTCCTTGATTTTCAAAATCCTTTTTGAGCTCTTTCATGGTCTGAGATCAATTCATATTTTTCCTTAAAGCTTTGGATGTAGGAACTTTTCCTTTATTTTCTTTGAGTGTGTATTTTGATCTTTCTTGTCACCACAAAAATTGTCTATGGTTAGAATTTTTTCTTTTCCCATTCTATTTCTTGACTTTTAGCTCTTTGTTAAAGTTCAGCTCTGCTTTCCAGGGTGAGGGTGCACTGTCCTAAGACTCAGGGTTTTTGTGCAGCTATTTTCAGACATCCTTCTAGGGAGCTGTGAGTTTTTAGGTCTTGCAAATTGGTATGATCTGTGAACAATCACAAGGATTAATTTCTGCCCTGGAACTGTGATGAGGGTCCCTGTTCCACTGCAGCCTGCAAGCTCTGATGTGCTAGTGCTCTTTCTTGCTTTGGGACTGCCACCTGGGACTGTAAAGCAGATTGAGTATGGACAAAGCAACAGTCCTGCCCCAAGTGCCAACAAAGGGACCTCTGTAATCTCCTTCTGACCAGTTGTCCTATCCCCTTTCAGTTTGTTTGCTGAGAGCTCCTAAAGTAGCTGCTGCCACTGCTGATTCAGTGGCTCTCAAGGTCTGCTCCTAGTTTTCTGTGGCAGGGTCTCTGCATGTTCCCTGGGGTGGATTGTGCTCCACTCTGAGTCTGGTGCAATAGACCTTTCCTGCCTGCCTTCTATGTTTTCTGTGGCTGGAAAATTACTTCACCCTGTCCTTTTGTGGGTTTTGTTGCTCCAGCACTCGTTTTGTGGCATTATTTAAAGTTTTTCTGAAGCGTTTGGGGGAAAACTCAGGTAATTCACTGTCTTTTCTCCACCATCTTGGCTCCACCTCCTACTATAGCTTTAAAAAATGAAATCTTTCAAAGTGCCAGCCCAGAACTCATGGAAATGAATGCATATTAATAGTTCAAGTTAGCTATTTCATTTTAAGCCAAAGTTTCTTGCAAAATGTATCATCAGGAAAGACCTTGACTGACAGCTAACCCTAATAAGACTGAACATTTTATGCAAGTGTTACAAAAGCCACACACAGCAATTTAAGTATTGGGCTTGGTAGAGGAACCGTCAAAAAATGTCAGTATTGATGAGGCAAAATCACATTACATTGTAAACAGACTCAGCACACACTACAGGGTCAACCAATCAGAGCAGAGGAATGAGGCAGTATTTCCTGCACAAGATCCAACAAGCCTCAGAATGAACTATTCCAGTCCAGGTGAGGTGATCATGCTTGGTGATTATGGGCTCAACTCTCAGGTACTTGAGATGCTTGATGCAGATAAGGGTTGGAAAGTTTGTTTGGAGTCCTCTGTGTGGGATAGTGGATGTGACATCTAAATTTTAGATAAGTTTTCCCTTTGTGAAAGTGAATGCTGTTGAAAGGGTGTGTTCAATTTGAGGGAATGTCCCAAGGACTAGTTGATTTGCTATAAAAACTACATTGTGACAGAGGCACAGAATGAAAGGGGTGGACAATGGTTCCCAGTTCACTAATGTATTCCACACTCTCTTGTCTACATTCTCTTTCCCTTGGACAGATAATCCCTACCTGTAGTCTCCTTCCTTTTTCTTTCAATAAGGAACACCATCACAGAAAGGGCTACAGGGTCAGGAGTTGATGACAGGCTTCCATGATTTCTTCATTTTCCCCTGAGATACTTCTACATTTCTGGTGAAACCAGCCCCTGTCACTGAACACTATACTGGGGGTGGGAAGTGGGGGGAAGGGGGAGGATATAGCAAAAGCCTGGGTTTAAAATGTGAATGGGAGGTGTAAACATTTTAGTGGCTAGCTACTTAACTAAAGCCTGAAGGCAGCCAACTTGGAAAGTAAATTTAACAGAATAATCCTCTAAGTTGACAGCATATCAAAGAGCTCCATAAATCACCCAAAGCAACATTTGCATACAGAGGACATTTGTATTTTGTGCTTCCTTTCCTGGATTCTTCAAAGCAGAGAAACAAGGTCTTTGCTGCCAGCTCTTTATTGGTCTCCCTTCCCAGGCCTTCCCTGAGTCATGCTTTGGGAACGATAATGATGATTTTTTTTTTTTTTTTGCAATTTTATGGAACCTTTCATCTGAGGCTCTGAAAGCCCATTATAGCCCTAATTAATTCTCCCAGCACACCTGTGGGGTGCCCCAGTGGTGTTCTCCCAAATCTCCCTCCGAAGAAATCAACTCACTGCAAGGTTAAAGGACAGATTAAGGCCACATGTTAAATCAAACTGTGAGAGATCAGGGTTTTGAGCTAGATTCTCCCAAAGTTCAGAGGCAAAGAAGCTACTGTTTTATACTCCCATTCTGTTGCCTTGACTTTCATCTCAGTCCAATCCATCCTGAAGTAGACTGTTAGTCCAATCCTGCACTAATTCCACCCCCTCCCCCCAAGCTCATTATGTCAATCTTAACTTTGGTGGCTCCCCAGAATTTGCAGGCTCAGGTCCAAATTCTTTATTCTGGCATTCAAAATCCCTTGCTAATCTCCTTCAACTTTCCCTTCCACTCTTCTCCCAGACATATCCCCTGGTACAAGGCCCATCTTCCCATTACTTCCTGAAATCAACATGCTCTACCCTTGGCACACCATTGTTCTCTCTCCCTAGAATGGTCTTCTCTTTCCTTTTTATTTTATCCCTTCCTTTATGATCTAGATCAATCCTCTATCCTCCATGAAGCCTTCCCCAGCAACACAAATCATAACCCCTTCCTGATTTCCCAAAGGTCTTACTGCCTAGATTATATCTTTTGACATGTGATTTTATTTAATGGGTCAATATTTTAAGGATCAGTGATATCATTGGTAGATAAGTCTTAGGGAATTGCTAGAGGCCCAGAGAAGTTATATGATTTGCCCAAGGTCACAGGAATAGTGTCAAAGACAGGATTTAACCCAGCTCTCCTTGTGTTCAAATCCAGTATTTTCCCCCTACTCTAAGCTGCTTCTACTCTTTATTTATTTACCATCTCTGTCCCTATGAGAAGAATTTTGTTCTAATGGACTTGCAGAGAGCAATCTGAGATGTACAGAATGATAACATCCTCCCTTCTCTCTCTTTCTACCAATGTATGAGCTATTTCACCAAAATTATATCATCTAGTGGCAATTTGAATTGGTTAGTCTGGAGTGCGCCCTAACCTGATGCTAAGGAACAGACAGCTTATCCAGTCTGTGACGGGAGATGGACCCATTCATGGCTCTCCTCCCTCTCCTTTTTGTCAATCAACATAGCAAAGTCCCAGGTACAAGGTCAAGGAGGTAAGATGCAGTACCTTCTCTGTACATGCTTGCTTGCTTTAAAGTAGGTCTGAACGAATCCTCAGAATGCTCCTTACTATCTCCCTCAACTCATTCACAAGTAAAGCAATAGAGGAGTGGATTTCTAGACGGAGTATCCCAAACTGCCCACTGTGGTTGTTTCATATTTTTAAGTATACCCACAGGAAGATTTTTCCCTCTTTCTGGTATGTCCTTGGCAAGGCATTCATTCCCAATTGCCTATATCTCTCATAGTACCTAATACAGCATAATTCAGTGGAAAGAACAAACATTTTCTCTGCTGTAAAATAGGGATAATAATCCTTGTCTTACTACTGTCAAAGGTCACTGCAAGGAAAACGATTTGTAAACTTTGGAGCACTATATAATTGAAAGCTAGTTAATACTATTAGTAATAGAACACAAGAGGGAGTCAGGAATGACTTTCTATTTGCCCAGATAGGAAGACCCAGGTTCCTATCTTTAAACACTTACTTGGTATGTAACTATGTGTAAGTGATTTAACCTCACTGAGTTTCAATTTCCTTACCTGAAAAATGGGGCTAATAACAGCTAGAGTACTACCTGACAGGTGTGTTGTGAGATTTGAAAAGAGACAGAATATGTAAAGTGCTTCACAAAATTTAAAGCCTTTTTAAAAGCTTAAAGTATTATAGAAATATCAGGTTTTATCTTGCAGGGAGACAGGAAAGTTTGTCTGATGGCCAAAATGTTTCATTAAAGCTAGAGGGGTTGGTGGCTGACAGATATACATTATGCTGGTAGGGATTCAGCCCAGTTGGGTGGAGAATGATGAACTCACCTCCTTGGGAATTTTTAACCCCAAGTCATGTAGTTGTTCCTCTGTCCGGGACAAAGAACTGTAGCTTTAATTCTACTCTTTAGGGGCTAAAACAAAAGCCTCTTCCTGACTTTCGTTAGTGGGAGTGACTCATGGGCAGTTAGATGGCCCAGTAGTGCCAGTCCTGGAATTAAGACCCCTCTTCCAGAGTTCAAATCTTGCCTCAGACACTTACTTAGTTGTGAGCCCCTGGGCGAGTCATTTGACTTTGTCTGCCTCAGTTTCTTCCTGTGTTAAATGAACTGGAAAAGGAAATGGCAAAATCATTCCAGTATTTTTGCCAAGAAAATCCCAAATGGGGTGACAGAGAGTTGGACAGAACTGAAAGATGACTAAACAACAACGAAGGAGTGACTTCTATTTATGAATGAATTTTCAGATTGCCCTGTTCAAGGGGAGGTTTTGAAGTTTCCATACTCTTGTCTAGCAGACTTTAGCTAAGATGGTCAGCAAACCACGAAGAGTCAAGAGGCTGGTAACAGAGAATTCTTGTGAAGTTTTTGTGAGACCAAGAGAGTGACATACTTAGTGGGGATCAGAGAAGCCCAGGAGAGAAAGAAAAACAAAGAAAAAATAATAGACATATGGCATAGTCTTAGCAGGAGAGAACAGTATGATGACATAACTGGAGGGTAACAGTTATACAGACAAAGGTGTGTTATCCCTCTACATATGTATCCTGGCTCTAGGTACCTCCCTGAGGATGCTCCAGCTATACCCATATATGTGTGAATATATTCTTGAGTTCCTACTGGAGATACCTGTTCAATATGTGTGCCACTTGAATATGTCTTGGTCATGTATGTTCTTTTCCATGTGCATCCTGTCTGCATATGTTCTTTACATGTATGCCCCTTACATGTGATCACCATACACATCTGCTCTTCTCACTGATGATTTGTATATTTTCAGCCAAATGAACCCGAGATTAATGGGAAGATTTTTTCATTGCTACATTTCTCACTAAGCCATTATACTTTATCTGTGAACTGTACCCTAATTGTGACCTCTGGCTGTCTAGTAAAAATTAAACACATTGGTGGGGGCTTATCAACTATAGGTTCAAGTGGGTATAGATCAGGTGTGTGTGGGTAAATGTTTAACAACTGACTTTGCAGGGAAAAAAAAAGTATGTACATCACACTTTTAAGTTTAGTCTACTTTATTAACATTTTTCCATTGCTTTTCAAAGTCTAGATAATCAACAACAACAAAATAAATCAAGCCCTAATTTGTAGCATTTGTCAATTTCTGAGTTGTAAATGTTCTCACTGAAAATTTAATAATCAGCTCTCTTGAAATTGTTGCTAACTCAAAGTCAAGGAGTACTATGAACATAAGATAGCTTTTCTGGGGCCCCCATGGGCAGTAGTAAGAATACACACACATACATATGAATTCAAGAATATATTGAGTTGAATAAGACTAAATTGAATAAATGCTAGATGAAGATATTAATTGGTTTTTAAAGAAAAAAGATTGATTAATAAATAATGGTTTAAAATTATTTAAATTGGGATTAGGTCTATACAGGCAGAAGTGTTTCAGAAGTATTCATATTATTATTATTATTATTATTATTATTATTATTATTAATGAAAATAATAAAAACTTGTATTTATATACTGCTTTAAGGTTTATAAAATATTTTTGGAATATTATCATACTTTATCCTCCAACAATTCTGGAAGGTAGGTGCTATTATTATATTCATTTTACAGATAAGAAAAATGGGGTAGACAGAGGTTGAGTGACTTGGACAGGGGTACAAGGTCAGATTTGAATTAAGAGCTGCCTTATTCTACATCTAGTTCTCTGTCCATTGGACCACAAAATGTGATTTGAAAAGTAAATGATTGGTCCATTTAATTAATATAAACAGCTCAACCAAATAATTCAAAGGCCCTACTAGGGGATCTGTTGTAGATCCAGGGGAAGTCTCTGTAGGAGTGTAATTTTTCTGAGCCATTTCTGCCCAGAGCCACCCTAAGGAATAACAAATTGAGTTATTATCTTGGACTCCTTCCTTTGAAGTTGCAGAGAAGAACTATCTAGAACTTGGTAGTGAGAGGGAAGAGAAAGCAGGAACAACTGTAGCAACCAAAACAAAACAAACCCCCAAAACAAACAAATAAAAAAAGAATTCAGATACACAAATGTTGGGGGCAGCTAGGTGATGCAGTGGATAGAGGATTGACCCTAGAGTCAGGAAGACAATTTCAAATCCAGACTCTGACACTTCATCGCTGTCTGAACCTGGGCAAATCACTTCATCTTGTTTACCTCAGTTTCCTCATCTGTAAAATGAGTTGGGGAAGGAAATGGCAAACCACTCCAGTATCTTTGCTAAGAAACCCCAAATGGGGTCACAGAGAGTCTGATATAACTGAAATGACTCAACAAAAGTGTGGCTTGAATCCTCCCTTATCCAGGTCACTATTAGCTTTGGCTATAATGGACCTTTCAGAGCTCAAAAGATTCTAGTAATGTAGTAACGTTGTTGATTACTAGATTTACATCACTACAGTAGAAGCAATTTTCAAACTGATAAAAAGATCAATTCAGGAAGATTTAAAAAAGAAAAGTCATTGACAAGGAGGTCCATTGGAGTCTCAGGAATTCCCTATCAAAGTCCTAAAACCTGGTTTTATTTTGTTCTTTCTCAAAGTGTTCCTGACTAGCTCCCAGAACAATTCACTTCTGAGGTGGGTAGGGGGTGGGAATTAACCCAAACTGCCCCAGGACTTTACCACAACTTCCTTGCTTGTAAATAGTCCCCTGATAGTGTTGTGAGAATTTGAGGGGGTTCACTCATTTATCTCCATTTCTACCAGCATCCTTGTCTACTATATGCCTAAAACTTACAGCAAGACAATGTGTCACCATATTGATTTAACAGGAAGGGCGTTTCATTAGCTGAATACCAAATCTGGATCACTCTTTTGGTATTCCACTTGAACCTCCATCCTAGGCTTTGTCAATTACACTCTGGAAAATGAGTAAGCAAAGGTCCAAGCTACTCTCTAGAACATTGCCACCAAGTCCATCCTGTGGTATGGAAGTTTGTTTGATTAATTCTTAATCGGCCAGAACTTCAATGTAACCTAGATAATTAAGTGGAATTTTACTCCAGATATTAAGATGTAAACGTATTGTTTAATATTTAGCTTGAAGCCCCCATCCTATAGTGGATTTTACTCATTCATACCATTTCCCAAAACACTCATAAAATCATAAACTTAGAATTCTGTGATGGATAGTTTATTGGTCTGCTATTTAGTAACTGTAAGAACTTGGAAATATCACTTACTTGCTTAGTTTCCTCAGCTACAAAATGAAGGTATTGATTAGAGGAAGGAAACAAACATTTATTAAGCAGTTATTTTGTGTCAGGCACTGTGCAGACCACTTTGCAAATATCTCATCTGATCCGCACAACAACCCTGGGCAGGTCTTGATATTATCTCCATTTTACAATGGGGGAAACTGAGGCAGAGATTAAATGATTCAACCAACTAGTAAGTGCCTGAGGCAAGATTTTAACTCAGATCTTCCTGAATCTAGGCTCATAGCTCCTTCTACTGTGCTGTCTTGTTGCCTTTTTTAGATTAGAGGAACCAGAAAAACTCTTAAGACCCTTTTTAGTTTTAAATCTTCTGTTTTACTTTAGGCCTGTTTCTCCTAGGGATAATGTTTATACATCCCAGGAATGAGAACTTTTATAAAGTATCTTGCTGATTTCAGAGAGTCGCAATAAATAATTCCAGAGGGAGGGGGGAGGAAGCATCAAAAGACTATTGCAGGGTAGAAAAGCTGAGCCTAAAAGAAATGAATCACTCTGAAGTCTGAGTTTTTTCCCCCGGTTGTCTACTTCTGAATTAAACAGAATACAAAGTTTCCTTGAATGCAGACTCCTTTTCAAATGGCTTTAGTTTGTAGTTTACTTTTGAATTGAACAAAGATGTAGGAATCTAAGGCTGATTGATGGTTATTTAATTCAATAATTACCTGGTAATAGTTGGTAGGATTAAATCTGTGATCCACAGTTACTGCTAACACTCCCTCAGGGCATTTTAGTCAATGGTGTCCTCTGGAAAAGGTTCCAACCCTAGCAAAATAAAATAATAGTAATAATAATAATAATAATAATAATAATAAAATTAAATGAAGTATATAAAACCAAAATGTATAAATAAAAATGCAACATTTTCCAAATAAGATTATGTTATCCCTGGGGCGGCTAGGTGGCACAGTGAGTAAGAGTGCCAACCCAGGAGTTCGGATGACCCGGGATTGGTCCCGGCCTCAGAAAATGAGCACCCACACATAAATAATAACTGGCCCGTGTAACCTTCAGCAAGTTACTTAACCCCAATTGCTTTATTAAAAAAAAAAAAAGATTATGTTATCCCTCAATGTGATTATTCAAAAGTCTCTCAGTCTATTGTACTCTTCTGAGATTCACTTACTATACTATCAACCCCAAATTCCAATATACACCCCAATGATCAACAATTTCCTTTTTTAAAATTAAAATTTATGTTATGTTCAGTTCTGAATTTTTCCCTTCTACCTGACCCTTCCCCACTAGTAGAGAAGAAAAATTAAACTGGTTACAAATACATGTAGTAAAGAAAAAAAAGGGAGTAGAAACAGCTTGTCCAAGCCACTCTGCCCCCAGATTCCCCACAAACTATGTAAAAGGGGATTCTGAACAACTTCTGGAGCCCCAGCACCCACAGAACGACACAGAGAAGCTAACCTCCTGCTGAGGACAGCCTAGCAGCCCTGCAGGAAGGACCAGCGCAGCACTCTGGGAGCTGGCAGCACGCAGAGCACAGGGAGTCGAGCTGAGCCCAGGTCCCCGTGAGCCGAGGTTTTAGCCCCAGGGCGGCAGGGGCAGCAGCCGGCTGGAGGAACCCCAGAACACCAGCAGCTGTGGCAACTCCAGAATTATCAACATAGACATGTCTAGGAAAAAGTAAGAGGTTAGTGTCCTGTGGACTTTGGGACCATTTGGGGAATGTGTTGGCTCCCTCCCCTGGGGGCTACAAGCCACTGAGGAGACGTGCCATTTTGTAGTTTTCAGAGGCAGCTCCAGCTCCTGGCCTTCGAATTAATTGTAGGGTGATCCAGCGATCAGTCTTGGGGGGTAATCTCTCTTGCTTTAACCTCCCTGGATCTGGATTGTGATCTAGGGTGGAAGTCGTGGGTGGGTTTACAGCTTGCCAGAAATGGAAGAAAATTCCTCTATCTGGCCTTAAAGCCAGAGTGTGGCAACAAGCGCAAAAGTCAAGCAATTAAGTGGCAACATGTCAAGGCAAAGGAAACAGAAAAATGCAACCCTAGACTACTATTTTGGGGGCATAGAGTGGGAAAAGGACTGTGAGGTCAGAAGTACTGCTCCAAAAGCCCCAGGGGAAAACATGAGCGGGTTGCAGGCCATAGAGGACCTTAAGAAGGACTTTAAAAATCAAATAAGAGAAGTGGAGGAAAAATTGGAAAGAGAAATGAGAAGGATGCAGGAAAAGTATGAAATGAGGGTCAACAGCCTGACTGAGGAAAACAACACCTTAAAAAATAGACTAACTCAAATGGCAAAGGAGGCCCAAAAGGGCAATGAGGAGAAGAATGCCTTAAAAAGTCAAATTTGCCAGATAGAAAAAGAATCTCAAAAGTTCACTAAGGAGATTCATTCCATCAGAGTTAGACTGGAGCAAGTGGAAGCTAATGACTTTATGAGAAATCAAGATGCTGTTAAGCAGATCCAAACAAATGAAAGATTAGAAGGCAATGTGAAATATCTCATGGGAAAAACCACTGACCTGGAAAATAGATCCAGGAGAGACAATTTAAAAATTATTGGACTACCTGAAAGCCATGATCAAAGAAAGAACCTAGAAATCAACTTTCAAGAAATTCTCAAGGAAAATTGCCCTGATGTTTTAGATCCAGAGGGCAAAATAGAGGTTGAAAGAATCCACCGATCACCTCCTGAAAAAGATCCCAAAAAGAAAACTCCCAGGAATATTATAGCCAGGTTCCAGAATCCCCAGATCAAGGAGAAAATACTACAAGCAGCCAGGAAGAAACAATTTCAATATTGTGGAAACACAATCAGAATAGCCCAGGACCTGGCAGCTTCTACACTGAGGGATCGAAGGGCATGGAATATGATATTCCAGAGGGCAAAAGAACTGGGAATGAACCCAAGGGTCACCTACCCAGCAAAACTGAGTATTTTGTTTCAGGGGAAAATATGGTCATTCTGTGGAATAGAGGACTTTCAAGCATTCTTGAGGAAAAAAACAGAATTGAATAGAAAATTTGACATCCAGGCACAAGAAGGAAGACATGCCTGAGAAGGTAATCAGGGAAAAGAAATCAAAAGTAACTTATCAAAGTTGAACTATTTACATTCCTATATGGAAAAGCAATATTTGTAACTGATGATATCTTTCTCACTATGAAAATAATGGAAGAAGGGTGTGTGGTCATATGAATACATATGTGAATGTGTGTGTATATGGTTACAGTTATACATGGAAAGAGGGCATAAGTTGAATTTGTTGGGAAGGGAGAATACTCAAGGGATGAAATTATGAGGTGAGAGAGGAAAGTGGCAAGAGGAGATGGGGAGAGACAGGGTAGGGTAAACTATCCCATGTAGAAGAAGCAAGGGGAAGTGGTTGCAAGGGAGGGGGAGAATAGGAAGGCTAAAAAGGCAAAACCACATTCACATTGAATTTGGTTCAGGGAGAAAATGACATACATACTAAATGGGATATCTCAACCTGCAGCAGGATAGGGGGAAGGGGGATGAGAGGAGGGATGATGGATGGGAGGGCATCCTTGGGGGGAGGGGAGGTTGGAAGTACCCACTATAGAAGAGGGACAGGATCATGTAGGGAATGGACCAGGTGGGGGGTGGGATGAGTGGGAGGGAATTATAAGCAGCCTTGTACAATATATCTACTATGATAATGTTTTGCATAGCTAGACATGTACAACATATACTGAAGTACTTATCTCCCCAGAGGGAATGGGTGACAAGGGAGGAAGGAAATGGATCTGAAATTTGAGGTCTTAACATTAAATGTTTCAAATATATATAAATACTATTATTAATACTCTTTTGCTTGTAATAGGGAGATAAGATGTGAAGGCATTGGGACACAAGATTCATCTTCCTCCAATGGAAAAGTTGAAGGGGGTATGGGAGAAGGTATGGGAGAGAGCAGAGTGGAGGAAGTGATATCTTGTGGGACTGCTATTCAGGGAGGTTGGGTAGGGGAATAACGGGGGGAAAATGAGTGTAACTCAAAATCTGGTGGAAATGAATGATGTAAAACAGAAGTTAATAAAGCATTTGTTTAAAAATAAAAGAAAAAAGAAAAAAAATTCCCACACTAACCACGGGAGAAGGAAGGAAGGAAGGAAGGAAAGAAAGGAAGGAAGGAAGAAGAAATGAAGAAAAAGAAAAATGCCTCAATCTATACTGAGTCCATCAGCTTTCTATCAGAAGGTAGAGAACAAGTTTCATCATGAGTCCTTTGGAATTATGATATATTGTTTATTTTTATAATATTGTTGTTACCATATACTTTATTTTCCTGCTTCTGCTCCCTTCATTTTGAATCAGTTTATTCAGGTCTTCTAGTTTTTGCTGAAACCCTTCCTTTCATTATCCCTTACAGTACAATGATATTCCATTACCTTCATATACCATAACTTGTTCATCTTTTATCCAATTGTTGGGTACTCCCTCATTTTCCAATTATTTGTTAGGAGAAAAAGAGCCCTGTAAATATTCTCATACATTTGTCTTTCCTGTTCCTTTGATGTCACTGAGATATAGACATGATTATTAAGTATTGCTAAGTGAAAGAGTATGCACAGTTAAATAACTTTTGGTATATAGTACCAAATAGCTTTGGATTAGTTCACAGCTCCACCAACATTGTATTAAAATCTCTGTTTTCCCACAGCCCTTCCAATATTTGTGATTCTTTTTGGCCAACTTTTCCAATCTGGGAGGTGTGAAGTATCATCTCAGAGTTGTCATGGTCAACAATTTCAAAAACTGCACTATTGTAATAGCTTTCTAATCTATCTCCCTGACTCAATTCTCTTCCAAACTTCAATGAATGCTGTATAAAAGCAATTTTTCCTAATGTTTAGGATAAATGATAAAAGATTTCCCTAATGTTTCGGTCTGACCATGCAGTCCTTCTTCTTCCCTACTCAGAGAACCTTATGTCAGGCATGTAGTCTAACATGAGCTCCTTGAGAGCAGGGACTGTCTTTTACCTTTCTTTGTAACCCTGTGTTTAGCAGAGTGCCTGGCAGATAGTAGACTCTTAATAAATGTTTATTGACTGAGTGCCTGGCATATATTAAATGCTTAATAAATGATCATTGATTGATTCAGTGATCTACCTTCCCCTACCAATCCTTTATTACTTCACTTGCTTTGCCAATCTGCTCAACCCCAACCTCTCTTTTTCCATTTCTATCCATGGTTGCTTAAGCATCCCTGAAAAAAGTCATGTGATCATATAGATTGGTTTTACTACAAATTCGTACCTTTTAGGTTTCTGGTTCCCCTCTGTTGCTCAACAATTCATATTTGTTTTAGACTTTATCAAATTGTTTTTCACCAATCCCCACAAGTCAATCTTTAAAAACTTTCCCCCTCCTTAATCCATTGCCCTCAAGCTGCCTAACCCCCTGCTCAGATGAGGAGTTTATTTCCTAAAAGAGGATCAAGGCTGTGGGAGTGGAGTTCCCTAGATTTGTTGATAAATCAAACTCCCCTACACTCCACCTTAACATTTAAGTAATCTGTGAGTATCCATTTCTCCCCCCATCCTGTGTCCTGTCCTTTTTCTTTACCAAGGCTAACTTTTCAAATTACCCTTGATCTTTTCCTTCCCATTTCACATAGGGCCTTGCTTTATTGAGTCTTCAATTTTTTCCTTTTTCAGGCTCCTCACCCAAACCTAAAAACAATCTCTTCTCTTTTATATGAGAAACACCTTCCTTCAACTTGATTATATTCACTTGAACTGTGGTACCATCTGTCTCCTTCTAATACCAACTTTTAAAAAGACCTTTACACTGGAATTTCTCTGATACCTGTCCACTTATTAACCTCTGAAAACATGACCAAAGCTATAACATTTCACTGCAATCTTTCTCCAAGGTCACTGATGACTTCCCCATTAGCCCTATCCAGAGATAGTTTCTCAATCCTTAGGATTCTTAACATCTGAAATATTTGATATTATTGTTGACTCCTCACTTCTTGAAACTCTCTTTTCCCTTGGGTTTCTGTGATGACTAAACTCTCAATCAGAATTATCCTACCTCCTTCTGTGTTTTCTTTTCCTCTTCCTATCCATTAAACATTAGTATTAGCTGAGATTCTTTATACATGCACATGCACACACATACATATATGTGTGCATATATAAATACCTGTGTATGTGTGTGTGTATTCTTTCTCTTAGTGATCTCACATCTACACTGAGGACTAATGACTCAGCAGAGGTAAGGAGCTGTGAACTAATTATGGAAACAAAACAATTGATAACACTCTTCTCTAGGGCTTTTTGTACTTTTCCCTCCTAGAAGTGGGTGTGGCAAGAACTCTTTTAGGTGCTGATTTGGAAGTAAGTCCAATGGCCACTTTCTTCCCTTCTCCCTTGCCATGTGACCTGACTACATAGTGCCTGTTTCTTTTTCCTTAATTTGTTCTTGGTCTTCAATGAATAAATATCGTGAAGAAGAATTGGTCTGAGACTGTGACCTTGAGAATTACAAAAACTTGGAAGAGCCATCAGAAATCCCCTCAGCAAGTGGAATTGGTAACATAGAACACCAGAGACATTAGTAGCAGACTGATGAGTCAATTTAACTGAGGGATGAAGTCACTCATTCTTTATTGGTGTCATATCTCCCAAAGTTAATTTGGTGGGGATCTTACTCTCTTCAAGGACCTTGTGTATGCAAGGGGAGAATGAAGCTTGGGGGGTTTTTAAAAATACTATTTTATAGACACACCCATGTACATATTTGTATACATATATGTTCATGTATATGTCCATATATTAGCTATATAATCATATATAGTATAGTTACATAAATGTATACTATATATGTGTATATTCATATATGTCTATGTATATGTGTATACACATAGACATATATCTATGTCTAGATAGGTAGACATAGACTTGTTTGTGTATGTGTATGTAAATACACATACACATATTTAAACTTTGTTGTTCTTCAGTTGTTTCAATAGTGCCTAACTCTTTGTGACCCTATTTGGGGTTTGATTGGCAAAGAAACTGGAGATTTTGCCATTTCTTTCTCCAGTTCATTTTATAGATGAGAAAACTGAGGCAAATAGGGTTAAGTGACTTGTCTAGGGTCACACAATTGGTAAGTGTCTGAGGCCAGATCTGAACTTAGGTTCTCCTGATTCCTGGCCCGGTTCTCTATCTACTTCACTACCTAGCTGCCCATATTCACACACACACACACACACACACACACACACACACACACACACACACACACACATTGGTAAATATAATTTATTTCAACTGGTTGATAGTTTTCGGGGGTACACTGGATGGGGGCTCATGAATATTAGGAGCCACAATCCCTTAGGGTTTTATATATATTTCCCCCTGAGGGGGAAAGTAGTCAGTTTCCTTTGGACAACTTTCCAGTGTTTATGGGAGTTGTGAGACTGAGACCAGAGAGAATAGTTTCACTAATTAACAGTTAAATTGAAAGACACATGTAAAAGTTAACTTCTGAGCTATACTCTGAAGAAAATTAAGGATTTTACCAGGCATAAGTGAAGAAGGATTGCAATCAATTATTAATATTTTACCTGATAATAATACATTTTAATTCAGAAGACAGGAGGGAGGGAATAAGCATTTATTAAGTTCCTACCATGTTCCAGGCCCTGTGCTAAGCACTTTTACAAATATTGTCTCATTTGATTTTCACAGTAACCCTATAAAGTGCTATTGTTCTCATGGTTTTTATAGTTGAAGAAATTAAAGCAGATAAAAGTTGAGTGACTTGCCCAAAGTCACACTGCTAGTAAGTACCTTCTGCTAGATTGGAACTCAGATCTTCTAGATAGTAATAGTAGTTGTAGTAGTGTTAGTAGTAGTGATGGTGGTAGTGGTAGTGGTAGTAGTAGTAGTAGTAGTAGTAGTAGTAGTAGCAGCAGCAACAGCAGCAGTAGCAGCCCCAGCAGTAATAATAGTAGTAGTGATAGTAGTGCTGATCTTAGTGATGGTGGCAGGAGTAGTCATGGGAGTATTAATAGTCATCATTACAGTAGCAATAGTAGGAGTAGTGGTATCACAAGTAAAATTCAATAAAGGCAGCCTGAGGCACATTTTTCCAAGTAAGATAACAATTTATTAACAGGACACAAACTTGATAATAAAGAGGTAAGTGGCTTGCCTCAATATAAGCCAAATGCCACAAAGGTGAAGAACCAAACAAACTAGGTGATTTTGTGGGGTTGAGGATAAAATAGTTGGTTGCATAGCTGAGACATAGGGGACAATATGATTGGTTATAAGTTAACAATGAAGGGCTAAGAACAACCCCTTCCTCCCTCCTATGACTAAGAAAAATTCATTGTCTGGGTTCACTTGTAAGGTCAGGTGACCATGGACTAGACTTCCTTGAAGGACAGCTTGATGGTATAAAGATTCTAGACAAGACTCCCTATGTCCACCCTGAGGATAACATATTTCCTTGAGGCAAGAATAGAACAATGATTAGAAGGAGAGTTGAGTTTCTAAACTTAACTCATTATAGACCTACAGAATTTCTGAATAAAATTCAGAACAAATAGCTATAACCTTGGCAGTTATGGGAAAAAATGATTAATTGCAAATAGTATCAATAAAAATGTGATACAGTATCATTTTTAATTTTCATAGTAGTGGTAGTAGTAGTAATAGTAATAGTAGAAGTAGCAGTAGTAGTTGTAGTTGTAGTGAAAAACCCTCTAATCAAACCAATGTTTTGCTACGTTTCACAGCATTTCATTTATTTAGATGTAAAACATTCTGGTATGATTCTTTTTTTTTTTTTTTGAGACACTCTATTATCTTTTGATTGATGAGTTCAAGCTAGAAAATAGTAAAAAAAAAAAAAAAGACTTCCAAATCCTAAGAATGTCAAATTATTGAAGAACTCTGCTCTAATCTTCCTGTGGGAATAACAAGAAACAAAAGTTGGGGTTGGGGGAAGCAGCATTTAAATTATAAATCTTAATCAAATGTTTGCTAGGATCATTAAAAGCAATCAGCAATATTGTGAGCTACTCTAAACAAGTTTCATCTCTTGAAAGAGTAATAAAGTAATGAAGTAAAAATTTAAAACAATAATCTATGTCACCCTTTCTTCTAACCCTTTAACCTTGACAGACCTAGTTCAGATTTTTGTGGTAGAAAGGAGGTCAGGGTTCCTCTTTCCAACAATTTGTTCAATGACCCAATTTTTTAAAGCTGGTCTAGAGATGTAGTCTATTTTAGGATCTGTCATTAACTATTGGGCTGTGAAACTGGATATTTCAGGAACGAATCCTAAATAGCACAAACAGTGCCTTCCACAGAAAAGAAGAATGAGTGCCACTTTCAATACTGTCCTTGACCAACTCGCAGGAGTTCTTGTTCCTTGACCCTGGTCTAAAGACAGCAATACTCATTCATCCCCTCATATATAGATGTCATGAAATCAAAATGTTTCCTGTCCAAGGAGTACTTTAGTGTAAAAACAGAATCATAGAGACTAACACAAAGGAATTGATTCTACCCTAAACCCCTGTTTGTTTTAATCCTAAAATTATTTCAGTATTGGAAGAAAACTTAAATGACAGAGTAGAGAAAGTGTTGGATATGGAGTCAAGAACTGAATTTAATCAGGGATTCAGACACTTAGTAGCTGTATGACCTTAGGCAAATCATTTAACCTCTATCTGCCCCCACTTCCTCCCAGGTTTGCTGTGAAAATAAAATAATATTTGTAATTTGATTTGCAAAATATAAAGTGTTATATAAATGTTAGTTGTTACAACTACTGCTGCTGCTGCTGCTGCTACTACTACTACTACTACTACTACTACTACTACTACTACTACTACTACTACTACTACTGTTAGCTTCCTAGGTCTATGCTGGAGCCAACTCAAACTTGCTTACAAAAGCCAAATGTTAAATTTTCAATGTGACCATTTAAACCTTAGAAATTGGCAAGCTACAAAACAAGACGATTAATTGTTTTGTTGAATATGTAGATTTAAGAAATTAGTGGAAAAAATATCAATAATGTGGATTAAATTTAAAAGTGTTTTGTAAGCTGGGGCACAGCCAAGATGGTGACATAGAAGCAAGAAAACTCCATGTGCTCCCCCAAACCACCTCAAATACCCATAAAAATGACTCTAAACAAACTTTAGGGCTACAGAACCCACAAAGTGACAGGGAGAAACAAATCTCCCGCTGAAGGCAGGCCAGCAGGTCAGCAGGAAGGGTCCATTGCAGTATGCTGGGAGCAGAGCTCAGCCCCATGGGAGCCCAAGGATTTAGCCTCAGGGCGGCCCCAAACAGCCCATGGCTGGAGGGTCTTCTGGAGAGTGGATCACCAGCAGCTGTGGCAGTTTCCAGAATTATCAACCCATAAATGCCAAAGAAAAAGTGAGAGGTTAGTGTAGACTTTGGGAACAGTGGGTCCTGGAGTGCAGTCTGGCCTCTGCCCCCAGAGGGAGAAGCAGCTGATGTATGGCAGCTGCTGGTGTGTGGATGCTTCAGAGATCCTGGCCTGCAGATGGTAAGGGGACCAAGCAACCATTCTGAGGCGTAATCACTCTTGCTTTAACCTGCTTGGATCTGGATTGCTGTCTAAGGTGGAGGTCCTAAGGTGTGTGACCAGGTGCCAGAGCCTGTGGAGGCTTCAGAGAGGGCAGCCAACTCCGGCAATTGCATAAATCCGAGCAATTTTGGAAAAAGCTCTCCTCTTTGGAAGCAGAGTTCTACTGTGGCAAAAAGCTGAAAAGTCAAGTAATTGAGTGACAAAATGAGCAAGCAAAGGAAGTAAAGCAAGCACAGCAATCCAACTTCAGATTCCTATTTTGGGTACAAAAAAGATCAAAGCATGGGGTGGCTAGGTGGCACAGTGAGTAAGAGTGCTGGTCCCAGAGTTGGGATGACCCAGTATTGGTTCTGGCCTCATTACTTAGCACCCACACATAAATAACTGGCCATGTAACCTTGAACAAGTTACTTAACCCCAATTGCTTTAAAAAAAAAAAAAGGATCAAAGCATGGAACAAGAGGAAGACAATGAAATCAGAACTCCTGTACCAAAAGCTTCCAAGAAAAATATAAACTGGTTACAGGACACAGAGGAGCTTAAGAAGGATTTTGAGAACCAAATAAGAGAGGTGGAGGAAAAATTGGAAAGAGAAATGAGAATGATGCAAGAAACTCATGAAAAGAGAGTCAACAACCTGATAGAAGACAATAACACCTTAAAAAATAGACTAACACAAATGGCAAAAGAGGCTCAAAAAGCCAATGAGGAGAAGAATGCCTTAAAAAGCTAAATTTGCTAGATGGAAAAAGAACCTCAAAAGCTCACTGAAGAGAATCATTCCTTCAGAATTAGACTGGAGCAAATGGAAGCTAGTGACTTGATGAGAAATCAAGATACTATTAAACAGATCCAAACAAATGAAAGAAATAGAAGGCAAAGTGAAATATCTCATTGAAAAAATCACTGATCTGCAAAATAAATCCAGGAGAGATAATTTAAAAATTATTAGACTACCTGAAAGCCATAAACAAACAAAAAAAAGAACCTAGAAATCATCCTTAAAGAAATACTCAGGGAAAATTGCACTGATATTTTAGGACCAGAGGGTGAAAGAGAGGTTGAAAGAATGCACAGATTACCTCTTGAAAAAAGATCCCCAAAAGAAAACTCCTACGAATATTATAGCCAGGTTCCAGAATTCCCAGATCAAGGAGAGAATATTACAAGCAGCCAGGAAGAAGCAATATATGTATGTGTATATATATATATATATATATATATATATATGTGTGTGTGTGTGTGTGTGTAGGAGGGGATATGGGAATATGAATACATATATGAGTGTGTGTATATATGTGTTACAGGTGTACATAGAAAGAGATCACAGGACCAACTGAATAGGAAGAGATGATACTTAAAAGGTGAAATTGAGTGGTGAGAGGGGAATATAATGAGAGGAGATGTGGAGAGACGGAATGGGGTAAATTATCTCATATAGAAGAGGCAAGGGAAAACTGTTATAATGGAGGCGAAGAACAGGAAGGTAAAAGGGAATGGGTCAACCTTACTTATTGAATTTGGCTTAGGGAGGGAATGACAAACACACTAAACAGGGTATCTCACCTTAAAGCAGAGTAGTAAAGGGTAAGGGGATGAGAGGGGGGGTGGTGGGAGGGAGGGCAGGATGGTGGGGAGGGAAGTTGGAAGCATACACTTTTGAAAAGGGACAGGGTCAAAGTAGAGAACAGAACAAGTGGGGGGCAGGATAGGATGGAGGGAAATATAGTCAGTCTTTCACAATATATCCACTATGGAAATGTTTTGTGTAGCTACACATGTAGAACCTCTATGGAATTGCTTATCTTCCCAGTAAGGTTGAGTGATGAGAGAGGAAGGGAAAGAATCTGGAATTCAAATTTTTAAAATCAAATGTTTAAAATATATATATTTACATACAGTTGGGAAATAAGATATACAGGCACTGGGGTGTGGAGATCCACTGTGTCCAACTGGAAAGTTGGGGGGGGCAGGGGACAATATAGGAAAGAGCAGATGGGGGAGGGGGTATTCAGTGGGATTGCTGTTTTGCGGTGGTGGGTAGGGGAAAGATGGGGAGAAAATTTGTAACTCAAAATCTTGTGGAAATGAATGATGTAAACTAAAAATGAACATAAATTTTAAAAAATTTAAAAAGTGTCTTGTAAGGACTTTTATTTTAGTGAGGGAACCAATTATTAAACATGTGCCAACATACCCCCATCTCTACTTAAAGAAAAATCCCCTTTATTACATTCAGCAAATTGTTATTCAGCCTTTGCTTTAGGACCTCTAATGAAGAGAGTGGTGCCACCTTCTGGTGAAGCCCATTCCATTTCTGGATAGCCTCAAGGACAAGTCACTTAACTAACCCTGCTTGCCTCAGTTTCCTCTTTTGTAAAATGAACAAGAGAAGAAATGGCTAACCACTCCAATATCTTTGCCAAGAAAACCCCAAAGGGGGTCATGAAGAGTAGGACATGACTAGGAAAAATACTCAGAAACTATTGTAAATATCTCCCTCTCTGATGCCTAAAACCTACCAGTAAAGAGAAAGCTTTTTTCATGAAATCATAGAGGGGAACTTATAAATACTTGGCTCGATGCTGTTATTTTAAAGATAAAATTGCAACCTAGAAAGGCTGACTGATGGCTGGTTGGTCCAGGGGTCTTTCAATTAGTATACAGTGGGACAATATTCCTTAATGTGGGAAAGTTATCAACTCCTCTTTTCTCCTTAGAGGAGATACAGGCAAGTTTTAAAAAACTTAGATGAAGCCACAGAGGAGTCCAGCAGAGATCAAACTTGGCTACCAAGTAGAATAACTGAGAGATCAGAGTCAAAGGCAGCCAGGATATTAGATGGAGCCTAGGAGAGAAGCTAGAAAGGGCTATAAATTCAGAATTTCAGTGTAGTGGTTGAAGCAAAAGTGAGGAATTTTTTACTGGCCAGAATTCTAGAATTCTTTTGAACAAAGTCACTGAGTTTTGGAAGGGCTGCAGTTGGGGAGATTCTCAAGTTGGCAAACTAGTGTTTAGAGTGCTTTCAATGACCCGAGTCAAGTTGATGTTCAGTCAGATGATGAACTCTGTGCATATTTGAAATGGGTAGCTGTCAGTGAGGTTTGACTTGATAGGCCATAAATCATTGGCCTTAGAATCTTAAAATTGGAAGGGACTTGATAGGTTATCTCTGAAGTGCAACTCTTTCATTTTATAGGTGAAGAAATTGAGACCCAGAGAGTAAAGTGATTTCTCCAAGGATATACAGAAAATAGCAAAGCTTGGCTTTGAATCCAAAATTTTTTTTACTCCAAATATAACTCTTTCCACTATCCCAAAAAGCCTGCCTCAAACCCTCTGAAAAATATGTCTTCTCTATTATTCTACTGCAGAGCTTGAAATTTCCACCATTAAAGTCTCGCCTTTGGGTTAATTCACTTCTTTATTAAAAAGCAATTATGTTCAAATGGATGTTAAACCATGAACTCCTTAACAAGTACAGTTAGCCCTTTCACATCATAGAAGTTAGAGCCATGGTGCCCAGTGATCTGGAAAATGACACAAGTTTCAAGAAACTCAAGATGCAAAGATCACTGTGAGATTACCATGAAATGTCACATGAGAGAGTGCCATAAACAAGCTTTCTTGTACTACAAGTGTAATTTTAAGAAAAAAAAATTCCTAATTATTTTTTGTGCTGATCTATGATCTATCAAAATCCATGATAGGGGAAGTTGGGATATGGAAAGGATAATTGTAATTGTCTATTAGCAATAGTTAGTTTATCAAATTGGCAAGCAGGGCCTTCAAAGAAGGCAAGGGGGGAAATTAACAGGCAATGGAAAAAGTTCCAGAGGAGGATGGTAATACTCCTTATTTCTGTCTATAGAAAGCCTTAGAAGATAGAAGACCTAGTGTGAAGAAACCAGTAAAACCCAGTTTCCCTATTGTCCCTTGAGCTTTGTAGAAACCAGGCTTCCCCTCCTTTATCCATCCTGTTCCCTTCACCATGAGTAGAACCTACCAAGAGAGAAATACCATTCCATCAAGCTCCCTCCACCAGTAGCCTCACATGAGTTCTACTGATCCTACTTCCAAACATCTCCTATATGCCCACTTCTCTCCTGTGATGCTGCCACCACACTGGGGCACATTCTCATCATCTCATACTTGACTGTGCCTTCCCTTCTGGTTGGATTCCCTGCATCAAGTCTCTCCCACTCCAGCCCATGTTCCACTCAGCTGTCAAAATGATCTTCCTAAAATGCAAATCTGATCACATCACCACCCCTTTCAATGAATTCCATTGGCTCCGGACCACTTCTAACATCAAATAACAAAATCCCTTCTTTTGCCTTCTCCTACCTTTCTGACTTGTTATATATTATTCTCCCCTGTCCACACAAGTAATCTCAGGTTCAGTGATACACTTGCTCTTCCTCAAACAAGACTCTTCGTTTCCCCTTAACTTACAAGGGCCAGGGTCTCCCATTGTATCCTGGGCCATCTCCAGTTGTCCTGAAGAATATCTGGCCACCAGATCCAGATGGCTCTGGAGGAGAAAGTGAGGCTGGGGACCTTGCACAGCCCTTCCTTGCTCAAATCAAAATCAACTACAAGTCATGTCATCATGTCTCTGATGTCATGGTCCTCTTTGGGAACAAAGGATAAACACAGAAACAACAACCATTTCCCTACTTTGGACATTTTCATTGCCTGCCCCCCAACTGGAATTCTCTCCCTCCTCATCTCTGTCTTCTGACTTACCTGGCTTCCCTCACATCTCAGCTAAAATTCTATCTTCTGTAAGAAACTTTTCTGCAAGAAAGCCTGCTTTCTGAGATTATCTCCAATTTATCTTATTGTACATATTGGCTTGCATATTGTCTCCCCAATTAGACTATGAGTTTCTTGAGAATGAAGCTATATTTTTTGCCTTTATTTATATTCATAGAGCTTAGCGTAGTGCCGGGCACATAGTAAGCATTTAATAAATGCTTTTGACTGACTGACATGGAAGAGAATTGAATTTTTTTAATAAAAAGGTATACAGGAGGGGATAATGTAGTTGGTTTCTGAATAGTTGATTTATTCCCCTTCTCCCCCAATTCCAACCCTCCAGTCACAGAAAACCAAAGGGCAAAAAACAAAGTAATGAGGCATTTATACCTTAATGAGATGTTGAACTATCTAGGCCCTCTTTACAGAAACTGAAAGACAGAAAATTTTTCCTTGATGGAAGCCTAGAGAGGTTGGGTAAAGACTGGCCATGCTCCTACATGACCCTTTAAAGATAAATAGTTTGAGAGTTAACTCTTTGAAGCAATCCAGATGAGGGGCAGCTTTATCCCTTGGTTTATAAGAGTAGGAAGGTAATACTCCTTATTTATGTCTTTAGAAAGCCTTAGAAGATAGAGGATCTGGTGTGAGGAAACCAGTAAAATCCAGTTTCCCTATTGTCCTTTGGGAGCTTTGTAGAAACCAGGCTTCCCTTCCTTTTAGTAGGACTTTCTCCATTTATTGGCCCCCACCCACCTTATCAGCCAAAGAATCTAACTGCAGAATACTTTCCTAGTGGTAGAAAGAGGAGTACTTGATAGGAGTAGCTTTGTGTAGGAGACCTTCTATAGCAAGGTCTTAGAAGATAGAGAATCTGGTGTGAAGAAACCAGTAAAAGGATCTTTCTTTTTTTTTTTTTATGGGCCCATTTGTCAATCTGGCAAAACCTACAGACCCATTCTTTCCATGATTTTCTGAAATGCATAAAATAAACTACATAGGATTACAAAGGAAAACTATCACATTGAGATATGGTTTTACATTTTTTTTGTCAAGTTCATGCCTCAGGTTAAGAATCTCTGCCTCAGAACAACAATAATAGCAAAAAGGCAGCAGAGGAGGAGATTTTCTTATTTCCTCACCTCTCTCTTCCCCACACATCCACCCTGGGTTGGGTGGGGAGGGAGCTGAATGAAGATTCCAGGATTATTGAAAGGATATTGAGTTGCCTTAGCCAGATGATTTCCCTAATGCATGTGCCTCATTACTAATGTGTTCTATTTCCCTTCTTCCTATAGACATTGTCTATCCTTGCATAGTATGCCCTAGGTTTGGGGGAACATATTATAACTGTCTTTTTGCTGTGTGCTTTTAGTTAACATCATTGCTTTGAGCTGACTATGCCTGTTAACGGATGGTTGAGCTGAAGTTCCATAGAGATAGAGACATATATATAACAGTTTTAAGAGTATGAACTATTGGATTCACAATCACCTTTAGAATCTGTAGTAGCAGCTATCTCAGGAAGGCCCGGTGCACTAGGATGAGCATGATCTGGGGCAGTAGCCCAGAGATTGCACCACAAATATATATGCCCTTGTATCTCCTAGGAGAGAGTAAACTATTTGAATGCCAGGATTTTTCCTTATGTCTTTTCACAATTAGCACAGAGAAGGTATTTAGCAGATACTTAATGACTGAAATAATAGTTAATATTTATATAGTACCTACTATGTTCCAGACTTGGGGCAGCTAGGTGGTACAGTAAAAGAACACTAGGTTTGGAGTCAGGATGATCCTAGTTCAAATCTAGCCTCAGACACTTACTATCTTCATGACCCTGAGCTAGTCACTTAATCCCTATTTGTCTCAGTTCCTCATCTGTAAAAAAGGGGACATACTGGAGCGGAAAATGGCAAATCATTCTAGTATCTTTGGCAAGAAAGCCCAAGTGGGGTCATGAAGAGTTGGGTACAACAGAAATAACTCCACAACAATCATAACATCAATGTACATGTACATATGAAAGACCTTAGCATTAAAAGGACAAGATCTCCCACTATACCTGGGACCATCTCCAGTCATTCTGATTGATATATTGCCACTGAATCCAGATGGCTGCAGAGGAAAAAAAGTGAGGTTAGTGACCTTGCACAGACCTTCTCTCATTTAAATCCAATTCATTTGCAAGTCATGGCATCACCTCCCTGATGTCATGGTCTTCCTCTAGAAGGAAGGACAAACAACTGCTACAGCAGCAGCACCAACAAAAACGTGTACATATGCATATACAGTGGGCTCACTGAATTTACTTTGTTATTTATTTCAAGAGAGCATCTGTGGTTCTTCCTGTATTGGTATTACTTTTAACAATGTAAGTGATAGCTTTTTAACTGTTGGGTCAATTTTATTCCTTACTCTGGCCAAAAATGTTCATCACTTTGCAGTCAAACTTTAGTAAAGAACTGCTCTCATTTTGGTTAGATTGGTTCTTGGCTAAGAGACATGAAGTTCAACAAAATCCAGCCCAGAGAATATACTTAAGGTCTTTTCAGCTATGGACCAGTCAGAGCTTGTGGTTCACAGGCACAAACCTTTGTGACTCATGATTGATGCAGTCTTGTCAGATGAGATCCCTATATGAGGCAGCCTTGATAACATGGTGGATCTGGCACTCCACTTGGAGTCATTTAGACCTAGGTGCTAATCCCACCTCATACACTTATGCTGTATGACTTTTGGCCACTCTCTTAATTTTTCTGTGCCTTGGTTTCCTCATCAAGAAAACAAAGGGGTTGGAATAGATGGCTTCTATAGGTCTAACTTGAAATCTATGATCCTATGACTCCAACTGGAAAACAGAAGTAGATTGACTGATGGATTCACTTAATATGACCCTAGGCATCAAAGAAATTCTACCAACCTCAGAAACCATCCTCATTTAGCTTATTTGTGGTTGGTGCATCCAAAAGGTATCTGGGGTCTGCTTGCAATAATTGCTGCATTTGAAAAAATGCTCCAGTTGCCTTTTTTCCTTGCTGAATATCAAGCAGCATTAGTTCTAACTGTTGGAGTCACTTGGGACCAACCAAAAGCACCAGAGGTAGTTGCCTTTCTAGGAACAGCCTCGGTGCTACTTTGTGTCTTAGAGAACAGAGTAGCCTGCCAAAGCTGATGAACATAGGTAGCTCTGTATCTTTTCTGTGTATGCTCCCCATATGATTTGCACACTATCAATAAATCCTTACATTTTGGATAATGGGGCTATTAAGTCAATGTCATGATGAAAGAATGGAGTTTTGCCTTCAGTAGAGACACATAAGAACAGATGTAGTTTAATATAGAAATACAGGAAAGATCCATAATTTCTTCAGCTCTTGGAAACTCCTCAGATCAATATGGAGCAAAATTAGTTAATAACTTAGTAGATAAACACTAGAGAGTTTCTGGAGAAATATAGAGAGTAAGTGGCTTACCCAAGGTCACAAAGCTAGTAATTGTTAGAGGTAAGTGTTGAATCAAGGTTTTCCTTTTATACAACTAATATCTGTAAAGCATTTAGCACAGTGCCTGCCACATAGTATGTGCTTAAAAATGTTTGTTCCCTTTCCTCCTTTTTCTTCCTGACTAATCAAAGCACCCTTCATCATGCTATAGTCAAATACCTATTATTTAAATAATCATTCTGAGCCAGAGCCGTAATTGATTAGAAGGAAGAGGGAGAGGGGCTATATTGCATTTGTTAAATAGCACATCACTTTTAATGACCCCAAGCTGCTTTCTAAAACAAAACTTAGTATATTAAGTACTAATCTTTCCCTAGTGATGCTATATCACTATTAATCATGGACTACTGCCATCTTAAAAGCATCTAAACTTGTGACCCAGAGGGCAATGGAAACTTAGGTTGGACCATGCAAATATTTTGATTGATTATAACAATATCACCAATGATATTTTACATAAAAGATCAGCCAGGAAATGAATAATTGGAAAAAATGTGGGTCACTCATGATTATATAGATGTTTTTGTGAGAATAGGGACCAAATTACATAGGATAAACAGGTTTTCAATACATATCACTTATACAGCAATACATATCAGTGGGAGCATGGATTCATTTAAGTTTAATGGTGATGAATGATGATGATAGAAAAAATAATTTTTGAACCCAGAAAAATAAAAACTTTTAAAATTATCAGGTAAGCCTTATATCTACAACTTCTTCCTTCCTTCCTTCCTTCCTTCCTTCCTTCCTTCCTTCCTTTCTCTCTCTCTCTCTCTCTCTCTCTCTCTCTCTCTCTCTCTCTCTCTCCTTCTTTCTTTTTTGCTTTTTGGAGAGCAATTGGGGTTAAGTGACTTGCCCAAGGTCACAAGGCTAGTAAGTGTGTCAAGCGTCTGAGTGGGGATTTGAACTCAGGTCCTCCTGACTCAAGAGCCGATGCTCTATTCACTGTGCCACCTAACCACCCCACATCTACAGTTTCTTAATGGGTTTCAGAAAAAAAAAAGATCAATATAGACAGAATTGTTCCAAGGCCAAAAGGCATTAGAAAGGTAGGAATAGCACACAGGCTTATTCAAAAGAAGAAATATGATCTTCCCCTGAGTTAGCTAAATTTGAATCTTGAGCTAAACCTGAGTGGAAGGCTGCTCCCACTGGCTTAAAGTCTTCCTGATTGCACTTTCTAAGTCTTAAGCAGCCCTATTTGACTACATATCTTGAGCATTCAGCTCTGAGAGGATAGAATGGCATCACAGCTAGCATTTTAGATGTGAGCTCCATGAGCTTGGGGTGTGCAATTAGAAATAGGAGGAGAATTACCGTGGAATTTGACAGAAGGCTGGTTTTCTTTTTGTGTGTTCATTTGTCCAAAGTAAGTTCACATACAATAACATAGGACCAAGGAATTCTCTGCCTGAACTAAGGGATTTGGCCATCACCAAGAAGCACCTGGGGAAATGTACCTACATATGGTTTCAATCTTTTTCTCGGATAACCCCCAAATTACCCTTTAACAGGTCACATGATAAACATCAACAGCATGCTTTTCTCACAAATCTGACACCTACATTTGCCCAAGGCTACTACAATATAGCCTGGAAAGTTAAATTGGAAGCATGTATTTGGGAATGACACTTGGGAGGGGGAAGATACCCTCAAAGGCTGTATCCCCCATTAAAGGATTAGAACACTCTAAAATACACATCAGCTCACATATTCTATCAGCAAAGTAGAAAAAGAGATTTAGAGTAACATTTTGTTCCCATTAGACACTTAAGTGATGCATTAAACTCTTTATTACCTTTTGTTCCTGTAAAAATGGTCCTGGGAAAATTGGTAACTACAGGCAAATTTTTCTTTGCATTTTCCCTGCCCCTGTAAGCCATTAGATTCCTCCTCATTGGGTTCATAAGAGTTCTTTAATTTCCCACAAAAATAGTTTCAGATCTAGAAGAAACCTGAGAGACCACATAGTCCAAAAGCACCTTACTTTGCATCTGAAGAAACTGGGGCCCCAACATGTTGAAGGCTTGCTCTAAATAATCACAGTTAGCAGTAGAGCTATTAAAAAACCAAAACTCCTAGGTTCTCTTTTCATTATACTATACAGTTTCCCACAAGCTGTAGAAAGACTAAACCTAGAAAACAAATGTGGTATGTTTCACGCTAGCTGATAAACTTGACCAACATCTTGATTTCACAAGGAAATAAAAAAAGGAACCTGGAGTAGGATCATAGGAAGGTGGGTTTTAAGCTGAAAGGGAACTTAGAGGTTATCTAGTTCAATTCCCTCAATTTACAGATGAGGAAATTGAGATTCAAAGAGATTTGAGTGACCTGTCTATGACCACACAGGTCATGAGAGAACTAAGATTTAAACTGAGGTCATCTGACTGGAAATCCAGTGCTCTTTTCACTAGGCTCACTTCCTCCCAAAAGACATGTGGTTATTTAAGTGAGGTGCTGTAACAGCAAGCACCCTAGCATTCCCAGGATGGCTGCTAGCATAGGTTCTTTGATTTACTTTTGTAAAGGAAAGCAATTCAAAAAGGGTTAATAATCTTACTTTAATGAAACACACACACACACACACACACACACACACACACACACATATATAATTTACTTAGTTCAGAGGAAAAAGTCAGCACCCTGAACTTCAGAGAAAATACAATCAGAAATTACAAGCAGACAAAAAATACAGATAAAGAAAACACAATTAAACTGACCAACAGACAGGGATTCTAGTTGTCTGACCATTACATATATACATAGTTATCAGAAAGAAAAACACCGACATCTGTATTTTCAAAGTCAGGGGCTCAATGGTTACCCAGAGTCTCATCTGGCCAAATCACACAAGTTTTCCCATAAGTGAGCGCCAAAGCAAAACTTCATCTCAGAATGAATATATATAAACCTTAAGCAAGCATCTCTTCTTGGCCTCCAATTGAGGCCCATTAAAGGGCAGAGAAGATCTTCAAATTCCCTTACCATTACAGGTACTTAAGTTTTAGTGAGGTTGATTTTCTCAACCACCACTGAGAGACTGGGTTAACTAGTAGAGTAGATAGCTATGATGTTCATGAGAGGCAGTATTAACCTAGTGGAAGAACACTCGCCTAGAAGTTACAATCAGCCATTCAAAAAACATGTATAAAGCACCTACAACATACCAAGCTCTGTGCTAAAAGCTGGGGATACAAAAAGAGGCAAAAAGTCCCTGCCCTCAAGGAGTTTACAATCTGATAGAGAAGACAAATGCAAACAAATATATACAAAATAAGCTTCATACAGAATAAATAGGAAATAATTGAAAAGAAGGAAAGCACTGGAATTAAGAGGAGTTAGAGACAGCTTCCTGTAGAAGATGGGTTTTAGCTAGGACTTAAAGGAAGCCAGGGAAGTCAGTAACCAGAGAGGAGGAGGGAGAATCCTCCAGCCTTCTGGCCATATCACCAGATACATATGCAGCCTGTAAAATGTCACTTGGTCACTTTGTCTTCAATTTTCTCATGTGTAAACTGAAAGATTTGGACTAGATCAGAAGCAATAAATATAGAGCCTGCGGGTTGTGATGCTCCCGACTACAGTCAGAACCAGAAGAAATATAATTGGGAAATATTTTTAAACATGAATAAAAATACAATGGAATGTGAATAATATTAATATGTGATTTTCTAGGTTAATATAAGGCCAGCAGTGATCCTTATGTACATTTTCATGGCCTCTGTTTCTATTTGAATTTGACGCCTCTGAATTAGGTGACTTCCAAGACTAATCTTTTCTAACCAATAAGGAGTCAATATGAATGAACTCTTAGTCAGCTATTATTTTTTATGTTGGATTATTCAATCTTTAATGCAGAGAGAGGGGGGTGCAGCTAGTCAGTGCATAGAGCACTGGGCCTGAAGTCAGGAAGACTTAAGTTCAAACATGGCCTCAGAACCTTACTAGATGTATGACCATGGTCAAGTCCCTTAACTTTTATTTGCCTTAATCCACTGGAGAAGGAAATGGAAAACCACTCCAGCATCTTTACCAAGAAAACCCCCCAAAATATTTGGGGTCACAGAGAGTCAGACACTACTGAACAACTTCTGTGAGTGTATTGTAGTCATAGAGTTGACCTTGTAAAGGTTTTTGGCTAGGGAGCTGGGGTCCTAGCAAAGAATCTAAACAGAAACGAAGAAAGTATATCCTGTCCTCTCCATTTCACATGATATCTGGGTGAGGCTTGTAGAGCTAGATGTACAGACTTGAGTGGCTTTCAGAAAATAGGAAAGATGAACTTGAGAGCCTCGGGTATTGTACAGACAGTAGAAGTTTTTTGGCTGCAATAACATGTGTTTATGGGCAAGCCTTTCCCCCTACTTTGCCCACCTGGCACGGATCTCCCTACAGATCATCATTTTAGACAGGATAGAGCAGATTGCCTGAGCAATAAAAATGAGGACAGAGACCATTTCCTAAAGATCAATGAGTAGTTGGAAACAAAGATAATTCCAAGTAAAAAATATCTATTCTTCTCACCCCACCTTAGTCTTCCTGCCTCCTTCCCCATCCCACCCCCCAGGGTCCTAATATCTCTCCAATGAGCATTTTCAATGTTAGCAAAAATCCTGGAAGAGACTGGGCTTCACAAGAATTCTTATACAAGGGAGGAAAGCAAGACACAGGGTTTATCCAAAATATTCCTAAAGTACCATCCCTTCCTTTTATTTTTCTCCAGATCTGTGATTTTACCCTTGTAAGTAATTCCAAGTCTATAAATTTCCTCCCCTAATAAAGACTGCAAATCAATCAACAAGTATTTATTAAGTGCCTTCTATATATCAGACATTGTACGAAGTACTAGAGTTATAAGAACAAAAAGAATGATCCTGCCTCACAAAGAATTCACATTCTAACTCCTTTCTAATGGGCTGCTTCCAGAGGAAGGGACTTGCTCATCCTCACACAGATCCTATGTGTTACAGATGTGACAAACACAACCTGTGAGTAGATCCAGCTAGTTGGGTAAGTCAGTTTTTCCTCTCCCATGCCCTCTCCTTCTCCTCTCCAAAGGAAGCTGCCCACTTAACTTGGGATTTACTGAGTAGATGCCTTCCTTCCTTCCTTCCTTCCTTCCTTCCTTCCTTCCTTCCTTCCTTCCTTCCTTCCTTCCTTCCTTCTTCTCTTCCTTCCTTATTTCCCCAAACCTTAAACCCAGTTCACTCTGAAACTCAGATTGGACCACAATAGGTCCCTAACCAAGATCCACTTAAAGGCTGTATTTTGTGCCCTCCTGGTTTAAAGTGACTGTCAATGGTAACTGTTTCTATCTGGAACAGCAACCCTAAGGGTCTTCCCCTCCAAGCTTAATTATTTTTTTTTCCTAATCAAAGGGGCCGTTCCTTGACTGACTTCTTAAAGAGGCCTATTCACTGAATGGGCTTTACCTCACTCAGAGTGAGGAACTGAAAAAGGTCTTAGCCTAAAAGGGTGAGCGTCTCCCATTGCATCCTGGGTCATCTCCAGTCATCCTGAAGAATATCTGGTTACTGGATGCAGATGACTTTGGAGAAGAAAGTGAGGCTGGTGACCTTGCACAGCCCTCCCTCACTGAAATCAAAGTCAATTGCAAGTCATGTCATCTTTTCACTTGGTGCCATGGTCCTCTTCCAAAACGGAAGACAAACACAACCTGTGACTTGACCAAAGTCTTCCTGACTCCAAGATTAGCTCTCTATCCAGTCTACTCCCTCTCATTACTCTCAAAATCAGTACATTTAAATGGATATTTTCTTTCCTAATGCTCCCCAAGACTCAAAGCCAGAGAAGAGCAGCCATGACTCATTCCTTGTTAAGGCTTTGTTTTCTCTACCCTCCTCATACAAAGATTTCTTATTTTAATTTCAGTCTCTTACTTAGATTTCTTATTTAATTAGGATATTGTTAAAGTTAACACTGGAAACATGCATGAGGTAGATTTAAAATTCTCTTTTCTTCAAGGTGAGAGGTTTCCCATATCACATGAAAGGTGTTATGAAGAAAGCCAAATGAAAGTTTATCTCGTTTCCTTAAACCAGCAGATCTGCCTCCAGTTGTGAAAAGCAGGGCATAGCACATTGGTCATCCAGTGGTGGAGTGGATGGGACATACTCCCACAAAGAACTGGAAGTAATTTAGAAAATTTTGCCCTTTACTGATTCTAAATTCTCATCACATGGTTGACTCAGGAGTTGATGTCTAACTGATAAAATGTTGGATAAAAAAAGATATTCCAGAGTTTTGGGTGGTTTTTTTGGAAGGAGAAGATGAATATAAAATAGATTGGTATTTAAGGAGGGAGGTAGCTAGATTGTACAAGGGAGAAAGTACCATGTCTGGAGTTAGGAAGATTAAACTTTCTGAGTTCATTCTGGCTTCAGATGCTTACTAGCTGTGTGACCCTGGGCAAGTCACTTAACCCTGATTGCCTCAGTTTCCTCTTCTGTAAAATGAGTCAGAGAAGGAAATGGCAAGCCACTACAGTATTTTGTTTTGCTTTTTTTTGGAGGGCAGTTGAGGTTAAGTGACTTGTACAAGGTCACACAGCTAGTTTTTGTGTTAAGTGTCTGAGGCCAGATTTGAACTCAGGTCCTCCTGACTCCAGGTCCAGTGCTTTATTCACTGTGCCACCTAGCCACCCCACACTACAGTATTTTTGACAAGAATATCCCAATGGGGTCAGGAAGAGTTGGACATGACTGAAACAACTGAACAACAAATTTAAGGGGCAGGAAGTGGGTGAAGCCCAATACTCAGTTTGGTCAAAATAAAATGAATTTTGTTAGATTGAAGCAATAGCTATTTTCCCAACTGCCAACATTTCATAACTGAATCCAAGAACATTATACATGCCAAATTCCCTCCCCACTCCCCACCCCCCCCCCCATTTAAGTGTCATGGCTAACCCATTCTGTCTCAGAGGCATATCTAGACTCATCTTTCGGTAGTATAATTAAATCTACTTAAATCCCTGAACAATTATCTGGTATCTGGTGTGAATTAGGTTATGCTGACTTGTTCCTTCTCTCAACTCTAACCTCCCTTCCTCATTCAGCTCCACATGTACAACAGAATCAGAAATTAATTGCTGAAAGAACTACTTTGGAAATC
The DNA here is from genome assembly GCA_011680675.1 of Gymnobelideus leadbeateri. Taxonomy (NCBI): domain Eukaryota; kingdom Metazoa; phylum Chordata; class Mammalia; order Diprotodontia; family Petauridae; genus Gymnobelideus; species Gymnobelideus leadbeateri. The sequence continues at coordinate 55,355 of WOXC01003452.1, forward strand.
TTCACATAGGTTTTAATAAAGACTAAAATCTACTTTGTCTTTACTATCTTTTTATCCATTTATCCCCTCCTATTTCATAAGTGTAACTCCCATCATAGAATGCCCCAAGCATTTCAAGTTCTTTTTAGTTTTCCATAAAATATTCAGCCTTATTTATCCTCTGAATGGTTATCCAATCAGTAGGCAGTGGTTTGACTGGTTGCCAAGAGGAAGATGAAAACTCAAGAGAGGAGGAAAAATCCAATTAGAAGACATTTGGCTCAAGAAAAATATGAGGAGGAAGGCCATCCCTTTTCTGAGAAATGTGGACCTGGCACTATTGCTAAAAACCTATCCAGTCATTTAGCAAGATAACTATCTATCTATGTCCAAGATACATAGTAAAATAGTATGGATTGTTGGTTGTTTGGGTGGTTACAAAAAGGAGTAAGGGAGGGAAAAGGAGAAGGGGAGAGCAAGAAGGGTCACCATGGGACTGAACAAAGCTCTTAGGCACCCTACAAATAAAGCCTACAGGGAAACTGGCTTGTTCATACAGACTCTTGGCTCACCTATACAGCACAGTTGAAAATTGTTGGCTGTCCCACCCAGCTGCCTAGGTCACAGAGAATGCACACACTACTCTTTCTACCTGCTTAGACTGACAAGTATTGCATAAGGAGGGGCTCCTCTTTCACTTGGAACAAAGTTGGTTCATGCTTCTTTGAGCTGCAGGTAGTCTACAGCCAGAAATGTCCGCCTTCTCTCACCACCAAACTTGCAAAATATCTGTACCCTTCTAGGCAGAATGTTGCCAAGCCCACACCAAAATGATGCTCAGGTGGTGACAAAAGTAGCATGTGCTCAGCGAGAAGAGTTCCCAGAACCCTGAAGAACAAGAATGCTTTATCTATACTATGAATAATTAGGAGTCTATTTGTGTTATATTGGTGTCATGATGTAGAGTGCTAGGCTTAGATTCAGGAAGATTGGGTCAGAATCCTGCCCAGGACACTTATTAGCTGTGTGACCTTGGGCAAGTCACTTAAGCTTTCCAAACTTCAATTTCCTCCTCTGTAAAATGTGGCTCCTAATAATAACTAGTATTTGCCTCACAGGTTGTTGTGACATAAATGAGATATTTGTGAAATGCTTTGCAAATCTTGAAAGGAAAAAAAGTCAGTTATAAAAATGATAAAATTACCATTAGTATTGTTATCACTATAGGCAAGACAAATTCTTTAGTATATACTACCAATAAATGGAATGATTCTTTGGAAAACTGAAGCAAGAAGCAGTGGTCTAATTATTGAATAAAGGCCCTGGATCCCTTTTACTAAGTTTCATTACAGAATACTACAAAACAACTAATATTTTCAAGGGAATGACACTTTGGGGAAGTTATGTAACACAGGTATTATAAACAGAGGGTCTTACATTATGATAGTTCCAGTTATCTACATTCTCCAAATTTCACTATTTCACTAATTCCCACAACTATCTCTATGAGGTTTTTTCCTCAGCACATCTAAACAAGGTTGTGAGTTGGATAAATGGATGGTCTCTAGAACCTAATCCTAATCATGAAGGTCAATTAATTGGATTCTGCTGGTCTTGGAAAGAAAGTGAATTCTGACCTTCATGGAAAACTATCTGCCTTTGGTTTTCTCTATTTCTATTTCAGTCAAATTCAAGCTTAATCATTAATTCATATCCTAAGACCATTGTTCTTGGTACAAGTACCTTAAGGATTTCTCCATGATTTTCAAAATCTTCAGTGGGTGCTAGGCAGGACATGGGATTATTATAGGCCATGGTACAAAGAGCTTGGCCTATTCTGATAAAGAGTCATTTTAAGCATTTAAGCGACTATATATATTAAAGAATAATCTGAAAAAGTGGGGTATAAGAGGTGGGGAAGAGGAACACAAAACAAAACATTTCCTCAGGCTCAGTCTACACAATGTCAAATGAGAACAATTCAGTCAAATTGGTTATTTAATATTACACTGACAAGAAAAAAACACAAAACTGTTGTTTTTATCTAACAACCCACATGGTTATGTGAACCTAAGTGATTGTAAGATACATAGCACAATGCTAACATTTTTTCTCCTCCAGTTCTATAAAGAAAAGTTATATATAGATTCTTATAAAAGATACTTCATCCTTGGTCATTCTCTCCAGTTTGGAACACAGAATATATTAAGGGGTATAATATAAAATAAAACTGGAAAGGTAGGGAGAGAATTTAAATATTTCAGGCAGTAGGGAGCCTTTGAAGATTTTTGAATAAGGGGTTGACATTACATTTATTTTTAAGAGTATCAGTTATGCAACTCTGAAGATGATAGATGGGAACCAGAAGGTGCTAGAATCATGGAAACCAACTGGGAGATTATTGCAATAATTTAGACAAGAGGTAATGAGGGCTTGAACTTGGTTAAGGGCAAAGAAAGGTACAGATGAGAGAAACATTGTATGGGGTGGGGTGGGATCCATAAAATTTGGATAAATCAAACATAACTCTAAAGCTGTCATCTTGGATAGCTAGAAGCATAGGGGTGCTAGGTTTTAGAGAAGATCTGATTAATCACTATATGAAGATTTAGTTGCAATGAACTCCCTGTCTCCTGGTCAACTGTTCTTTTCTTAAATTTGAATTCATTACCTGTACCACAGTTTTCCCTCTACCCCAAATTCTGCCCTCATTTTTGAGGGCTTAAAAATTCATGTTGGTACATACAGCACCGGCCCTGGAGTCAGGAGGACCTGAGTTCAAATATGAAATCAGACACTTGACACACTTACTAGCCATGTGACTCTGGGCAAGTCACTTAACCCCAATTGCCTTCCAAAAAGCCAAAAAAAAATTCATGTTGAAGTATTTTTGAACACTCTGATCTCTCATTCATCTGTCTCCTCCACTCTTATGAAGAATCTGAACTCTAATTCAGCCCTCCAAAATTAGGGTCATACCTTAGACCTCAATGTTATATCAAACTTCCTTCTTTTTCTCATCCTCTTCCTCCTGCCCCTCTTCTTCATCCCTATCTCACTTAGGCTTGGAAGCATAGCCTGTGGGTCCAATCCCACTGGGAAATTATTATGGGAGTTTTGATTTAGTCTGTTTCTGACCTCATCCTATTTGTCTATCTTTATGTAGTTTGGTAGTCCTTTCTCTTGGGGACTAAACATATTGATGTTGGTTTTATCACAGGCATCCAAAAGGCTTACCATTCCATAGCTCAGAATTCCTGAACTCAAGCAATCCCATAGCCTCTCTCTTTCCAGTAACACAAATTACAAGTGTGAACCACCATAACTACTGTTATAAGATGTATTTGGAGAAATTCATTCAATCATACAGACTGAGTCTACTACAAATTCAAGTTATCTACTCTCAACTGGGCTTTCCCTGATGCATGACAATCCCTTTGGTTAACAATGGTTAGGGGTATTTTTTTTTAATTTTCAAAAATTACAAATTATCTCATAATTATTGAATGCAGCCTTCATTTCTCAGTTCCCCATCCTACTTAAACCCACCCCTCTGTAGTTTTTGATGCCTTTGACCAACCCCTTCTTTCTGGACATTCTCCCCCCTTGGATTTCATAACTGTGCTATCTCCAGTTTGTTTGTTTTCTCCTATCTGTGTGCTCACTTCTTACCACTCTCCTTTTCTAGATTATCACCTATCTCTGTTCCCATATATATATATATATATGTGTGTATATATATATATATATGTATATATATATATATACATATATATATATATACACATATCCCCATCAAAACCCTTGGTGTTGACATCTACCTGCGTTGGTCCAATTGTATTCTCTAAGCAGACGACTAACAAATCCATATAACTAGTTCTAATACTTCTCCTGAATACTGTATCTCCAACTAGCTGCTAGTTGTCTCTGGCCTGATGTTTTTAGTACGACAAACTCAACATGTCCCAAACTGCATTATTTTGTCCTTTAGACTCTTTACTTATTCAAACTCCCTTGCTTTTGTTGAGAGCTTTGTCATCTTCCCAGTATATATATAGTTGTTGAGATTCATAAGATCAGAATCCTCTTGACTCTTCCCTCTCCCTTAGCCTCCATATCCAAACGGTTGCCAAGTCCTACATGTTTTGCCTCTATTACAGTTCTCATAGTTTTATTTCCTCACAGGGCTGCCTCCTGATTCTCACTTCCTGCATGAGCTATTGTAGTAGTGAAATGAATAAGCATTTATATAATGTCTCCTATGCACTGGGAACTGTTTAACACTTTACAAATACTACCTCATATAATATTCACAACTCTTTGAGGGAGATGTGGTTATTATTCCCATTTTACAGTTGAGGGAACTGAGACAAACAGAGGTTAAGTGACTTGCCCAGGAACACACAGCTAGTAATTATCTGAGATCAGATTTGAACTCAGTTGGTTATTGTGCTTCCAGGCTGTCTGTTATCCAAACTAGTTTTCACACAGCTACAAAACAATATTTCTAAAGGACAAGTTCTAATCATGTCCTTGCCCTGTTGAAAAATCTTCCGTGACTCCCTATTGCCTCTGGCATGAAATATAAGGGACTTCAAAATTTATCTACAATCTACCTCTCCAATCTTATTTTTTAATGAATTCTCTGTATAACTTCTCTATGAAAACTAAATGGGACTACTCATTATTTTCTGAATGCTACATTCTATTTTCTACCTCCGGTGGTCATTTGGATAGTTAGGGTAGAGAGTAGGGCTGCCTTTTCCTTCTTTCTAGTTGGTGGTTTAACAACCAAAAACTAAAATGTAATACAAATGCCTGAAGCAAAATACTGCAGGGCCTTATTTACCACATTTCTATGTGCAAAGAAGGGGACATAGCTTCATGAATACCTATCAGGTGTTTTTGCTTACTACTAACTTCTCAATGAGTTATTCTTTAATCTATGCTAGTTTTTGGACTCATGATTATGCATCACTCACACTTTACTTCAGGTTAAATGATGAATGTTAGTCATTTGTTAGGGGAGGATAAAATGGGGTAATGGTTAAATGAAGTCACACATTATTAGTCAGTCAACAAGTATTTATTGAAGGCATGCTGTGTCAGACACTATGGTAGGCATGGGGGATGCAAAGAATAGAAAAAATAGAATCTGCCCTTAAGGAACTGACATTCTAATGGGGAAGGCAATATAAAAATTATATACATACAAGATATACACGGAGCAAATGGGAGGTCATATCAGAGAGAAGAAAATAACAGTGGAAGGGGGGCAGAGGATTGAGAAAGAACTCTTAGACAAGATGAGATTTAAACTGAGTCTTAAAGGAAGCCAGGGAAATGAAAACTCAGAGATGAGGAGGAAGAGCATGGAATAAAGCCAACATAAAGCCATGGAGTGCCATATTGGAGGAAGAACAGGAAACCATTGTCATTGGATCTCAGAGTAAGCAGACATATGGTATAAGATGACTAAAAGGTAGGAAGGAGCCAGGTTACAAAGACTTTAGAAGTAAAACAGAACATTCCCTATTTGATCCTAGAGATAATGCAGAACCACTGAAGTTTATTGATTAAGGGGAGACATCAGTTCTAAATTTTAGACAGATTGCTTTGTCAGCTAAGGAGAGAATGAGCAGGAACATGGACAGACTTGAGGCAGAGACAAGAATTAGAGGGCTATTGAAATAGTCTATGTAATTTTCCCTCTTTTTTTTCTTTCCTTCCCCATTTGTGGTTTCATGCCCCATTATCATTTTTATTCTACTATATTATGGAAAACCCTTGTTTTATTTCATAAGTTCAAAATAACATAAAGAAAATTTAAAAAAAGAAATAGTCCAGTAGTGTGTAGATGAGGATCTGCACTTGGATGATGGTACTGTCAGAGGAGAGGAGGGAGCACACATGAGAGATGTTGCAAAGGCAGAATCAATAGTGACAGATTTGATATGGAAAGTGAGAGCATGGGAGGAGGTGAAGGTAAGACTGAGGTGTTAAGCCTGGGTAACTGGAAAGATGGTAATATCCTCCACAGTAATAGGAAAATTCCAAAGTGGAGTGTTTGTGGGGGAAACATGAGTTCTGTTTTAGACCTACTGAGTTTAAAGTGTCTATGGAACATCCCATTTAAAATGTCTAGTAAGCATGGTAGTAGAGGTCAAGGGTAGGACAAGGCTGGATAAAGATCACTGGATATGACGGCTGCTAGATGGAATTAGGTAATAGATTTCAGTGTATCAGACCCCTTGGCGCTCAGCCCACCATCCAATCTTCTACCTTATAGTCTCACTCCTCATCTTTGTAACTTTCAAAATCAAAGTATTCCTCATTGACCATCACTCCCTTATGTGTATTGTTTCCACCACTATTAGAATATGATCTCTTTGAGAGCAGGGCCTGTCTTTGATTTTAGAACAATGCTATGCAAATAGTAAGTACTTTAGAAATGTTTTTTCAATTCATTCTTTGAGATACTTTATCAACAGGACATCTGAGGATGGGGAACATTCCTACCCTAAAGGATCATAGTTTTGTTCTTGTGAATTCCTCCTATTCTGTTCTCAGAAATGTTTACTTTGCCAAATCATTTTAGACTCTGGAAGGATGTGGTGGGGGGAGAGATAGAGGAAAGAGCATTTAATTTCAAGAGAATTTGATTTCCAGGAGCCTTGGGTCTGACAGGGCCTTCTTCATAGCTGCCCTAATAGTTTTGAGATCACCCAGGCTCATAACCTTATTGTTCTTGTCAATGCCTCATTCTCTCTCACTCCCTATATCTGGTATGTTGCCAAGTTCTTTAGATTCTATCTGAAACATCTCTTAAGTATGCCCCTTTCTCTCCCCTGATACTGCCACCACTCTGATGCAGGCCCTGATCACTCATATCTAGACTATTGCAATAGCCTGCCAGTGGATCAGCTTGTTTCAATTTTCTTTCCACCCTAGTCCATCCTCCACTCAGCTGTCAAAGAGATCTTCCTAAAGTTCATGTCTGACCATGTCATCTCCCTGAATAGGGGGACCATTCAATAGTTTTTTTTAATAATTATCTCCAGTGGCTTCCCATTACACTTTGGATAAAATATAACATTTCTTGCTTTTGAAGCACTTCATTACCTCTCCCTCTCCTATCTTTATCACCCTACTTTTATAGTCATTTTACAATTTACTCCTCTCCACATACTGTAAAATCTTGGGACTCCAACCTCCCTCCCATTTCCTCTTTCAACTTGGTGCATTTTTATTGGCTGTTCCCTAGTTCTGGACTACTCTCCTCCCTCACCTCTGCTCCACTTCCCTGGCTTCTTTCACTTCTCACCTAATGTTCCACCACCTCAAGAAGCCTTCCTGGTCCCTTTAACACCAATGCTTTTCCTCTTAGTCTCCAATTTATCCTCAATATATCTTCTTTGAACATATCTGTTTGCATTAGAATGTGGACTCATTAGAGGTATATATTATTTTTTGCATTTCTTAGTATTCCCAGGGTTTAGCTCAGTGCTTGACACATAGTAGGTTCTAAATAAATGTTTTTGTTGATGATGAGGACATTGTTCTATAATCACAAGGTATCACCATTTTATCTGTTTCTTCAATTGTCTGCAGGAAATCAAATATAAAAGAATGATAGCAGGATATTAACTTATCCCAGGACTTTTTCTATCTGATCTTCATAGAAAAGGATAATATCTAGATTAATGATGATGATAGCAAAAGTTGACAATAGGATTTTGCAACTGTATTCATGAAAATGTAACCAAAAGCGGTGTACCTCTAAATGGAGCCTATAAAACAGTAAGATCTAAGAGATTCAAAGGACCTCAATGGGTAACATCTTAATGAAGTCAACTGACATGTTTGCCAAGAAGTATTGAATGCAGGGGGCAGCTAGGTGGCACAGTGGATAGAGCACCTGTTCTGGAGTCAGGAAGACCTGAATTCAAATCTAGCCTCAAACACTTACTAACTGTGTAACCATGGATAAGTCACTTAATCCTGTTTGTCTCCATTTCCTTATTGGTAAAATGACCAAAATAGGAAATGGCAAACCATTCCAGCAACTTTGCCAAGAAAACCCCAAATGGGGTCATGAAGACACCACTAAAAAGATCCAACGAACAGACATTGAATGGAGGGTTCATGTAGATTTCTTTACAGAAACCAAAGAGTCTTAGAGAAATTTCTGTAAACCCATCTGCACTCCTCCACTCAATGCTTCTAACGAACCCACAGAAGATGAGGATGCATTCCAACGTTTTTTATCTAATAAAAAAGGGATCATTTTATATCTCTACATAATAGTCTACTGAGTATTAAACATAAAAGAACAGCAACAAGATAGTCACTTGCCTCAGCATTATTTCTATATGAACGGCCTTAAGAGATTAAAAAAATGAGAATAGGAATAATAACTGATATGTGCTTAGTACATTAAGTTTTATATTAATAAAACTTTCCAAGTATCATTTAATTTGATCTTCACAGCACTCTCATAAAGTAAGTATCCTTGATACATTCAGTGGGGTACTGGTAAATGTTAAACAACTTGCTCTTTGGGGGGAAATATACTTGACACACTTAAAGGCTTAATCTGCATTGTTGACATTTTCTCCATCAGTTTCTTAAACTTAAAAAGCCAACAAAACAGTACATTAAGCCTACATTTGGAGTGTTTGCTGATTTCCACTATGTAAATACTCATACTGAAAATTCAGTAATAGGCAGTTGTAAGCCATTATGAGCTGGTTCCAGCACACCCCTGCTTACACTCTATTTTACTACCTGCGTGACATTGGGCAAGTCAATAAAACCATATGGATTTTCATTTTAATTTACCATCTTAAGAAAATAAAACAATTAGACTAAAAGATCTCTAAAGTCTCTTTGAGTGTTCAGTGCTGAGTCTATGATCTTTCAACCAAACCTGGTCATAACGTATGTACAATCTTTCTGATGTGTTGCTATAGGCAGCAATCAAAAAAGCAATAAAACCAAGGGGATATTTGCCCAAACATTGCCCATCTCGAAAACTAACACGCTAACATCAAATGAACAGATGACTCCATCCTGACCCAAAGTACATATTTTGAAACCAAAGTACCCTTCTCTCTTTTATTAAGCCAGTGGTAGCAAATAATACTACTTTATATAATGACACTTTTTAGCCTGTCTAAATAATGATTTATTTTATTCAAAATTTTTGCTTCAGTATCATTTTTAATGCAGAGTGGTCTATTGTTTTCTTTGATTTATCTCTCTCTAGTTTAGGTATTAAAACAATATTTGCTTCAAAAAGAGTTTTGGAAATATCTTTTTACCAATTTTTATAAAGTTTATATAATTTTAATGTTAACTTTTTAATTGGCAAAGTTTTATTGTAAATATATTTGGTCGCTTTTTCTTTGTAAGTTCATTTATGACTTTTTCCTCTTAGATTGGTTTGCTTAAATTCCCTATTTCTTCTGCTAATTTAAGTATTTTATATTTTTGTAGACATTGATCCATTTCATTTAGTTAATAATTTTTGTTGGCAAAAAATTGGGTAAGTTAGTTTTGCATAATTTCTTTTATTTTTTCCTCATTTGTCATAATCACTCTGCTTTCACTTATTTTTACATTGGGAATATGATTTTCCTCTTTCTTTCAATCATGCTGGCCAATGATTGATCTCTTTTATTGATTTTTTCAAAAGTCTAGTTTTTACTTATTATTATTTTGCTTTCAATTTTATCTCTTGATTTTTAGAAGTTATTTTTGGCATTTAACTGGGATCTTAAATTTTTTTGGTTTGCTGGGGATGGTTTTTATTTAGCTGAATGTTCAGATCAATAATTTGTTCTTTCTCTTTGTTGTTAAAATGCTTAGAAATTTAAAATTTCCTCTAAAGACTGTTTTGACTGCATCTCAAAAGTGTAGGTACTTTGTTTCAGTATTGTCATTTTCTTTAATTGAAAGTTTCTATTATTTCCTCTTTGAGTCACAAAAATTTTAAGATTACATTAATTCTTCAATTATTTTTAATCATTTATTCAAAGGTCCTTTGCCAAACATAATTTTTATTGCCTTGTGGTCAGTAAAGCATATGTTTATTATTTATGTATTTCTGCATTTTTGTGAATTTTTTTATTCTCTGATATATGGTCAACTATATGTAAACATGCTATTGAAGCTGAAAAAACATATGTGTGTATATGCATGTATGTATGTATACACATATATGTATTCCTTTTTCTTCCTATTCAATAATTTCCATAGATCTATCATATCTAACTTATAAAATTCTATTAATAGGTAACTTCTTTCTTATCAATCTTTTGTTTGGATTTGCCTGGATTGGGAAGCTAGGAAGCAAAGTGGGTAGAATACTGGGCCTGGAGTCAAGGCAGACTCATCTTCCAAACTTCATATCTGGCCTCAGACACTTACTAGCTGTGTGACCCTGAGCAAGTCACTTAACCCTGTTTGCTTCAGTTTTCTCATCTGTAAAATGAGCTACAGAAGGAAATGGCAAACCTTTCTAGTATTTTTGCCAAGAAAATCCCAAATGGAGTCCCCAAGAGTTGGACATGACTGAAATGACTGAAGAATGACACCTTAAGATAGGAGTAAATCGAGGTCCTCAACTGTTACGATTTTATTGAGTACTTTCTACAAAAGAAATGTTTTTTTTCTTTTTATATTCTTCCCTCTCTTTACCTCTCTCCCTTTACAACAAAGGAGCTTTGAGAGAAAGATGTGCTCAACACTAGTGATTTGTGTTTCATGCAAACTGCTTCCATCCCACTATTCCTCTTTCTTCCTTCTTGCCCAATTCATGCTCTCAGGTTCTTAGCCTTTCTTTCCTTTTATTTTCCTCTTAATGCTTGTTGCTGTTGTTCACTTGTTTCAGGCATATCCAACTCTTTGGAACCCCATTTGGGGTTTTCTTGGCAAAGATACTGGGGTGGTTTGCCATTTCCTTCTCCAGCTCATTTTATAGATGAAGAAACTGAAGCAAGCAGATGTTAAGTGACTTACTCAGGGTCACACACTTAATAAGTGTCTGCGGTCAGATTTGAACTCAAGAAGATGAATCTTCCTGACTCTAGGCCAGCACTTTACCCACTTTACCACCTAGCTGCCCCTAGTAGAAGCAGTAGAATTGTTAGGAGAAAGAGAGAGAGAGAGAGAGAGAGAGAGAGAGAGAGAGAGAGAGAGAGAGAGAGAGAGAGAGAGAGAGAGAGAGAGAGAGAGAGAGAGAGAGAGAGAGAGAGAGAGAGAGAGAGAGAGAGAGAGAGAGAGAGAGAGAGGGAGAGAGGGAGAGAGGGAGAGAGAGAGACTGGCTACCCTGAGAAATAGAGGGGAATTACTAGGAAAATTGGACTCCTAAAAATAATCAGTCTATCAATGCCTACTATGTGCTAGGAACTGTAAAAAGTTCTGGGCACAATGATAAGAAAAAGAGAGGGCATAGAAATAGGGATAGAAGTTCAAAGGACGAATTTTGCTGACCATTCATTTTCTGAGATTTGTGTTTGTGTGTATATTTGTATTATATGTGTTTGTGTGTATATTTGGATATTGTATTATATTTATATGTATGTATGTATGTATGTATACTTGATTAGACTCCTAATTTCAGAATGTCAGAATAGGAAGAGAATGCAGAATTACTCTAGTCCAAGTCCTGCATATTATAGATGAAGGAACAGCCCTCTACAGATTGGCAAAAAGACTCATCCAAGATTATATATCTAGTAATTTGCAGATAGAGCTTTTAAATCCAGGTTTTTTAAAGTCCATCATTCCATCCATTAAACCATACTGCCCCCAGTAGCCTGATGTCTAGCTCAGTGCCCTTACACATCATTAAAATTTGAAAAAGATATATTTAATGAATGATCAATAACACTATAATAAATCAAATATGTATTCTCTAGGACTTGGGTTTTAGGTTATTTAAAATAATATCCATCTCATATTGAAATTTAGACCCTACTGTCAACTCCTGATTTCATACCTTTCCTATTCTCCTACTCCTGTCTGTACCATACCACTTCCCAAAGCCCCAGACATACCTATAATTATATTGCCCATCAATGTTATGTGCCTTGCTCTCCTAACACAGTGGGAAAAAACAAACAGTCCTGTCTGAAAGGCTTTTATAGTGGTTACCTTTCTCTTGCCTATATTGTTTCTTGTTGAGAAGTTGCTATTTTTGCTGTTTGTTTGTTTGTTTGTTTTTAATTTGGGGAATGAGGAGAGATAGGGTGAGTACAATAAATGTAAATTCACTTGCAAACATCCCTTTAAACTAGGCACAGAAATCATTTCCAGATGTCTCTGCAGGACATGGCAACTTAACGGTGCACTAGGTGTCACTTAAGGCTTTTTATCACTTGCTGGAGGCTATGTTGCACATAGCTAAGCAAGGACCATGGCAAATCAATGTGGATATTCTGGAACTGAAAACATATTTAGCCAAATAGAGCTCATTTCACTCTTCAGAGTGACTGTAACTAAACTTTGAGAAATTTAATGTTCCAGCCTCACAAACATTTATCACCTGTTTTATCAGATTGAAAGGATAAAATCCTTCATGGAAAGAAGTACAGTCATATACAAGTTACATCACATCTCTGGGTCCATTTCAGAGGTGCCATGGTAAATGTTTAACAATCAGCTCTTGGCGGGGGGGAGGTACACATGGCACACTTTTAATTTTAATCTCTATCATTAATATATTCCCATCACTTTCTTAAATCTTGACAATCTACAAAATAGTAAATCAAGTCAGATTTGTAGCATTTGCAGATTTCTAAGTTGTAAATGATCACACTGAAAATTTAACAATCGACTTTCATGAGCCATTTCAATCTGGCTCCAACATATTGCTAGTCCTTATCTATAAAATGAAGGTGTTTGATTATTCAATCTCTAATATCTCTTCTAAATTTAATAGTATACTGAGTCAGTAGTTTTATACATCTCTCCCAAGATTCTTCTTTTAATACTATAATAGACTTATAACCTTATCCATGTGGGAATTCCCTCCAAAAATGCAGATTGTGACTATCCTACGACTTTTCAGCATGGTAACCCTTGTCTATATTCTCTTGTAAAAATCTTCCATGGATAGTCTACTTAACCCCTTGGAAGGAAAGAATAGCTAGCTGCATGACTATGGACAAGTCACTTAACTTGTCTGCCTCAGTTTCCTCAACTGTAAAATGAGGATAGTAATAAGCATCTACCTCCCAGGGTTGCTGTGAGTATGAAGGGAGATTTGTAAAGTTCCTAGCAATATCTAGCACACAGTAGGTACTATATAAACATGTGTCTCCTCTCTCCCTCCTTCTCTTCCTTCCTTCCTTCTTTCCTTCTTTCTCCCTTCCATTCCTTCCTTCCCTCCCTTTCTCCCTTCCTTCCTTCCTTCTTCCTTTATCACCTCAATTTTATCATATTGAAAGGATAAAATCCTTCACTGAAAGAAGTACAGTCATATACAAGTTACATCACATCTCTGGGTCCATTTCAGAGCTTCCTTGGGTCCATTTCAGAGCTTCCTTCCTTCCTTCCCTCCTCCCTTCCTTTTTTCTTCCTTCCTTCCTTCCTTCCTTCCTTCCTTCCTTCCTTCCTTCCTTCCTTCCTTCCTTCCTTCCTAGAGTAGGGTTGGTTGACTGGTAACTTACTTCTCACTCCCCTTCCTAACCAGGAAAAGGACAAGAAGATAATCTGCTCAGATCACATATATTTCTACCTACCCACTAAAGACCAGCTCAGGTCAAGGCTCTCCCTTTTGGCCCCTACGTTTTCCTTCTATCCCCTTTGGGTCAGTGTTGGAGACTAAGCACAGTGCTCTCCTTCTGTTCACATTTAGGATTAGAGATGCCACAGCTATCAGCAGGCTCACTTATATTTAGAAGCAAAGGTCCCAGATTTACATGACATTTTTATACTGCTCGTTGAGGGGGGTTTCCTGGATTATTAGTAAAATACAAAATAAACTACTTTAGCTCACTCACCTCTCAACTTAGAGAAGAGATTTTTTCCCTTATAATCATTATCAGAGACTGGGATCTCTGCCATAAACTAGGAAGGAAACTTACTGGACATTTTTCTTCTGTATAATTAGAATAATTTGAGCTTATCTCCTAGTTGAATCTTCTTTGTTGTTTTCAGTTGTGTCTGACTCTTTGTGCACCCATTTGGGGTTTTCTTGGCAAAGATACTGAAATGGTTTGCCATTTCCTTTTCCAGCTCATTTTACAGGTGAGGAAACTGAGGTAAATTTCAAGTGACTTGCTCAGGGTCACAAAGATAGTAAGTGCCTGAGGTTATATTTGAGCTTAGGAAGATGAATCATCCTGAGTGGGCACTTTATGCATTGCACCACCTAGCTGCCCTAGTTGCATCCTTTGACCTTGACCAATTCCATATCTGTAATAAGTAATATGACAATAATGATAAGAAACATTTTATAGTGGTTCTAGGTTTGCAAAATACTTTACATATATCTATATATTTTTTTTCATTTTGTCCTCACAACAACCCTGTGAGGTAGTTGCTGTTATATTACCATTTTAGAGATGGGCAAACAGAGTCTGAGAGAGATTAGATGACTTACCTAAAGTCACACAGAAAGTAAGCATGTTATGCAGGAATGCAGCTCAGACCTCCCTGACTCCATTCAGAATTCTATCCACTATCAAGTCTGAGTGAAGCACAGATGTTTTATATGAGGAGAAAAAGGGATCATAAATACAAAACAATTAGGATACAACAAAAGAACAAATAATCATAGTGACCTATTAGCCAACAAGCAAGGGGGAAGGAGAACGAAAGAAACAAATTTTAATGGAATTTCATCACAGTTCTCATAAAGGGAAAATACTTCCCAGAAAATACAGTGCTCTTTGTCATAAAGTGGGAGGCTGAGGCAGACTGCCATGAACCTCTACCCTGAATCCACAGTCCTAGTTATGTCTCTCCAGCCAGTGCTCTGGTCACTAACTCTGTCTGTCTGTCTCTGTCTGTCTCTCCACCTCTGTCACTTTCTCTCTCCCCTCCTTTCCCCTATCCTTCTCTCTCCTTTTTTCCAAAAATTCTAGAAATCAACAGGCAGCTCTGTTGTCTCCCAAACTGCATACTCGGTTCTCTCTCTCTCCATTGGCACTCCTGATATTTCTTCACAATTAGTACTCTCCTCCTTCAAAAGCTTCTCAGGGAGCTGCATAATTTCATATCCAATCCCCAGATTAGTGACTAGTTCCATTAACACTAAGCAATATTTACTAGGCTACTTACCTAGCATTCAAATTATTTGCCTCTCCATTGGGAATCTGTTTCACATACAGACATACATAACTTGTGAAAAATCTTCAAAAATATTATTTCATTTAAACCTCACAACAACCCTGAGAGGTAAGTGCTATTAATAAACCTGTTTCACAGATAAGAAAATAAAGCTAGGGGAAGTTAGGTGACTTTCCCAGCATCACATAGCTTATAAGTGTCCAAAACTGGATTTGAACTCAGGTCTTCCTAATTCTGCATCTGGCGGTCTATACATCTAACTGCCTATATATCTATCTATACACACTTATGCATTCGCGTGCGCATGCACACACACACACACACACACATGCATCAACATAAGTTTCTCAGGATATACTTACTTCAATACTTCAGAAATCATAAGATTATAGATGTTTGACCTCGTGAAGCACAGAAAATTTAAATGACTTGCTAAGAATCACACAGCTAGTGACTCTCTCTCTCTCTCTCTCTCTCTCTCTCTCTCTCTCTCTCTCTCTCTCTCTTTAAAGCAATTGCGGTTAAGCAACTTGCTCAAGGTTACACGGCCAGTCATTATTTATGTGTGGGTGCTCATTTTCTGAGGCCGGATCGGATCCCAGGTCGTCCCAACTCCAGGGCCAGCGTTCTTACTCACTGTGCTACCTGGCCACCCCCAGTGACTCTCTTAAGAAGGATCTGAAGTCAAGTCTCTCTGAGCCCAAGTTCAATGCCCTAATTCACTACACTAAGCTTCCTCTCTGAGGTCTTTAATTGCCTTCATGTGAATACTCCCTAGATATAGTACCCTAACGAGGCATCTACATTGAATAGTGCACTGAACCTGGCATTGGAACAGAGCAGAGTTCAAAGATTCATAAGCTTACTATTTGTGTGTGACTGTGGGTCAGTCTTTTATCTCCGTGATCCACAATTTCTCCATCTATAAAATGGGAATAATGATAGCACCTACTATACAAAATTTGTGTGAGGACCAAATGAGATAACATTTGAAAGGCTCTGCAGACATTAAAAGTGCCATTGAAAACTTACTCCTGCGACTTTGATTATTAATGGAGCTCACAGTCTCTCTACCTTGACTACTGGCTTCCATAGGTTAATACAATTGAAAAAAAAAATCACCACCTAGTGATCAGCCATCTGGTGGTTAGCCTCTGCAGATTTAGCTTGGTTGAGCTCAGATGACTAATAGTCTTCTGGCATTTGAACACGTGCCATGTTCCCAGCTTAGCTGGCCCTACCACAGCTTGAGCTCAGGTCCCATAACCTCTGAGTACCCAAAGTCACCTCCATTCCACAATGAGGTATTGCAAAAGAACTTTCATGTAGAATCTCAGAATGATACATCTTCACCACTACTCCACCAACCTCTATATCCAAACACATAAAAAGCAAATATCTTCTCTTTCTGATATATTTGATTTCAAATGCTTGGGAGGCAGAAACTAAAGCTAAATTCCTTAATTTCATTCAGCCTGATAAACCCATCTTTTGTATTCCCCTCTCCCACTGCTGCATTTCCTTTTTTTGGTTCAGTTTTCCAGCTCTTTTCTTTTCCATAGTAAATCCTTCCTTCCCTATTTCCTTACCTTTAGCTGAATTGGTTGGAAATCCTCCTCTCTAGCTAGAGGGTAAGTGGATACTGAAAGAACAGAAGTTTAAAGGGGATGTTTGTAGTTTCTTAACATTTGAATGCCTTAAAATGAGATGTTTCTGAAGATCTGAAGCCTAGAGAGAGACAGACACCATAAATATTTAAAACAGGAGCATATTGTTTCAGTTAAAATTTATGGAGTGATTCACAACTCCTAGTTCAATTTTCAGAAATACACATCATAAGCACTGATGGAAAATGTGCCCTAAAATGACTGTGTTTGCTCTCTAAAAGATGAGCTTTTTAGATATGCCTTCATTTCATTTATTAGAGAATTTGTGACTGAAGGCCCAACCAGATCCACCATTTTCACAGCCCTGACCCTGGTTTATTTAACTTTTTGATCTTTTTATAAGCTGTTCTGATGAAGACTCATCTGTCACCACCTCTGCTTTCAAAGCTGAGCAACCAAGCTGACTGGGAAAGCTATATAATCTCCCCAAGAAAAAACTCTTATTCAGGCTTTAGAGAAGTTCATTTTGCTAACCCTTTTAATCCCAGGCATTTCCCAAAAAAGCTACAGAAAAATTCAAAAACAAGTTTTAGATTCAGGCTATACAAATGAGTCAGCTAAATCCATTAGAAAAATGATATGGATTTACCAAGTCAATCAAATAACTGGTTTAGCTACTTATTTCACCAAGTTAACCAGTTACATTAGCATTATCCAGACACAACATAAGACATTTTTCCTAAGTCCAAAGTATCTGTGTATTTGAAGATTTAGTTTAATGTGTCACATAAAGTATCTGAACCTTATAAAGCCTAAGGTTATTCAAAAGAAAGTGATCTAACAATCCATACAGGAAAAACTAAATGGATGAAACACATCTATTTTCTGTATTATAGCTTGAACATTGGATGGCCAGTCCACTGAGTTAATAGCTCAGAACCTATATTTGGGAGAGGAACTGAAGGTAGAGAATGAGATCAGTCCTGAATTAATTAAAATGAAGAGAACAAATGGTTTATTTTTGGGCAATTTTGCAACATTTCTAATAATACCAGGCTGCTCGTTTATGTAAAGATCCACTTTTTGAGGGTAAATGTTATCCCAGTGATTCCCTTTGGTTGCAAATCATTGATCAATATGTAGTTAAAAAAATTAAAGACGATCGAAAGGGCCATGGAGAAACACCTAGTTCACACAAATAAGCATATTTACAATGATGGGTAACCTACATTCAAAATGGGTGACCTACATATTAAGAAAATGAATGATTATAAAAGGTGCCTATCACCTCTTTGAGCTGGCCCTGCAAATCTGGAGAACTTATGGGGGAAGAATAACATGGCAAAGAAATAGAATTATTCTTGAACTCTCCAGCAAATATACTAGGTACTCCCAAATATTTCTCTGGGAATCTAAATGGAATTTGACACACTTTAAATCCTCTTAGAGCAGTGAATCTTTACCTGTGGTCCATCAACTTCTTTTTATTAATATTTTGATAACTGTGTTTAAATATAATTGGTTTCCATTATAATCCTATGCATTTTCATTTATGCATTTAAAACATTATTCTGAGAAGAGGTCCATAGGCTTCCCCAGACTGCCTGCCTTCTTCCACTACCATGTTTTCAACACATACACAAGTTAAAATTCCCTGCCTCAGAGTGACTTTGAAGCCCAGAAGGAACTACTCTATCTCCAACAACTGGCATGGCCTAAATTAGACATCTCTTCACCCCTGTGGCCGCTTTGTGTCATTCACTCTACTCTTGACCTATAGCTCAAAGGCATTCTCATAATATCCAGTATTTCCTGCTGTACTTTCTCTGGCTCCAGCCTTGCTCATAAAAATGGCAGGCCACTGGGCACTCCCTGGATGAGGCCTAGATCACATAAGACTATTTATGAAAGTGGTTTTGTAATTCACTTAGGAATGTGAACAATTAGACCATACTTAATATATATTGTCTTAAAAACATTTAATGTTCTATGATACTATTTGCTGTTTCACTTTTAATAGCAAGTTGGAAATTTGATTCTCAAACTATTTAGCATTATGTTTTAGTATTTTTAAAACATTTCTATCTTCAAATATTGAGGCATTACTCTCCCTATGCCCCATGCAAAAAAGGGTTATTAGCTCTTATTCCTGAGTCATATTTCAATTTGACTATGTTGATCTTATGATGGCAAACAAAGCAGACCAAGATCATTATATTTCCCTTCTTTTGCAAACTTTTGATAACTTTTGTTTTTATATCACCTTATTTTCCCAGTATTTTCTCCTTCCCCCCCACTGAGAGCATAAATAATTAGAGAGAAGAAAAGAAGGAAAGCATTCAAACCAAACTAACCAATTAACAAAGTCTGACATCACATATTGTTTTCTACCTTCTATATCCCCCACTTCTGCAAGGGAAAGGGATTGATTTTTTTCCTGGTCTTCTCTGGAGCCACATTTGTTCATTATAATTTCTCATCATTAAATTTCCATTTTATTTTATTGTTCTCACTCTTTCCACCTACTTTATTGTATTAATTATGTCTGTTATTTCTCTGGTTCTGCTCTATTCCCCTTGAGTCATTTCATATATTTCTTCCCATGTGTCCTTGTAATTTTCATAGTTATCATTCCTTATAGTGCAGTAATATTTCATATTTAGACATCCCTTGATCAATGGGCATCTACTTTATTTCCAGCTCCCGGCTACTACAAAAAGTGCTGTTATAATTATTTTGTTGTATTGTAGAATCAGTCCTATTTCTAAGAGGCAGAGGAAGAATGTGAGACTGGAAATTAAGATGTTTAAAGATATGGCTCAGTCACTAGCCAGCAGAGTGACCTAAAATAAACCACTTTATTTCCCTGATATTATATTTTATTGTTGTTAATTTGTAAAAATTCAATAAACATTTGCTATATGCCTACTATGTGTCAGACACTGTGCTAAACTCTAGGGATACAAAAAGAGTAAAAAGATAGGTTTAGACCAGAGTACCCATTAAGTCTCTTCTAGTTCTTTTATTGATAGTAAAGTCAATTAATAGGTCTTACTTCTGAAATAACAATTTTTATGATTTTTAATAAGGGGATTTGGGTGTGGATGCCTCATTCATAAGTGTAGTTTAACATGGTGGGAAGTTTGGGGATAACTGCATAATTCCTATGAGAGTCCTCAGTCAAAGAAATAATCTTTGAAGAGTAGAGGGACATGAGCAGAAATACCTTTATGAATTAAGAGAATGGCCACCAGCCCAGCCTCACTGATATACTATACTTTGCCCTTCGATAATCTTGGGCACTTTTGTCCCATACTACTGCTGCAAATTCTACAGTAAACGCAATTCTGCAGAAGGATGCTAAGATCCTAAGAAAATTTTCTAGACTATGACTGAATACTCTAGATCTTTTCTGTAGCACAGATGGAGTCAGCTCTCCAAGATGACAACTAAGATTTTGCCCAAGTACTTAGGGAATAGCTTAAACTTTTGAGATTTTTCTTGTGGGAGGAGGAAGGGAATATTAATGGTCTAACAACCCTATAAATTCTACTAAGTGGTTTGGCATTATGGGAATCTCCACAGCCTACCCTCTAACAATCACCCTTTAGCAGAACTACTTCTCTTTTCTCTGTGGTTTTAATTGTCTATGACTGTCTTATTCATTTTTTGTCATCAAAATAATATCTAAATATACTGTTGAATATCCAAACATTATCCAGTTTTTGTAGCCAGCCAGTCTACATCAAAGTGTTTTGGGACCCAGCCCAGCAATATTTAAGAGAAAAACTCATTCAATGGCCATACTGCATTTGGAAGCGAACATAGCAGCACCAATGCTATATAGAAATCATAGTGTTTAAGTCTATTCTCCCCAGAGACCAAAATGGTATAGGAAAACATTTGCCCACCCACAACCACCCACCAGGTGCTAAGGGGAAATGTAGGTATTTCAATTCTTATTATATTTTTAAATTAAATATCCCTTTATAAAAAGCCAATAGATGGTAAATAATTAAATAGACATGGGGCAGTTAATCACTAGCAGCTAATAGAAGGGTAATACTCCAAAATGGGGGCTTGAGTTAGTAAGATAAGAAAAAGTAAGGCCAATATCCACACCAATAAAGGGATGCTCCTTTAACCCTAAGAGGAAGAGTTAGTCAGCCATACTCTGGAAGAATGAGGTCAGAATATCAATATACTAATATTCCTTCTAGCTCTTAAATTTCATTATTCTATAATATAAAATAATTGAAACCCTATTAAAATGTGTATTGGATAAGAAAAATGGACCATTGTGAGGATATTGACATGTGAAGCAAAATGAATTCATGGTTCTGCCCAGTGCTTTAAGGGGAAATTTATATTTCTGAAAGAAATTCTTAGTACTAGAAATTCAAATAACATGTTTTTGCAGGTCTTTTTTCCACAAGAAAATTCTAAACAAATAGACTTCCTTCTATTGTAGTCTTATAGACTTTGGTTCTTACTTTGAAGAATGCTTGTACAAAACAGACAATTTAGTCTCTAGGCCATCATTAAAAATGTGTCCCTATGTTGATAGGACAATGATGTCAGGTCAGGATGAGGCTCTGGAGACTTTGGTGTTCCATCATTTCAGTCATGTCCAGCTCTCCATGACACCATTTGGGGTTTTCTTGGCAAAGATACTGGGAGTATTGCCATTTCCTTCTCCAGCTCATTTTACAGCTGAGGAAACTCATGCGAACAGGGTTAAGTGACTTGCCCAGGGTCACATGGTTAGTAAGTATGTGAAGTCAGATTTGAACTCAGGAAGATGGGTCTTCCTGACTTCAAACCCAGCACACTGTCCACTGGGCCACCTAACTGCCTGACTTGGAGACCTAACATTGGACAAGTCATGAAGTGAGTTTTAGGATTTAGAGATGAAAGGAAAATGAGAACTTTCTACAACCTTCTCATTGTACAGGTGAGGAAACTGAGCCATAGAGAAATTAAGTGACTTGTCCAAATAGCAAAGCCAGGATTTGCCTTAGGTCTTCTGTCTCTGGATCCAGGCTTGGCTGAAGGGTGAACAAAACAAGATTCTTTAAACACCCTTTGGACCACTTTGCTTTTCTGGGATGAACAAGTTCTGACGAGGACTGGTGAAGATCCATAATATGTGGTCATATTTGTTTTGCCCCCAAAGAAATAAATTCAGTGACTTTTTCACGTCTACAGGACGCTGAGCAGGATATGACCATTTCTGAAAGTCAACCACTGAGTTATCGCATCCCATTGATTTTCTTTCCCTTCTTTCCAAGCTGAAGTCATAAATAATATTTAAGGGAAACAATGCAAAGCCACTTTACTGTTTCCTCCTGATAATAGCAGAGATATTGAGACTAAGTGTTATTGTGGGTAAAAGAATCTAAAGATTAAGTGCTGGGGAATTTACTTCTCTACATAAACCATCTTGACGGGTGGCCCTGCTATAGGCTGCAGGGCTGCACTTAAAAGCAAAGGACAACAAGGAGGAGCAACAGTGATTCCAAGGAGATTTATGGAAGTTTATATTTAAATGATACAGTTAAACATGTCACAATGTGGAAAAATAAATTGGTTCTGTCTCCAAATGGATTCTGTTTATGTTGATGAATGATCACTTTTGACTCCTTAAAACATATTCATCTAATATCTGAATATAAAAGCTTGTGCATGTGTATTCATTTTTTGTTCTAGATATGCAAATTTATTGGTGCTGGGAACTCCTTGTGCATAAACTCCCTCCACTGATGCAGATCAGGAACTTGTTTGTGTTATATAGTCTTGGTGATTGGCCTAGGGCACTGAGAGATTAAGTGCATAGTCATACCAGGAAAGGTCACACAGTCAATAAAAATAACAACAACAATAACTGTAATTATTATAATGATGATGATAGCATTTGTGCAGCACTTTGCAAAACGCTTTTCAAATAGCACATCATGAGATCTTCACAACAACCCTGGGAGGTAGGTGCCATTATTATTTTCATTTTATGTTTGAGAAACCAGAGACTTACAGAAATGAAGTAACTTGCCCAGGGTCATACAGTTAATACACGTCTGAAGTCAGATTTAAATTTAGGTCTTCCTGACCCCAGGTCCAACACTCTATCCACTGTGCCACCTAGCTGCTGTTAGAGGCAGCATTTGAACTGAGGTCTTCCTGACTCCAAGGCCGGCCCTCTACCTATGCCTCCTAAGACACACTGCCTCTCTCCCTCTCTCCATATATATACATACATACTTATATATATTCATTTTAATATGAAATATATAATATATGTAACCTTTAAAATCAAACTTAACAAGAAGTAACATGATCTTTCTCATAACTGTTTCTGGGTTTTGGTGGTGAGTGCCTTTGAAAGACTAAATTATGATCGTTTCCATACTCCACACAATTTTAGTCTAACTAGGGGTGGCTGCCATTGGCAGGATATCCCTTTGAACAAAGTTGGCAGCTCAGCAGGTTACCTCGCATGCACATTTTAATAACTCCCAGTTAGTGTGACATTTTTTAAAAAATAATTTTGGATTCAGCTCATTATAAGACAGGCCTTTGAAACATTCAATATTCTTATTCCTAATTTTATTTCTCCTTCCCCTCAAATATTTAACATGGAAGCCTCACAAATAACGATGAGGACCATTAAGTGGCAACTTTAAAACAGCTTTTGGAAAAGTTTGACAGGGACTCCAGTTTCAATCTAGTGGATTCTCAGTGGGAGTTAAAAGGACAGTTGAACACAGTGTTCCTAGAAAAGTCTCGAATCTCATTCCCAGCTCTGGCTCAGACTTGATTTTCTCCTGGGGGAATAGCAGTGGGTGGGAAGAACTACCACTAAGCTTCCTACCAGGAGCAGGCAATATATAAGAGTCATAGGAATCATAGGCTTATCTGATAGTTCCCTAAGCAGAGCCTAGAATGCATAAAACTGGGAAAGTCAAACACTGGGCCATGCTGCCTTTGGAAAAACCTTTCTTTGCCAATACCTCCTTTCTAAAAAGGCTCCAATATCAGCAACATATACCAATTTGTCAGTGTACTACATATCACAGGAGTATTCTCATTTTAAATTGTGGAATGAAAGATTTGTTCTCTGGGCAGGAGATTTCAGAAGGATGTGAAGCGAAGGTACCTGAAGGTTGTGAGAAGGGGGACAAGGAGGTCCCTTCTTAGGGCTCCTGAAATCACACTGGCTGGGCTCCCTGCCTCTCTCCTGCCTATGCATGAAGCCTTTCCTTGAGAAAAATGAGTGAAGAATGTCAAAATACTCAAAATCAATCCAAAGACCTTCTGAAAGCCTTCCCAAGAATACAAACTAACTTTTTATTTCTTGTGCCTTTTTTCCCACCTCCACACCCATTTATATTCAGTGAACACCCACACAAGGTTAGCTCTGCTGGACAGCATAGGGGCTGATGGCTAGTACATCAAACCTGTGTCTCAGCCAAGGGAATTTATACATTTTATTTCCTGTTTCAGAACAAACAAACTCTAGGTTAAAGAAAAAAAAGGATCTGATTTTTCCCCCTCCCTTCAAATTCATATCCAAGATGAGTTAGTTATTAGGGTTTGTAATCCTTCTGCCAGAATTTAAGGGCCCTTTGGAGTAAATACATTTTATATTCTCACCATGTAGGAATAAGTCACTGAAGCCAAATCTAGGATCCAGAAAAGTCAACTATTAAATATGAAGAAACACTACAGTATTTCGAAATAAGCCTAAGTTGGCATGACCTGATCCATTAATAAATCATGCTTTAACTGTGAACAGATTCTCTCAATGCCAATTATTCCTTACCCAAATCACAGGAATTCAAAAGGGGAAGGGACATCAGAGACCAGAAACCCAATCTTTACCTAAACAACAGTAGTTTGGATTTATATGTACATAGATATGTTGGCACCTTCAAAACAAAGCATCTAGTGTTGAACCTGGAGTCGAGAAGATCTGAGTTATTGTTATGTTATTTTATTTTATTTGTTTGTTTCTTTGTTTATTGTGAGGCAATGGGGTTAAATGATTCCCCCAGAGTCATAGAGCTAGTAAGTGTAAAGTGTCTGAGATCAAATTTGAACTCAGGTTCTCCTGACTCCAAGGTCAGTGCTCTATCATTATTATTATTATAACATATATGATAAGTAAGCATTCAGCCTTTACTTGAATACTTCAAACAAACCATTTTCCACCTTTGTCATCTTTGTCAGTCTAATGACAGGCAAAATATCAGTTAATTTAATTTCCATTTTTAAAATTATTAACAGTTTACAACATTTATATGGTTGTTCATAGTTTGGATTTCTTCCTCTAGAAACTGCCTATTCATATCTTTGGACCATTTGTTTATTAAGGAAGCCATTTAGTTTTTAAATTTGAATAGTTCCGTATATACATACACTTATATATGCATGCATACATATATATAATATGTATTTAGTTCCTTTAACCACATTAAATTTATTTGTGCAAAAACTTAAAATTATATTAATAAAAAATTCCCATTTTATATCCTGTTATCCTCTCAACCTTTTATTTAGTTATGAATCGTTCCTCTTTCCATATCTGAAAGTCAATTCCTTCCTTGCTCTAACTTATTGTCTCTAAATACTTGATATGTGTCATTTTTCAGGCATTCAGATACTCAAACAGATCTTGTTAATATTGGTCTTCCTTCAACAATGCAGATCAAAAGCCATTCATTATCTACCCATTCAGGGTGACTCTTGTCTATTTCCCTCCATGATTTCACCACCAGAGGGAGTTACTGAAAGGGGGCGGGGGAAGTGGAGGAAGGTGCTTCCTTCCTCTCTCCTGAAATCAAGAGGGTAGAAGGGTAGCAGGTAGGTTTCCCATCTGTCACCCATTATTCTTGTCTTGTTATAAGACCGTCTTAATTTTGTGCTCAGATTTTTCTTGGACAACATTTTAAAGCTACTTCATTGTTATTCGGTCATTTTTTCAGTTATTTCTCACTCTTTGTGACGCCATTTGGTGTTTTCTTGGCAAAGATGATGGAGTAGTTTGCTATTTCCTTCTCCACCGAATTTTACAGATGAGGAATTGTGGCAAACAAGGCTAAGTGACTTGCCCAGGGTCACACAGCTAGTAAGTGTCTGAGGCTAGATTTGAACTCAGGAAGATGAGTCTTCCTGACTCCAGGCTTAGCATTCTATCCACTGGGTAGCCTAAATTATTAGCTGCCTAAATTACTTTGTCTTGTCTATAATGTGAGAAAGCCCATCAATACATAACAGGCACTTCTCCATTTTTCTTTGATTGATCCCCAGTATCAGTTCTTTAGAACCATGACTCACAATCATACAATAGTACTAAAAGAACACTTGTGTTAAAAAGATGGCCCCTTGAAAACTGGAACACTAATGTATTGTTGGTGAACTGATTCAACAATTCTAGAGAGCAATTTGGAACTAGGCCCAAAGGGCTATAAAACTGTGCATACCCTTTGATCCAGCAATACTATTACTAGTCCTATATCCCAAAGAGGTCACAAAAAATGAAAAAGGACCCACATGTACAAAAATAATTATAGTAGCTTTTTTTGTGGTGGTAGACTTAGCTCTTCTTAGCAATACAATGATCTAAGACATTTCCAAAAAAACTCATGTTGCAAAATGCTATTCACATCCAGAGAAAGAACTATGGTGTCTGAAAGCAGATTGAAGCATACTGCTCTCTCTCTCTCTCTCTCTTTCTCTCTCTCTCTCTCTCTCTCTCTCTCTCTCTCTCTCTCTCTCTCTCTCCCCACTCTCTCTCTTTCATCTTGTTTTTTTTTCCTTTTTGTTCTGACTCTTCTTTTACAACATGACTAATGTTGAAATATGTTTCATATGATTGTATATGTATAGCCTATATCACATTGCTTGCCAACTTGGGGAGAGGGGAGGGGCAAGAGGGGGAGAGAAAAAAATAGAATACAAAATCTTATAAAAGTGAATGTTGAAAACTATCTTTACATGAAATTGGGAAAAATAAAATACTATTAAGTGAAAGAAAATAAAAATAATAATTAAAAACAGATGGCCCCTTTTTTCATGGAGAACCCTGGGATCATTAAAAAACTACAGTTTTGGGGGCGGCTAGGTGGCGCAGTGAGTAGAGTGTCGGCCCTGGAGTCAGAAGGACCTGAGTTCGGATCCAGCCTCAGACACTTAATGCACACACAAACAAAAACATAGCCATGTGACCTTGGGCAAGTTACTTAAACCCAATTGCCCTCCAAAAAGAAAAAAAAAAACTACAGTTTTCTAAAGACAATTCAGGTCTATCTCCTTCAGCTATTTTCATCCAGAGCAAATCTGTTGTCTTTTAAAATTTATGACAAACATATAATCTCATAAGGAATGTACTCCATAAGTTCCCATTCAAATGCATATCATACCTTTGGTAAGAGACCAAGAAGAGGACCCACCATCTTGTGTCAAAGTTATCCAGGATTCTTTAAAGGCTATAGCAGCAGAAATAGTCCTCCTTGACAGACTTCTGACTATTAGAATCAAACTAATAGAAGAGCAGTGTGAGACACATTTGCCACTATCCTGAAGGACATCCAGCATGGAATCTACAAGGAGGTACTTTTTGTGGATGGTGCCATCTCCCACAGGGTCCTGCATACAAATG
The DNA here is from genome assembly GCA_011680675.1 of Gymnobelideus leadbeateri. Taxonomy (NCBI): domain Eukaryota; kingdom Metazoa; phylum Chordata; class Mammalia; order Diprotodontia; family Petauridae; genus Gymnobelideus; species Gymnobelideus leadbeateri. The sequence goes on from WOXC01003452.1 coordinate 82,898, forward strand.
CCATCATCTTATTGTGGATGAAGCTCCAAAATATTGCAGAGCCCTCTACATGAGAGCTGTACTCTGTCAAAACAGAGTATCCACACAAGAAAGACAAAATCCTAACTAGCCTGACAAATAAATCCTAACATTCGACCTCTTTATGAAATTTGGTAGGACCAGTGTCTGGCACAGAGTAGCTGCTATACAAGCCCATGTTCACTCTGTTCTTCCCCTCTAGGCTCAGGTTTCCCGAAGCTGCAGTGAACTCCAAAGACCAATTACTAGTCTTAGGCTGCTGAGCTTGGACTACTTCACACTCAAGAAAAACAAAATATTTTTGCACCAAGACTGATCTGGTCCTTCTCTGACACCCAGGAATTAATTTGTGGCAGTGTGTTCCAGGACTTGCTTCAGTCTCAATACCTCTTCTCATCTGTAATCTAATTTAATGTAGGATGTGAGAAGGGGGAGTGTAGGCAGTAGGGGTATAGTTATGGGTGGAAAGAAAAAGTGTGGTAAGATTAATGGATCTAGAGTCAGAGTCCCTGGGTGTGAACACTAGCTCTTCTACTTACTGTCTTAAAGAAGTCATATTGCTTATCTAGGCCTTAATTTTCTCATTGATAAAATGAAAATGTGAGAGTAGATAGCCTCTAAAATCCCTTCTAGAACTAAAGCAGTGTTCCTCAGGGAACTCTACTGAATCTCATCTGGAAATCTCCCACCTGGCTGCAAGGAGAGAACCCTAAGGGCCCCTGCTTACTAAGTGAGGAACTAGAGGGTTCAGAGAAATAACTTCTCAGAAGTTGTGAAGCAAATCAAGGGTGGAGTGCAGACTAGAGATTCACATTGAGGTCATCTCGATCTTGCGCTCTGGTAGGTAATAAAACATAATCACAGTTTAGAGGCCACAGATTACAGTCTTAGGTTGTCTTGTGGAAGTTTAAGGACCACAGAAATCAGGGATGTTGGAGAAAGGAAAAAAAATTACCCATATTTCCATTTACCATACTTGCATTAAATCTGTCACATGGGTTATCATGGCTGCTACCCCACCCTTCTCTAATCTTTTACCACACTAACTCCAATTCATAATCACAAGAATTCATCTAGACCTTGAACAATGATACTTAAAGCTATTAGAAAGGAGAACTTGGGTGGGGCTCCTGAGAAGAGTGGAAGTAGAGGAGATTCTCAGGAAGTGACTTAATGGTGTTTAGTGCTGAGGAAGTGAGAACTGACCATATTGGGAAATGGGGAAATGGAAAGAGGAAGCTCTTTATGGGACATTTGGAAAATGGATCAAGATTTGGAGGAAAAATGTTAAATTGTCTTACAACAGTGGGAGTGGAAGAGTTCTATACTTCTATATGTTTCAATGGCATGAACTTTCCTATCTTATTGCAAGGGTATCACCTAGCCTGGACCTTTATTTGGCTTCTCCTACAACCCTCCTGTGTCTTCTCCGATATTTCTAAAGCTAAGTGAAATAGCTAAGAAATCTTCCAGAGTCTACAGTCGGTCAAAAACTCAACAAAGCATGTAAATTTGAATCCTGAGAAAGGTGCTGTCAACCCGAAAGGCTGAGAAACATACACAGAGAAACTCTATGGGCTGATTAGAGATTTTATAACCCAAAGTTTGAGCTTTTTTTTTTTTCTTTTGAACAAGCATGAGGCATTCCAGAGCATGGAGTGTAGCCCAAGGTTCACACATATATTTATTTAGTTAGCAGGAGCATTCCTCTTTTTATAGCTCTAAGTTTTTAACTTTCTTGTTAGTAATGTTAACAAGGTTTAAAGTGTATAAAGTGAGCTGTGGCATGTAAAAAATTTTGGCCTAACTTGGTTCCCTCCCCTCCCTTTTTAAAAAATACATATGTTCATTGAAAAACTCCTACTGACAGACAGAATGCATTTCTATGTCTGGGTGAGTTTATAGATAGTGTTCCCACCTCCAGGCCACGAGGTCACAAATTTGTTTCTGATTCTATTAAAAAAAGACTCAACAATGGTAAGTTTGTGTGTGTTTTTATGAGAGGGGACTGTTTTATGTGATCTAAGATCTTAAAGATACTCCAAGGAACCTTGCCTGAATGCTGGTCTTTGCAACCCACAGGGCCTGACGCTCTGGTTTGCTGTGGATTTGGGGAGCCTCATTGGATCATAAGCTCAAGCTAACCACCATAAATCTCGAGGCCTGTGTCTACAGGAGACCAATAAGTACTTTATTTTCATAGTACTTAGTAAGCTGCTTAGAAGACATTTCAACCTGCTGCCCCAGTTTCATTTAATCAGTGATCAACACTAGGTAGTTAAAAAAAAAAGTAAAACAACAGAGTAGAGGAGAAAGATAAAGATGCTGCTCTAATTTTCAACGTATTTTAAAGTACAGAAGTCTTCCTGGCCATTGCAGAAGCGGGAGGGGGCTAGTGGTAGGGAGAAGTGGTTGTTCTGACTAATCTCAACTTTGGCAGTTTTCTGTGGAAACCCACAAAGAGAAAATAAAAAGAAGCATGAATGAAAACAGGTAAACTTACATTTTCCTAGGAATGGAAGAAATTTGCTTCAGTTGAGAAAATATCTTGAATTTTTGACATGTTGAGAGAGAACAATAACCAAACCAATTCATTCATGCAAAGACATTCAGTGGTGCAAAGGAAGCAGGTCTGAGGTAAGAGTCCTAAGTCTGGGCGTTGTCCCACCCAATAAATAAGCCGATTGTCCCCGGGCATCTCCTTAACTTCTCTATGCCTCACTCACCCAACCAACAAAATAAGGAGATTGGACTAAGTGACCTAAAAGTTCTAGGATTCTACTCAGCAGTTACTCAATTTCCAAATGGAATTGATAGCTTTAAAAAAAGGAAACTCAGGTTTTTATCAATTCAGCTATTGTTAACTATTCCTGTTGCAGGAGTCATGACCCTTGTAGGCATTCATGTTCACAAACTGGAAGTCATCTTCAAACTTGTTCTTTCCATCAATACTCATATCCAATCAGTTGCCAGGAGATGTCTACTTGCTAGCATTAGTCCCTTTCCCTTGATTCACAGTCACTACCTTAGTTCAGGACCTCTCACCTGCACTATTTAAGCAATCACCTAATTACTTTGTAAATCTCAGCCTCTCGTTTTCTCTGAATCATCTTCCATACAACTGCTTCACTCATATTCCTAAGAGCACATATATTGTTCAGAAAGCTCCATGAGCTCTCTCTGATTTGTAGGATCAAAGACTAACTTCTCTGTTTGAAACTGTTCTCGGTGTGGTTGCAGGCTATCATTCCATGAACATTATTCTCCATGCACTTTACAGCCCAGTCACACATATCAGATTGTTCTTCCCCATATAAAACATTACAGGCTTTCCCTCATTCCTGGAATGCATTCCCTCTTCATTTCTGATTTGTGAACTCTCTAACTTTGCCCAGTTGCTCTCTCTTCTTCTGCCTAATCTGATTTTCCCACTCGGTAGTGTCATCACTCTAGAAATTATTTCGTCTATATTTCCTATTTAAATTTCTGTGTACATCTCTCTTTTCCTCTCTCCCTCAACAAAATATAGGCCACTTAAAGATAGAAATTATTTCCTTTTTGTCTCTAGGTAAGAATGTCCCATTAGAATAGTTCAAAAAAAAAATCAACTCTTCTTCCTAGAGAGTCAAACAAGCTGCTTACTAGGCCTTAGTAACAAATGATGTCAACAGTCTGTGAAACCCTTAAATGATGCAGTAGACATTGGTCCACTTTATAACCTTTTGAAACTTAGAACTGGGGTTGGAGAAACCGGAGTCCTTTGAGGTTAGAATTAGTTTAAAGTTTCAATGACATTTCCTGGTTTGAAGTGGAATGGTGGTGGAGAGCTTCAAAGGATTAAAAGGGTCTTGGAAGATTTAACTGAACGTCAAACAGTCTCTTTCAAGCAATATTGTTTTTTAAATATAAGCATAAATGATAAAGCAACAATTGAGATTGTATTTCTCCTAAAATACACACTGACTGAAGAACTGAGGATGGTTCCTTAACACAGAAACACATGCATACACACACAAAGATTTTTTTTCTGTTCCCAACATGATGCTGAAGCATCTAACAAACCCAGAAAATGAATGACTACCCTGGTAGACTATACTCAGTTCCTAGAATTCTTGAGATCTCAGTTTAAAGGGGAGAGTTCTAGTTACAAATCTACCTTCCACCATACATAATTTGATGAAAAGTCTTGGAAGCCAAATGGTCCGTGCTCACTCTATTCTGCAACTGTCTGATCATATTAAACTCCCTCAAGTTTGACCAAGAGTTAAACAATTGAATAATTAACTGGAAACACACTTTCATAATAAGGACTCCTTTCCACTAGTTAAGGTTGAAGAATATCTCTCGGTCCTGGAAAAAACATGGAAATAAATCAGAAATGGTTAACCTGAGCACTCAGATGACCAAATGACATATATGGCCAGTTGTATCATATGTACCCCCACTGTTTTTATTTCTCTTTGTTTATCAAAGTTTCACAACTTTGGACAGTTGGCATACTCACTACCGAGCAAATAGAAAATGTTTCTGAAAATTCTGTTAAGGATACGGTTATTACTGATGTGACATAAATTCATCATTGCCCAAACCTCCTGTGCCTAAGACCTCAGGTATCTCACAGCATAGCCCAATACATAAAACATCTCCAGAGAAATATATAATATAGGGAAAATCACCCAGGGATAACAGACCTCCAGAATTAATTTCTCTGCTAAAAGTTTTATTTGGCTCATTATCACTCCCTCTTTCCACAATAAATAGAATTAAAAAAAAAAAAAAAACAAGAGATGAGACACTGGTTCAGGAGTGGGGAACTTGCAGCCTTGAAGTCACATGTGGCCCTCTAGGTCCTCAAGTGTGGCCCTTTGAATCCAAACTTCCCAGAACAAATTACTTTAACAAAAGGGAGGATGAGAGGATGTAGAGGGCCATATGTGACCTCGAGGCTGCAGTTTCTCCACCATTGCACAAGTCCCAGAAATCTGGCTCTCCAAGATTTAATCTACTGTCTGTAGGCAGCCTCAGAGTATAAGTGGTTTCATTCTGTCCTCAGGGTTATCATTCACAGCTGTTGCTTGCCAGTCCCACAGTTTAGCTGCTGTGGATTCCTTAAAGTGACAGTCCTCTTTATATAAGAAGTATAATATTAATAATAACAATGAAAATAAATTAAACAATATAATTAATTACATAATAAATATGATTAATAATATTTATTATTGTAATCATCATTAACTAGCATAATTCTTGGCACACCAAAGATGCTTAAGTACCTTGAGTTAATTCATTTCATTCTCCTCCCCTCCTTCCATCCTTTTCTGTACTCCTGCTCTTTCCTTCCCTATATTACAAACATGTAGAGTTAAGCAAAGGAGTAGCTAGGTGACACAGTTTTTAGAGCATCAGGCCTGGAGTCAGGAAGACTCATCTTCCTGAATTCAAATCTGTCTTCACATGCTTACTAGCTATGTGACACTGGCCTAGACACTTCACCCTGTTTGCCTCAGTTTCCTCATTTGTAAAATGAGCTTGAGAAGGAAATGGCAAAACACTCCAGTATCTTTGTCAAGAAAACCCCCAAAGAGGTCACAAAGAGTTGGACCCAACTGAAACTATAAATAACAACAGAGTTAAGCAAAATAAACCATGTCCAAAAATAAGAATACTTCATTTTGTATTCTGCGATTTTTGCCTCTCTGTCAGGAGGTGGGTAACACAATTCATTATTATTCCTTTGGGATCACGGTTAGTCATTTCACCAAATAGAGTCCCTAAGTCTTTCAAAGTTATTTGAGCTTATTATATTGTTGACTTTGTATAAATTGTTCTCCTGTTTATACGTACTTCTTTCTGTATCAATTCATACAAGTTTTCTTATGTGTCTCTGAAACTATTGCCTTCATAATTTCTTATAATACAATAATATTTTATCATATTCACACGTCATAATTTAGTTAGCCATTCCCCACCTGATGGATTCCCCCTCACTTTCGAATTCTTTGCCTCTGCAAAAAGAGCTATAAACATTTTTGTGCATCCTTAAAATTTGTTTTGCTTAGGACTAATCTTTCCCTTAATTTTCTTTCCCCTAATTTCCCCTTTTCTTTCCAATTTCCCTGTTGAGCGAAATACATTTCTTTGCCCATTTCTTTGTATCTGGGTGTATTCTTCTCTTCTTTGACCAGTTCAGATGAGGGTTAGGTTTAAACATCAGTCACTCCACATCCCTTCTTCCTTGTTTCTATAGTCTTTCCTTTGGCAGCCTCAATTATGAGATAAATTTTTTCTAACCTTCTTTGCCTTCTTCCCTCTCTTCCAGTACATTCTTCTTTTAACATCATTAGGACAGAGCAGAACCACTCTCAGGACTTCTATATAAATAGACTTTATCTTCCCTAATGGTAAGGGATACATGTATTATTACCTTCTTGTATTGGGATGTAAGGTGTTTACTCTTGTTTAGTCCCTTCTGATTATTTATTTATGTATCTTTTTATGTGTATCTTGCTTCCTAATTTTCCACATCAAGGTTGCTATGTAGTTCTAGTCTGTTCAACGGGAATGATTGGAAATACACTATTTTATTAAAGAACCATTTCCCCCCTTTAGGATTATATTTTTTTCTGGGTAAATTTTTATTGGTTGTAAGTCTGTATCCTTTGCCTTTTAGAATATCATATTCCAAGTTATTGTCTGTTAAGGTATTTGTGATCCATACTATGCTTCCTTGGTACTTAGATACTTCCTTTCTGGGTGCTTTTAATATTTTCTGACCTGGAAATTCTAAATTTTGGCTATAATATTCCAAGGAATTTTCAACTGGGGGCTTCTTTCAGAAGACGATCCATGGATTCTTTCCATTTCCACTTTGTGCTTTGGTTCTAAGAGGTCTGGACGGTTTTCTTTTTAGGATTTCTTATTTTTTTTCCTTTCTGGAGGGCAATTCGGGTTAAGTGACTTGCCCAAGGTTACACAGCTAGTTTTTTTGTGTGGTGTCTGAGGTCAGATTTGAACTCAGGTCCTCCTGACTCCAGGGCCAGTGCTCTATTCACTGTGCCACCTAGCTGCCCCATGATTTCTTAATAAAATGTTTAGGAATATAATGTTTTTTGGTCATGATTTTCAGTTAGTAGAATGACCATTAAATTTTCTTTCCTTGATCTGTTTTCTAGGTCAGTTATTTTTACCTTGAGATAACCTACATTTTCTTCGTTGTTTCAGACTTTTAACTTTGTTTAATATTCCTTGTAGTCTAATGAATCATTGACTTCTATTTGGTCCATTCAAATTTTAAGAAATTTGTTTTTTGGACAACATTTTTTACTTCTTGTTCTAAGCTCTTCCCCCCCCCCCCCGCAACTATCATTTCCTTTTTCATTTTTTTTACCCTAGAACTTTCATTTAATTTATTTTTTAAAAAACTGAAACTTAAAAAAAGAATAATAAAAAATTTCTTTTCTCTTACCTAGGAATTCTAGTTGGATTTATGCCCAAGCAATGCTTTATTTTAAGGATTTGCTTATAGATGTTTTGGAATCATTGTTGTCTTTAGGCTTGTGTCTTGAGTATCCCTAACCCCTTTTCAGGATGGAATTCATTTTTAACAGTTTTTTCATTCTTTTAGCCTACTTCTTTGACTTCAGACTTTATGCTAGGTCCAGGCATACATTTCTGTACTTCTGGAGGGAATGTCAGGGCTTATCAAGCTGCTGCTTTCTTGGGAGTATTGTTTTATTTTAGGGTCTCAGTGACAAATCAGGCAGGGAACCTTCAAGCTTTCAGTGCTCCCAAAGTGGCCTGTTGTATGACATGTGTTATCAGCTCCCCTCTTTGTCTGAGCTCTACAATTTCCTGACCAGAATTGGAATATGAGCAATAGGGCTCAGTAAACTGCCACTCTCAGCTGGGTAGAGTGCTCTTTTTGTTGAGAGTAATAGAACTCTAGGCATCCCTTTAGCCTAGACTTCTTGCCCTGCTTATTCCTTTGCAGGCTTCAGACTTGGCTGAAGTCTAGAGTTGAGATCCTGCTCTGCTCCTGAGGCCTGAGTCACACAGCTGCTTATTTCTAAACTTGCTTCTTGCTCAGTACACAGTCCAGGGATTGTGACTGTTTCCCACTCTGGAATACCTCCTCACTACCTTACTTGCCCCTCAGTTCACTCCCCCTCAGTCTGGTTTAAATATATGATATCGTACTGGGTTTGTTGTTGTTGTTGAGTAGTTTCAATCATGATGTCATCTGGGATTTTCCTGGCAAAGATAACATCATTTTATAGGTAAGGAAACTTGAGACAAACAGGGTAAAGTGACTTGCCCAGGGTCACACAACTAATAATAATTTGAGGCTAACTGTCACTTCTTCCCACACCAAGCACAAGGCTGTCATGGTTCCCTGATATAGGTCTGGAACCTTGAGTTGTTAAGGTCCATAGCCTTGATTCTCTTTCAGTCCCTTGGCCCTTTGTTAAATTCTTTTTTTTATTCCAATTAAAAAAATGCTTTATTAAGTTCTGGTTTACATCATTCATTTCTGCCAGATTTTGAGTTACAATTTCCCCCTGTTTTCCCCCTACCCACCATCGCAGAATAGCAGTCCCACAAATTATCCCTTCCTCCAATCTGCTCTTTCCCATATCTTCTCCCATACCCCCTTCGACTTTTCCATTAGAGGAAGGTGAATCTTTGTGTCCCAATGCCTGCACATCTTATCTCCCAATTACATGCAAAAGAGTATTGATAATAGTATTTATATATATTTGAAACATTTAATTTTAAGACCTCGAATTCAGATCCATTCCCTTCCTCCCTTGCCACCCATTACCTCTGGGAAGATAAGTAATTCAGTATGTGTTGTACATGTATAGCTATGCAAAATATCACCATAGTAGAAATATTGGACAAGGCTGCTTATAATTCCCTCCCACCTCCCACCTGGTCCATTCCCTACTTGATCCCATCCCTCTTCTACAGTGGGTACTTCCAACCTCCCCTCCCCCCAAGGATGCCCTCCCATCCATCATCCCTCCTCTCATTCCCCTTCCCCCTATTCTGCTGCAGACTGAGATATCCCATTTAGTATGTATGTCATTCTGTCCCTGAACCAAATTCAATGAGAATGTGGTTCTGCCTTTTTGCCTTCCTATTCTTCCCCTCCCCTGCAGCCACTACCCCTTACTTCTTCTACATGGGATAGTTTACCCTACCCTGTCTCTCCCCATCTCTTCTTGTCACTTTCCTCTCTCACCTCATAATGTCACCCCTTAAGTATCATTCCTTCCCAAAATATTCAGCCTATGCCCTCTCTCCATGTATAACTGTAAACACATATACACACATTCACAGATGTATTCATATGCCCATATACCCTTCTTCCATTATTTTAATACTGAGAAAGGTTTCATCAGTTATAGTTATTGTTTTTCCATGTAGGAATGTAAATAGTTCAACTTTGATAAGTTCCTTTTGATTTCTTTTCCCTGATTGCCTTCTCAGGCATCTCTTGCTTCTTGCATGTGGATGTCAAATTTTCTATTCAACTCTGGTTTTTTCCTCAAGAATGCTTGAAAGTCCTCTATTCCACTGAATGACCATATTTTCCTCTGAAATAAAAGACTCAGTTTTTCTGGGTAGGTGACCCTTGGGTTCAGTCCCAGTTCTTTTGCCCTCTGGAATATCATATTCCATGTCCTTCTATCCCTCAGTATAGAAGCTGCCAGGTCCTGGGCTATTCTGATTGTGTTTCCACAATATTGAAATTGTTTCTTCCTGGCTGCTTGGAGTATTTTCTCCTTGATCTGGGGATTCTGGAACCTGGCTATAATATTCCTGGGAGTATTCTTTTTGGGATCTTTTTCAGGAGGTGATCTGTGGATTCTTTCAACCTCTATTTTGCCCTCTGGATCTAAAACATCAGGGCAGTTTTCCTTGAGAATTTCTTGAAGGGTGATTTCTAGGTTCTTTCTTGATCATGGCTTTCAGGTAGTCCAATAATTTTTAAATTGTCTCTCCTGGATCTATTTTCCAGGTCAGTGGTTTTTCCCATGAGATATTTCCCATTGCCTTCTAATCTTTCATTTGTTTGGATCTGCTTAACAGCATCTTGATTTCTCATAAAGTCATTAGCTTCCATTTGCTCCAGTCTAACTCTGAAGGAATGAATCTCCTCAGTGAACTTTTGAGATTCTTTTTCCATCTGGCAAATTCGACTTTTTAAGGCATTCTTCTCCTCATTGCCCTTTTGGGCCTCCTTTGCCTTTTGAGTTAGTCTATTTTTTAAGGTATTGTTTTCCTCAGTCAGGCTTTTGACTCTCATTTCATACTTTTCCTGCATCCTTCTCATTTCTCTTTCCAATTTTTCCTCCACTTCTCTTATTTGATTTTTAAAGTCCTTCTTAAGGTCCTCTATGGCCTGTAACACACTCATATTTTCCTTTGGGGCTTTTGGAGGAGGATTTCTGACCTCACAATCCTCTTCCTGTTCTATGCTTCAATCCTCTTTGCCCCCAAAATAGGAGTCTAAGGTTGCATTTTTCTGTTTATTTTGTTTCCTTTGCTTGATATGTTGACACTTAATTACTTGACTTTTGGGCTTGTTGCCACAGTAGGACTCTGCCACCAGACAGGAGAGCTTTTGTCCCGAATGTTGGGGTCTTCACAGCTTTCTGGCAAGCTGGATACCCACCCCAGACCTCCCCCCCAGATCACAATCCAGATCCAGGGAGGTTAAAGCAAGAGTGATTAACCCCGAGACTGACTGCTAGATCTCCCTACAGTTCAAAGTTCAGGAGCTGGAGCTGCCACTGAAAACTACAAAATGGCATTTCTCCTCAGTGGCTTATAGCCCCCAGGGGAGGAAGCCGATGCGTTCCCCAAATACTGGCCCCAAAGTTCATAGGGCACTAACCTCTCACTTTGTCCTAGGCATATCTGAGTTGATAATTCTGGAATCGCCACAGCTGCTGATGTTCTGGGGTCCCTCCAGCAGCCTGTTGGCCCGGCCACCCTGGGGCTAAAACCCCAGCTCAAGCAGGCCTCCCAGAGTACTGTGCTGGTCCTTCCTGCAGGGCTGCTGGCCTGTCCTCAGCGGGAGGTTAGCTTCTCTGTGTCGTTCTGTGAGTGCTAGGCCTCCAGAAGTTGTTCATAGTCCCCTTTTACATAGTTTGGAGGTGATCTGGGGGGAGAGTGCCTTGGACTCACTGTTTCTACTCTGCCATCTTGGCTCCGCCCCGCTAAATTCTTTCACACCTACCCATTTGTCTATCTTTTGACAATACTATTGAGCCTTAAATGGCTAGTGAGTAAAAAATGTTCTGTCTCTTTTTATAGATTATATGACTCATAACTATTTCTGAATAAAAGTTAAATTACACAGTTCTGTGCTTTACCTATATGTACAACATTGTGTAGTGGTTGCAGTGGTATACAGAGCCTCAATGTTAGAAAAACCTTGGCTCGAGTTTCAGCTCTAACACATAGAGGATTTGTGCTCCTGGGTAAGTCACTTAGCTTCTCAGGGCTCTAAGCAACCCTTTAAAACTAAGTTACTGAGAAAGGGCCAACTTGCATTGTTAGAGGAAGGTGCCTCACTAGGGAATTTCCTATACCAGAGAAAATATGAGTCCATACTTAGCCTCATCACTGGGATACTCTCATATGCCAGTAAGAAAAGCCCCACAAAATCTGTAATAGGAACAAATGTCTTTTTAAATAAACTGGCATATCTATTTTTTAAATAAAAAAATTTATCTTAAAAATGAATACAGGAATATTTTCCAACTGTTTTCGCCAAAGCTGTCACAATGAATATACAAGTAGCAATCAATCACTTTCCTGAACTGCTCTGGTCTTCTACAAGGTTAATTAATATTGAAGCATTTGTTGTATTAGGAATGTTGGCAAGACTCCTTTATTGAAGTAGCTTTCTTTTTACTTCAGAGAAAACCAAAATAATTCGAATTTCTTGACCTCCACGAACATCAGCTTCTCAACACAGAATCAAATTTAGCTTAGGAGAGGGGATGGCAAGCATCTACATTTTCTTATTAATTTTACTAGCAGGATCCTTTTATATCATTTCCCGTTACTTCTTGCTCACCTTTGGAGAAAAAAAAGGAAATATATGATTTTTCATCTTCAACATACTTACCCTACCTTAAATATTTTTCTTTAGATGTGTGTCCTGTGGAATTCTTTCCCACTTGTCAGTTATACATTTGCATGTGTATGTATAAGTGATGGGAGAGAGGAGAGAGAAGCTATTATTTCAAATGAGTGACATCAACAAGGACTGAGAAACTTTTTCTACTCTATGTGATTCTCCTTTACACCATTATTTATTTGTTCAGCTTTCCTTGATCAGTGGGAAGAAGTAAAGAAGATATACATTTGAATATCTGCTTTAAGACTTGTGAAGTAGGGGGCGGAGTCAAGATGGCAGAGTAGAAACAGCTCATCCAAGCCACTCTGCCCCCAGATTCCCCCCAAACTATGTAAAAGGGGACTCTAAACAACTTCTGGAGCCCCAGCACCCACAGAACGAAACAGAGAAGCTAACCTCCCGCTGAAGACAGCCCAGAAGCCCTACAGGAAGGACCAGCGCAGCGCTCTGGGAACCACTGAATTTGGTTCAGGGAGAGAATGACGTACATACTAAATGGGATATCTCAACCTGCAGCAGAATAGGGGGAAGGGGGATGAGAGGAGGGATGATGGATGGGAGGGCATCCTTGGGGGAGGGGAGGTTGGAAGTACCCACTATAGAAGAGGGACAGGATCATGTAGGGAATGGACCAGGTGGGGGGTGGGATGAGTGGGAGGGAATTATAAGCAGCCTTGTACAATATATCTACTATGATAATGTTTTGCATAGCTAGACATGTACAACATATACTGAATTACTTATCTCCCAAGAGGGAATGGGTGACAAGGGAGGAAGAAAATGGATCTGAAATTTGAGGTCGTAACATTAAATGTTTCAAATATATATAAATACTATTATTAATACTCTTGCTTGTAATAGGGAGATAAGATGTGCAGGCATTGGGATGCAAAGATTCACCTTCCTCTAATGGAAAAGTCGATGGGGGTATGGGAGAAGGTATGGAGAGAGCAGATTGGAGGAAGCGATATCTTGTGGGACTGCTATTCTGGGAGGTTGGGTAGGGGAATAACGGGGGGGAAATGATTGTAACTCAAAATCTGGCAGAAATGAATGATGTAAAACAGAAGTTAATAAAGCATTTGTTTAAAAAAAAGACTTGTGAAATAATGCATGACAAATTTCAGATAGTGATTTGTACTTTCAAATTAAGCTTTTGTGTGTGTGTGTGTTTGTGTTGTAACACTTTTCTCTTTCTCCTCAACTCCAAGGTCACGAGCTTTAGTCTCACCAGCCTTTGTGCCCTGGTTAATTATCCCATCTTGAAAGCGAGTAGGTTTAAGAGTTAGAGCAAGGATAAGGAACCGTTGGTACTCAAGGGATACCCAAGACTGGCATCTTGCCACCCCCAAACTTCTCTTTTTCCTTTGGACTTCTTTCTTCCTTTTTCCTTTCCAATACCAGGCCTCTAAAGACAGTGGTACCCAGAATTCTTCACTTTTTCAACTGGAAACACCAATAAGTCATATAAGAAAATGCATATTCAATTCCCCTTTAATATCTATGAGACTACTCAGGCTATATCTCATAGGAAGGGCCCTAAACGTAAAGAGCTATTGCCTAATTTCCTTGGTAGTTATATAATAATCAGAGCTGAAATTTATCTATCTGATTTAACATTTACAAAACACTTGGTAGACATTCCTTCATAACAATCCTATGAGGCAGGTATGTCAGGCATTGTCGCTATTAACCTCATTATACAGGGAGTCCCAAAATTCTTAATACAGTTCACAGCTTAAACTGCTCCAAGACTTCTGCAGGTTTTGCACTAAGACTTTGGGACATTCTGTACAGTTAAAGAAACAGAAACTCTGAGAGGATAAGTGATTTATTTTGTACAGTCATAGAGATAGAAAGCATCAGAAATGGGATTCAAATCAAAGTCTTCACTTGCTCTTAAGTTTAGATTTATTTTTCCTAAACCAATCTCCCTATCTGAATGTAGCTTCTGAGCCTTGGATGAGGTTAATAATGTCAGTGAATCAACATTTATCAGGTACCGACTATGAGTGAGGAACTGTGCTAAGCTCTGGGAATACAAAAAGCATTAGCCACATGTGTGCCTTAGTTCCAGAGTAGCTCAAAACCATCACAGCAAAATTAGGGTCCCTTCTTCAGCTCCTCTTAAAGTTTTCCTTCTACCTCCCCCACCTCTACCTCTCTAATTCAAAGTTTGTCCTTTAATTACAGGCTGGGTCTTGGTGCTTGGTAACTGAAGTTACTAAGCAGGGTTGATGGGAACTTTCATTTGGAAGGACTGGATCCAGTCCACAAATATAACCCCATGCTTAGGAGTGTCCAGTCATTCTGATCTCATTGCTTGGGCTTGGTGACACACTGTACCACCAGAGTTGGAGCGAAGTGGCCATGGCCCTGGGATTCAAGGTAGACAAAGTCATGAGTTTGAGCTCCCAGGCTGCTGGGGCTCATTGCCCTGAGAATTCAGAAGTGTGAGTGCAACATGCCCCTATTTTATAACAATAATAGAAAAAAAATGTAGGCCACAGTGCTCTAAATCAAGCATGCATCTCTGCTTTGAAGTTGGTGCCAGGAAGCCAGATCCAAAGGCCATTTAAAACAATTCCTATCCCAAAGGGAGTGACACAGATACTTGAAAGATGAGCCTCTTCTCTTTGTCGAAGGCTATGCCAAACGGTGCCAAGCACATTCAGAGCTCATATCCTTCCAACAACAACAAAAGCCTTGGATGAGCTTCGAAATTTAAAGGGCAAGGATTGGTAGAAAGGACAGTGGGAGACCTCTTAGGAAACCACAGGTTTGAAGGCTCCATCTCCCCTAACCACCTCCACCCCCACCAAAAAAAAAGACAACAACAAAAAACACAAAATAAAGCAAAAAAATCTTCCCATCCAATAAGAAAGGTAGCTCCTATTGCATTTGCTGCTAAGGAGAAGTGAGCTGGCGTTATTTAACCTGCCCAGCAACTCAAATTCGATACTCCTCTAATGATATACTTCAGTCACTGCCTGAGCAACCAACCTACAATTACATTCAACTGTTCTTTTACATGGACTAAGAGATCGTCTCCAGTCCCACCACCTTTGTTCCCATCCCCAGTGAAAATTTTCCCAAGTGAAGGGTTCTAAGTCCCGGAGTCTGTGTGCATGTCTATCCTTGCTGCAATCAAGGGTAAGATTCATTTGCACACCTCTGACCTCCTTTTGGTTACAATCAACACCTTTAGGGCTCCAGTTACCCACATCCAAGCAAGCTGTAGAACACTAAGAGGTAAAAACAACTTCTGACCTCAAAGCAGAGTTCAATCCTCCTCTCTGGTGGTAATGTTAATAGGTTCTCTGACTTTCTATAGGATGGGGTTTGCCTGCCTGGACCTAAGGTAGCTGTCTCTCCCTCCTCTTCCATATGCTTTGGCTGATCTACCTGGTCTTGACCTCTTACCTATTTAAACCTGCTTATTTGTCAAAGACTCTCCTGTGTAGTAGCATTCTTAGACCTTTTGTGGGAAGGCACAGAGATGGGAGATTGTGGTGTATGGGGAGCAGTTAGCAGACTAGTTTCAGCAGAATGAAAAGTATGCAGTGGGCAATGACATGAAAAAAAATGTAAAGGTAGTTGGGAGCCAGATAGCAGAGAGTTTTCAAAGCCAAGCTAGAGATTTTGTGGGTAGCTCCCAGAGGCAAATCACCTTCCCCCATTCCAATACAGTGGTTTCCTTAGACAAGGTTACCCAGGTGTAAGGTATTAAAAACCATGGCCCATGAGTCCCAAATGATGTGTTTACCTTTAGTAGTTAGCTGGAGGACATCTAGGTGGTACAGTAGATGAAGGGCTGGCCTGGAGTCAGGAGTTGAAATATTACCTCAGACACTTACTACCTACTATTTACTATCCTCTCTCTATCTGCTTCAGTTTCCTCAACTATAAAATGAGAAAACATAATAGCACCTGCTTCCCAGGGTTATTGTCAGGATCAAAAGAGAAAATATCTCTAAAGCACTTAGCACAGTTCCTGGCAAATATGAGGTACTATGTAAATGTTAGATATTATTTATTATCGTTATGAAAACCCAAGAGTTTTATTGTTTCAGCTCTTTTTGAAAGGCAAAATCTCTGAAACCCCCAATCAGTGGACAAAGGAGGATAGTCCTTTGTTGGCTTTATTCCCCAAAAAGACTACCTGTTTCTCTGAACCTTGGCTAGAATGGCCAATTCTTTTCCAGAAGGATAATTATCATGTTGACAAGCTCTTTGGAACATATTCAGAAAGATTTCTAGCTAACTATTGCTCACAGTCTTAAATTTTTCTTTTTATCTGTAATTCCCAATCAAGAAGGGCAGGGTCTCTCTCAGAAGCATCACTGTGACTTAAGGTTAGAAAGTTCTTGTGGTTACCTGTTTAATTCCTTTTGGTCAAGCAGTACCGAAGCAGCCAGTTTTAGAAAATACCTTCTCAACAAACTGCCAAGAGTTCTCAGGATCAAGAATTCCCTATTTTTCAATTTGAAAAATCTTTTGGTTTTCCATGAAAATGAGTGGAATGGAGCAAAGGCACAAAAATGAAATTAACATCCCGGGGGATAAGGTCATTTGTCTTTACCCTAACCAACTCCACTTTTGGCCAGAAAAATCTGTGAAGGCTTTGAGCCTGCCATAGGTGGATTTTATCCTAAAGGCAATAGGGCATCATTTAAAACTTTTAAGTAAGAGGTGACATGGTCAGATTTATGTTTTAAGGCTATCAATTCATCTATTGCAAAGAGGATGGATTACAGAGGCAAGATATTACAGTTAGGAAAAGCAACTACCTAGAGATAATGAAGGTCTAACCTAGGGTAGAGAATATGTTATTACAAAATATGCTACAGATGGTAGAAATGTGGACATAGGATTTATAAGAATTATACTGATTAGATATGGGATTTAAAGGAAAGGGAAGAGTCAAGGTCACTTAAATTTTGTAAACCTGGGTAGTTGGAAGGATTCTGTCAATAGAAATTAGGAAATTTGGAGAGGAATGGTTTTGAAATATCATGAGTTCCATTTTGAAATGTTGAGTTGAAGATGACTATGGAGTATAAAGTTGGAAACGCCTCACAAGTAGATTGTACTCCTGCAGTTTAAGAAAGAAAATAAAGTTGGCTATATAGATTTGAAAGATCTCTACATAGAGATTCTAATTGAACCCATAGGAATATATGAAATCACCAAGGTAAAGAGTGAGAAGAGGTCCTAGAACTGAATTTTAGGGACCGTAACATTTAATGAGTGGCAAGAGGAGAAAAATATAGCAAATGAGTCTCTAAAGGAGCATTAGTAGGAAGAGAAAACAAGGTAGAGAGCAGTTCACTGAAGAAAAGGTGTGAGAAACTAAGAGGAGGAGTTGTTTAATAAGGTCAAAAGTTGAAGAGAGGTCAAGAAGAATTAGGACTGAGAAAAGGTCATGAAATGGAGACAATTTGGATATTACCAAATTCTGGTTTTGGCTAAGCATTCATTCATTCATTCATTCATTCATTCATTCATTCATTCATAAAACAAAAATTCATTAGTGGTCAACTACATGCCAAAATTGTGCTAGGTTCTGGGTGTGTGCTAAGAGCAGGGAAAACAAGTACAACAGCATACATTCTTCTTCATACAATTTTGACTTGGGAAAAATTGTGAAATTAATGGACTTTTGTCTTTAATCCCCAATCTCTTCTTTCATGTCCCCTTTTTATTACTCTATGAGGCCCCTTTAGGCACCAGGGCCCTCATGTTCTTTCCCATGAGGGATCTAGGTGCTGTGAGTCAGAAAGACCTGAATTCAAATCTAGTCTCAGACATATTCACTACCTGTGCAACCCTGGGTAAGTCATTTAACCTCTAATTGCCTCCAGTAAAATGTGGACAACAGCCATATGTACCTTTCAGGGTTGTCATGAAGGATCAAATGAGAAAATATATGTAAAGCTCTCAGCATGGTGCCAGGAACACAGTATGGACTTAATCAATGCTTTTTTTCCCTTCTCTTTCCTTTCCCCCATCAAAATCTAATCTTAGGGAAGAATCTATGACTAATTATTTTTACATTGCTATAAATGGAATCCATGTGTTACCTCTCCCAGGTAAATTTGCAGAATCATAGTATCTCAAGATTGAAGGGAATAGGGGTGGCCAGGTGGCGCAGTGAGTAAGAGCGCTGGCTCTGGAGTTGGGAGGACCCAGGATCGGTTCCGGCCTCAGAAAATGTGCACCCACATATAAATAATGACAGGCCATGTAACCTTGAGCAAGTTATTTAACCCCAATTGCTTTAAAGAAAAGATTGAAGGGAATTCATGGATTATTTTATCCAACTTGTTAGTGGAGAATCCTTTCTATGATATTCCTGAATAAGGGGTCACATAGATTCCATTTGCAAGACCTTCAAGTAGGAGCCTATAATCTCCTGAGGCAGTCCATTGTAATTTTGGACAGTTCTAATGATATCATGTGGAGACAAAACCCAAGCCCTTAGAGCTTTTATGCACTTGATCTTATTAATATAACAGTAAACATTTATAAATTGTTCTTAAAATTTACAGAAAACTTTACATATCTTTTTTTTTTAATTGCTCCTTACAACTCTCTTTCAGGTAAGTACAACAGATATCACAATTCCCTCTTTTACAGATTAGGAAACTCAGGTACAGAGAAGTTAGATGGCCTCCCCATGGTTACACAGCTAGGAAGTAATCTTCCTTGACTTTATGCTTTAACAGATTGGTATAAGATTCATGATTTTAATATTGCTCTTACTTTTTATGGTTCAATGTTATACCTGGAAAAATTATACCCAATAGGTTTATCTGATGATGCTCTGATTATAGTAGGCTTTATTTGTTAAATTCTCATTTATATTTTGGAATCTAAATTTGTAGTATAGGGATTTGACATCTATTAATTTATGAAGGAAAGGAGCCTTCTTATATGTAATTATGGTCACTAAATTTTATAGGATATCAGAAATGTACTAAATTTTTACAACCTGCAATGATATGATGTTATACATACCTACCATTTGTAATGATATATTGCATACTTTCTATGATTTCCTTCTAAAATAAGCATTGATTAATAATATAACTTTTCTGTAATTTCTAGTGGCAATGACTAGCTCTATACAACTCTTAGGTACTCTTCTATATACTATTTCTATAAATAAGTCCAAATGAATCCATCATATGTTCAGTACTTCTTTATGGACATATTGTTGATCGAGTTGATGAGGATGTCACTTATGGAGGCCCTTTTAATTCTCTGATTAGAGCTCAGTTGTTACATAGACCCCAGTACCAAAGTCAGTCAGCCTATATCTATAGTTGTATCCTCAGGTCATCTCAGGTTGGAAAGGTGGTCTCAAGCTATGTTTGGCAACTTGAGTAATGATCTAGTGACAACTGTGTACCAAGGCAGGGTAGAGAAATGGAGAAAATGACTGAGATTCATGTGAGACCTGGCTTTGGATGCTTTCTAGATATATGACCATGGACATGTCTCTCAATCTCTCTGATCTTTGCCTTCCTACTCTATAAAATAAGGATGATGATGCTTGTAGCAACTCCCTTCCAGGGTTATCATGAGGATCAGAGAAGTAAAAAGTGTCAGACTTAGAAAGACTCTCAGTGACCATCTAATTCAACCCATACAAGAAAGAATCCCCAGTGCAAAATTCCTGAAAAGTAAACATCTGGCATTTCTTTGATGGATCAAGTAAGAAGAGAAACAGAGATAGAGAAAGAGACAGAGAGGTAGAGACAGACAGACAGAGACACACAGAGAGGCATGTGAATACAAGTATACATGTGTATATGTGTATACAAACATATGCTATATTTTATTGTTATAGCCCCATTTTATATTTCCCTATTCATCTATCTGTAACCTAACAAACCTTAAAGTACTGAAAAAGGTCAACTATTATTAATATTATCCTAGAGTTCAGAAATCCTGAGATACAGACAAGGTTGATATTATATATGCTCCTGCCTCATCTCCTTCACCTAATAAATTACAACTTGATTTGACTTTCTAATAATAAGTTTGCAGTAACCAGGTGGCACACTGGCTAGAGCACCAGGTATGAAGTCATGAAGACCTGAGTTCAAATCTCACCTCAGAGAATTATAAGCTATGTGACCCTCAGCAAGTCACTAAACCCTGTATGCTTCTGTTGCATCATTTGTAAAATGAACTGGAGAAGAAAATGGCAAAGTCACTCTAGTATCTTTGCCAAGAAAATTCCAAATGGGCACAAAAAGAGTTGGACGCAGTTCACATGACTGAACAACAACAACAACAACAACAATAACAGTGATGTTCTTTAATTCCAATTCTGATACCTGGTCTTTTCAGATACATCCCCCTTTAGATAGTCTTCAGCTCATCAGTGCCTTAATTCAAACACTGCACTCAGAAATCATAACCAGAACGATCACTTGCATTTGTACAGCTCTAGCATGGGCAGGCACTAAGCCAAGAGATTTACAGATGCTATCTCCTGAGAGGTAGGCGCTATTATTATCTTTGTTTTACAGAAGATGAGACTGAGGCAGACAGAGGGTCAGTCACACAGCTAGTAAGTGTCTGAGGTCATATCTGAACTCAGGTCCTGCTGATTCTAGGTCTAGTACTCTGTCCCCTGTACCAACTCTGAAGAGTGCATATCTCATTGTAACACTGACCCTCGAATTGCTCCTCATAAAAAGCATTCCACCTCCAGGCATCCCCCATCTTTGGGATCTACTCCATCCTCACCTTCTCTTCTTAGAAACCTTAACTGCCTTCCAAGCACCACTGAGGTGCCATTTATAACTCTTTTTATAAGCCTTTCCTGGTTCCACTGGTATCTTTCTTTTAAAATTAGGTTGCATATTCTTTGTATTTAATTATGTAGCTATCCCTACCTAAAGGTAAGCTCCCTGAGGACAAGGGTGGTTTCATTTTTGCCTCAGTACTTTGCTCAGAGTGGGCCCTTGATAGATATGTTTGTTGAAGTGATCTAAAGTGAAAGTGTTGGTCCACGTGTGTGTGCCCGTGCACGTGCACATGTAATGGGCTTTCCAGTGTCTTTTGAAAATCAGACCATATAGATGGCTACCCAGTTCACCTTATGAAAAGTAAGATCAGTCCTACCCCTCTTCCCTCAAAAATGTCCATTTAGTTAGCATGGGGATGTCTTGGGTAAGATGGGAATCTGTCCCAGTCACCAGTGCTTGGTGCTTACATTTGCGATGGGGGCATCACATTGCCCTTTACCAGTAATTCTCAAAGTATGGTTTGGGAACCCTAGGGTTCTCCAAGACCCTTGTAGTGGAATCTATGAAAACAAAACTTTTTTATGGTAATACAAAGACATTTTGATTTCTAATACAGAAAATCTTGGTAAATATAACCCATATAAACAAAAGTTCTTTTAGATCCTATATAATTTGCATAGTGTAAAGGGGTCTTAGGATCATAAATTTTGAGAATTGCTTCCCTAGACAACGGAAAACTACCTAGTTTCTAGAACCTTCTAAAATCCCAGCTTCTTTTCATGAGGGAACCATAGAAATGGAGCCAAACACCATGGAAACCAAGTAGCATAGATCATAAGAAAAACAAAACTCTCTGGCATGCCTGAGGCTTTTGGCTTTTTTCTAGTCCTCTTATATTAACCCAGAATGTCCCAGAGCCATGCCAGAGCCTCACCTGAATGGGCCCCTTTAAGATCCAATCTACCAGTTTTTAAGGAATGGGTTTGACTGCTTGACTCCATCCTACCCATGATGGATTGCCACAAGGAATCATCTCTGTCAGTCCACACTGTTCTCCTAGAAGAGCTGAAGGGACTTGGGTCCTCAAAGGCAGCAACAACAGCAAAGGCAATACCAGAAGAAGTAGATACAATGGAAGCTCCTATACCAAACAGCCAAGCACCTGGCATACAGTGGAACCTTAAATGCTCATTGACTGATTGATCATTATCACAGCAGCCACAGTTGATGTTTACATAGGGATTTACATCCCATTATCTTATTTTAAACATCTCCCAATGGTAATTTTCTACTGCTCTGGACACTGTGAGGCCATGCTCTATAGCCTTCTACTGGTGGTTCTCTCCTTCCAACTTTGGCTGCCATCTTACCACCCATCCTCTTTTTCCCAGTTAAACCCTTAAGTCCCAGGTTCCCCTCAAATTATGATAGGGACATCTTAATTCTCCATCTCTCCAAGCTCTACCCATAACAAACTGACCCTTTTATTTTTCATAAGTGAGAGTTAAGCACACAGCAAGCTGTTTTTTTAAATTTGCATTATGTAACTAAATTAGGTCTATACAGGATTATTGGATTAACTATTATGAATAACTAACTTGCTCTTAGTTAGGACATGTAGATATAGATGTAGATCTATAGATATATGTTTGTTTCCCTTAGTTAAACCATAAAGATCCTAGGAAAAATAATTTTAGATTTAATGAAACTAAGTTCAATTCCATAAATGATAGAACCCCTTTCTTCCCTAGTTTGTGTGTGTGTGTGTGTGAGAGAGAGTGTGTGAAATAGAGAGTGGGAGAGAGAGAGAGAGAGAGAGAGAGAGAGAGAGAGAGAGAGAGAGAAAAGAAGTTTGCTGGGGTCAGCTCCTACAGGATATGGAGAGTTAATTGTTAAATTTTCAGTGTGAGCACTTTAACTTCATTAATTGGCAAATACTAAAAATCGGGGCTTGATTTATTGTTTTGTTGATTGTCCAGGCTATTAAAATGATGGGAAAATATTAATACTGTAGATAAAATTTTAAAATGTGATTTGGAGAACTTGGTATCAACATGTAAACACATATTTAGGCAAGACATTAATTAGTCCATATGACTGTAGGAGTCATTATATTATCTGGCCAAATTTTACCTTTGGAAATTTTTCCTTAATCTTTTGTTTAAAAAATATTATTTTCTGCCTTAGCACTGGAGTTTTAGACACGTCTCCTAATTGACTGTTCGTGAGTCATTGCTGGGCATGTTTCCATCTTGCTTTACCATCTTCTAGCATAGGCAAAGATCTGGAGAAAGAACAAAATAGATTTGAGGTCAGGTAATACAGTTTGGATTAAAAAAACAGTGCCTTAAGTAGACCCAGGCCTAAGCTAAGCAAAAAATATTTGAAAGATTAGAGACATCCCTCTCCTTCCTACTTATCTGTCAAATTCATGTTTATTATCTTGTGATCATAGACCATATAAAAATAATCCTCTATAAAGTGAATAGCACCTCTAATCCTTTTCCATGCACTCAGACTGGGTGTCAATGTTTGTGGATGGGAATGATTAGAGAATGTGGATGGGAATATCAGAGATTAGCTCAGGGGTTCTCAGTCTTTCCTGTCTTTACCCCTTTGGCAGTCCAGTGAATCTTAGGAACTCCTTGGGGGGGGGGAGGGTTTTTTTTAAATACATAAAATATGTATTATGGCAAAGGAAAGCAATTATATTGAATATAAGTATCAAAATATTAAACGTCCCAGGCTCATAGATATCCTGAAATCTCTCCCTTCTTCCCTTGGGGGTCTATGAACCTTAGGTTAAGAACCCCTGATCTTGTCCAAATCTCTGTGGCATTTTTAATTAGAGCTTGGGATACAGCCCTGAAAAGGTCTGACCAAATAAGCAGAATAGACTGACTGTCCTAATTATGCATTTCCCTGTAGATAAGAAGAATATTGATTCTCTACCTTATTAACAATGCATACAGTATCATTAATGACTTGTAAGCATGTGACATTCAGGTTGGCCTTACCTTCTCCTAAGTCTATGAAGGATTATATCACTGAAGAATAGTGTACAGCTTTGCCTTACTTCTGGAAGATGTCCAGTAGGATATTTCTGAAGCCTTAAAATTCTAACAAACAATTAAATGTATGTATTCTCCATGTGGGTGTATTTTTTGGAAGCCAGGAGCTAAGGAAAGAATTGAGCTGATAGCCTCAGACTGTTTTCCTCCCAACAGAGAGATAAACAACGCTTCAGGTTCTTTCTCACCTGAGGGAGGTTAAAAAAAAAAAAAAGAAAGAAAAAATGCAATCTTCAGATAGGCACATGCATGGACTTGAAATGGAAATTAGTGGTATCTCTCCATGGGCAGGCTTTGGCCTCTGAGAACTGATCTCTATAGATGTCTCAGAATGGTATATCCTGAGGGGAAAGAGCTACACAGGGAAGCTTTCTGATTCTGGTTGGTAACCAGAGGACTGTCTGCCAAAACATAAACCTCAGAAACTCTGCTTGAACATGAGTTTGACTGAGTGAAAATACTTTGGACAGTGTTTCTGTTACCTGAGCTGACAAACGGTCTGGCTGGCTCTTTATCCCAGCAGAATGCTCCAGGGTATTCCTATTGCTGAAATGTACTGGGGCAGCTGTGAACTGTTCAATGGCATGAAGCCCTATTGTTTCTGAAAGGAAGACTGTGAGCATGAGAACCTGGAATTACAGTGCCCCCTTTATTTGAGGATAAAGTCAAAGCCTGCAGTGGCCACGCTCACACTCCATTCAGAAACAACCCAGCCAGTGGTGACCCTATTTTCCTTTTCAGAAGAATGCTCTGGACTTGTTAATATGCTTAGGGCCACTAAAATTAAATGAGAATTTTGTTTTGAAGGTCATGTCTGGGGTGACCATCTGGTTTGTACATTCTTCACTCAACACATCATCCTTTGGTTAGCAATGACATGGCCGGTTGGCATGAAGGAAAGAGGGAATTCTCTTTAACAGACAAAAGCATGGGCATTGCCAGAACTTCTGTGTTTTTACCCAGGATTGAGGATAAAGCAAGATTGCCAATGACTCTAATAAAAGGCAGAATATTCCTAAAGAAGGAATCTGACTGTCACTTTTTGCTCAGAAGTTCCTTCCTATTACTCAGAAGCTCAGAAGTGGCTTCCTATTACCTATAAAAAAATATAAAATTTTGAGTCTGATATTTAGTCAATCAATCAACAAGGATTTATTAAGCACTCATGCATGCTATGCATTGTGCTAAGCTTTGAGGATAGAAAGGCAAAAGCATTCATTGCCCTCCAGTAGCTTATATTTCTAATCTGGCTTATACCAACCTTCCTACACATTTCATATCACTCCCTTTTACACACTCCAAAATGGCCTTTTATCTGCTTCCCAAATATGACATACCATCTCCCTTCTTTGGTGTAATATGTATCAGAACTCCCTTATATACATGATGTTTATAATGACATCAGGAGATAAGGATCATGCTTTTTTCTATTTAATAAATTTACATGATTTTAGTAAGAGTGACAGATTTTGTCTATTAATATATGATTTGATCTTCAGTATAATGAATCCCTCTACCAATATCCTACTGCAATGCCTCATTGACATATGAAAGTGACGTTAAGTTCATATGGACAATATCACTGGATCACAAATTCAAGCACATCCTTCCAACTTTGAAGTATGGGCCCAGTAATAGACATCGTGTCTATCATTCAAATCTGGAGTGGCTTCTGACTACATTGACTCCAGGGTGATAAAACTTTTTCAGTACTGTAATTCCCAAAGACTGTATATAAAGACCAAGAGGGGATATGTTCTAAACATGGATGGAATACACCAACTAACAAGATAAATTTTTCCTTGAAGTGCTGAAATGTGGATAACTGAATCTTTGAAATAGGGGTATTATTGTATAGTAAAATAGTAAATGTTTAAATAGGAAAAAAATCTCTCTTTTTTCCCTTTAAATATTTAATAACTGCTCAGAATATCCTTGATGTCAATTTTCAAAAGGGTATATAGTCATCTATAACTGTGGAAGTCTTACTCCATTCATCAAGGACCAGTCCACCTCCTCTATGAAGCTTTCCTTAATTCCTCAAACTGGGCAGAATTTCTTCCTTTCCAATCTCTGCAAACATTTTGTAACTCTCTTTTTGGTCTTGATTGTGGTCAAATCAACTAGATTGAACAATAATTTGATAAAAGGCTACTGCACTATTATATATAAGACACTGCCCGAGATGCTGTAGATAAAAAAGACACAAACATAACAGTACCTTCTCTCAAGGAACTCATGTTCCTTTTTAGTGATATTACTTGTACTCAGATAAGCATATACAAAGTCATTGCATTGCTGTATGATAAACATATCACACTAAATGCTTTCCTGAAGGAGGGAGCACCCAAACTGCAATGCAGGGATGCTAAGGAGTATAAGTGGAGAGAGATAGTGTCCCAGGAACTGGGGACACCATGGTATGTTACATTCGGTAAACAGGAGCAGAACAGTCCAGAGTATGTAAAGGGAAGGTATATGAAATGCTTGGAAAGGTTGGTGGGGGACAAATAAGAAAGTAAGCTTCTTGAGGTTGGGATCTGTTTTCTCCTTTCTTTTTATCGTGAGCACATAGCTCAATTCCTGGCACTTAATAAATGCTTGTTGATTGATTGATTAAATGTTAGGCTGAGGAATTTGTATCATTTTATAGGTAACTGAGAGCCAATGAAGAATTTTGAGCAGTGAAGTAATCTCTGTCTTGGAAATAGTCTATCTTGTATTAGGATCACTGGTAAACTTTCCTTATCATCATGCTTACTAAATTATATGATACTTGAAGGAACTACTGTGTCTTCTTTTTTGTATGTCCTAAATGAATATTGCCTATTATTATTGTAATAGGAAATTAGGTTAATTGAACAAATGAATTTTTAAATGAGGTTTTCAAAACAATACAAATTCTCCTTAAATGCAAATATGACTTATAAATTTCTTTGTGATCAAGTTTTTCCTGTAGTCAAGTAGAAAAACAACTGAATTTGAAGATAAAAGCCTGGGGTACAAATACTGGCTCTGATGTTTATTAGCTGTATGATTCAGGGGTTCAGTTGTGTCATATTTTTTTAAAATGGGCTTGTATTAGATGCTTGACAGGGTCTTTTCTAGTTCTGAATCCCAATATGGTTGGAAAATACTTTGATTTGATGGAATTCAAACATTTTTAGACTATAAGCTCCATGAGGACCATAGTCTTTATACCACTAGTATCTAGCATAAGGCCTTGTCTCCAGTAATTACTTAAAAAAATATTTACAGATAATGCTGACTTCTGACCACTGATTATGATAAATGTACAATTTATTTCTTTTTGGTCATTTGGGAATTGAAATTACTCCTCAAGTGGCTACTTGGGAGCAGTGGTATATATGATTAAATGGTGACTTTATAGAGGATGAATGACTTTATAGAGAATAACTCAAATGAGAACTATATCAGCTAGACCCATGAGAAAACAAATCTGAATAAAGGGAGTCTGGTTTGTTCACTGGCAACACACTTGAAGAAACAAAGAATATTGAGATGCCAGGTTTACAGCAGCCACTTCTGAACAAATGTTGATGTTGACAGAATGAGTCTCTTCCAATAATACATCTACTTGAGTCCTGTAATTTATTTCTAGGCTTTTGTATCACTGGTTGATTCTAATTTTTGTAGCCTTAATGGGAGTATTCCACTCTCCCCACCAAAAAAGCTCAATAATTTCATCTATAATGTAAAACAAAAACTGAAGTGCTCATTCTCAGTATGAATAATGACCAAATAACATCACTATAACTCACCTATTAGCTGATTAAAATAAATAGTGTAGCCTAATACATTTTGGGGTTGGGAGAGACAAGAAGGAACATGATTTAGTTGACTTTCAAGACCCCGGAAGTGATAATGCCTTATGATTGAACTAATCTATGACTCTTTATCTAAAAGAAGAAAATCTAAAAGAAAAAAAAAAAACTAACACTTCAGCAGTATGCAGGGTTTTAAGAAAGATGAAACTTATGTGGTATAATGCCTCAAGATGCATATGAAGGAATTTCCCCTTTACTCAAGATTCTTCTAAGAGTTGGGAGAGGTGGTTTTATGGTGAAATTCAGAAAGTAACAGAAATTAAAGGTTAGAGATAAGTAAGGAGTGGAGATCAATGGAGAGAAGCCTGACCTGGAATCAGGAGAACTGAATTCTCTTTACACTTTGTTCTACTACTTACTATCTATAGGAACTTGACAAAGTTATTTATTCTAGGCTTTATGGGGAAGATAATTTAATTCAATTCCACAAGCATTTATTACGTGGAAGTCATTGTGGTAGGCACTAGGAATAAAGAGTCAAAAAGGATAATGACAATTCCTCTATGCCTGGAATTCTCTCCCTACTCATCTCCATATCCTAGCTTCCTTCAAGACCCAGATGCAAACTCACATTCTATGAAAAACTTTCCCTGGTCCCTCTTAGTGTTTATTGTTGTTTATTTTCAATTTATCCTGTGTACATCTTGTTTCAACATAGCTCTTTGCATGTTGTTCCCCCCTTCCACTGTGAATTTCTTGAGAGTAGAAAGTCTTTCTTGGAGGAAGCCACTAAATTCAAATACAGATTAAGTGAAATTGAGCTTCTGGTACATAGAAGAAAAGGTCTGGTGGATACTACCTTAGGAATAGAAACTAGGATTGTCACATTTGGCTTATGTATCAGGATAAGAGGTCTGTTACATGGCTGGAGCCACATCTGGGCTGGGTAGATTAGACTTTTTGTGATAATTGAGGAAGCTGATTGCCAGTTAAATGTTGCAAGAAAACAAGATTAGTAGGAATCTCCTGCTGAATAAAAGGTCATGGGCACCAGAGATTTTTTTTAATTCAGTGATAAAAGGATCTCTAAAGTGGGTGAGAACATGTGGGAACAACATGACTGTTAAAAGGCAAGCTGTTGAAAGGCTGAGATGGTGCCACTAAAACTACAAGCTAGTTATTGTTATTTCTGGTTACCCAATTTATTATGATGTAGATGAAGAATCCCAAGGCCATGAAATAAAAGACCCAAGTGACACCTTCAGAAAGTAAGACTCAAGATAAAATGTCTGAGGAGTCCCCGAAAACACTTAGTAATGAAGAGAAATAACAGCATTGTAGAAAGAGAAGCAATGAGACAATTGGATAAACTCAAATTGAGTTTTTTTCCTCTGTACTTGGGTCTTATTCAAAACAAAGAGTCCTCTTAAATGGTAAACTTAATTATTTTGATTGTCGAATATCAAGTGTCATTTTCCATCTTTGCAAACTGAACTTGGACTTAGGAAAACTGATTACAATGCCAAAAAAGAAATGATATAATGGCTAAGGACTGTTCCCTAAGGAATTGCTTAATCACAACAATATACATGTCAAAAGCAAGTATCACAGGGCTCTGGTCAAGTCTTGGTGCTTCTGAGTCTCAGTTTCTTCATTTATAAAAAGGCAATTATAATACTTGGGTTATCTACCAAACAGTTCTTTTGCAAGAAATTTTCAAAATACTGTCTAGAAGTGAATATCTCAGCAGAAGACCTGGGATAGCCACACTTGGGGTAAAGGGAGAAAGATCTGTTAAAAGGGGAATTTATTGGTAATTGTGAAGGATTACTAATTAGCTCTCTTCCGGTAGGTGAGCTCCTCCCCAGCACCTCTACATAAGGATATGCCCAAGTCAGTCATACTCTCTCCTCTCTTGACTACCACTTCTAATTCTCTGGATTTCTCAACCTTCACTCACCTCTACTTTTTAGCTCCTTATTAAATGTTGGCTTCCTTCACGAGACTGTAAGATCCTTAAGGGCAAGGACTGCCTTTCTTTTTGCTTATATTTGTATTCCTAGTGATTAACACAACACAGCACACACACACACACACACACACACACGTATATCTAATCTATCTTTATTTCTCTCTCTCTCTCTCTCTCTCTCTCTCTCTCTCTCTCTCTCTCTCTCTGTCTAATCTATTTATCTATCTCAATAGAATGACCTAGCAATTAAGAAAATAAATTCAAGACTTTGGTAATAATTCTTTGTGAATTTTAAATCAGTGTTTGTAACTCATACATGAACAAACTAACAAAATTATTTTTAAGTGTTCTATAGAAATTGTACTATCTACTTAACCCAATTACCTGATTCTTCAGTATTCTTAAGCAACCAGTGTTACTCTAGGTACTACTTTGAACTCAGGAATGCTGGTTAAACTTCTGGTCTCCCAATGACTGATGATTTTTCTTTTTTTTTAATTAATTTATTAGTTTAGTTTCAGTTAACAATTCCATAGTTCCTTGATTTTCAAATTTCCTTTTACCTCCCTTCCCCCCAACCCCCGAGACAGCATATAGTCCAGTATAGGATCTGCAAATACATTCATATTAGACATTAGTCCAATTACAAAGGCATATTGTACTAGGTGGGATGAAAAATGGTAAAGAAGAAATAAAACCAAACAATGAAAAGTAAAAGATCAATTAGTTTGCTTCCATCAGGATTCAAGCTCAGTTCTTTCTAGTTATATTTCTGGATGTTGCATTTCTATCTTTCATGAGTCTTTCAGGATTGACTTATATCACTGCATTGCTGAGAAGAGTCCAGTCTATCATAGTTGGTCATCACACATATGTTGTGTCTGTGATTGTATACAAATTTCTTCTGATTCTACTCTTCTCGCTCAGCATCAGTTTGTATAAGTCTCTCCAGGTAATTATGAAATCCGTCACCTCCTCGTTTCTTATAGCACAATAATATTCCATTACATTCATGTACCATAACTTGTTTAGCCATTCCCCAATTGATGGGCACCCCTTCAGTTTCCAGTTCTTTGCAACCATGAAAAGAGCTGCTATAAATATTTTGGTACATTTGGGTCTCCCTCCCATTTCTATGATCTCTTTGGGATATAACCATAGAAGTGGTATTGCTGGGTCAAAGGGTATGAAATTATTTATAGTCCTTTGGTCATAATTCCAGATTGCTCTCCAGAATGGTTGGATAAGTTCACAACTCTACCAGCAATGCATTAGTGTTCCAATTTGCCCACATCCTCTCCAACATTTGCCACTTGTTTTTTCATCTTAGTCAATCTGACTGGAGAGATGTGGTATCTCAGAGTTGTTTTGATTTGCATTTCTCTAATCAATAGTGATTTAGAGCATTTCTTCATATGCTTATAGATATCTTTAATTTCTTTCTCTGAAAACTGCCTGTTCATATCCTTTGACCATTTATCAATTGGGGAATGACTTGTATTCATATAGATTTGACTCAATTCTCTATAAATATATATTTTAGAAATGAGTCCTTTATCAGAGACATAAGTTGTAAAAATTATTTCCCTATTTCCCACCTCCCTCTTGATCTTGGTTACATTGGCTTTGTTAGTACAGAAGCTTTTCAATTTAATGTAATCAAAATTATCCATTTTTGCATTTTATAATGCTGTCTAATTCTTGTTTGGTCCTAAAGTCTTCCCCTCTAAAACCACACCTTCTCCAGAAAGCCTATCTTCTTGTCTTCTATCATCTATCTCTAGAGAAATTTGTATTTGTGGTCCAGTCATCATGCATTCCTCTCCCACTTCTGATCCTGAGTTTCAGACCGAAGCACCATTACTCATGATCTGTTCACTCTGGAAGTTTCTTCAGCACTTGTGGATTCTTTTCCTGGGACATCTCTATAACCCAGAGACCCATTTCTCCCATTGGTGACTTCCTCTTGGAACTTCCACTTTAAAGAAAGGCTGAGGCTGGTCATCCTTTATTCTTCTCTCAGCTCTGCTTCTAGCTGTCCAAACTTTGCCACCATGACCCTATTCAGGTATCTTCTCCCTTCTCTCCTCCATCCATCAGCTTTTCAGCCCCCTCTCAGGTGCGGTCTTCTCCTTTCAGAATTTATAAACTCCTTGAGTGCAGGAACTATTTTTGCTTGTATTTGTATCCTGGGCACTTAGCACAATTTTTGGCACATGATAAGAACTTAATAAATTCTTGTATGCTTGTGACTGTGCAAAAATCCATGTAAGAAAGTCCCTCCTCAAATACAGATCCTTGCTTGTTAAAAATCTCCAGAGGCTTTTTAGGGAACTAAATATGCTCACACAGTCAGCCAATAAGCATGTATTATGCTCCTACTTTTTGTCAAGCACTGGGGATACAAAGAAAGGCAAAAAGACTGTCCCTGATCTCAGGTAACTCACAGTCTAATAAAGGAAATGACAAGGAAACAAATGTGTACAAAGAAGATATGTACAAGATAAATAGGAAATCATTAGCAGAGGGAAAACACTAAAATGAAGAGGATTTTAGTTGGGGCTCGCAGGAAGCCTGGGAAACCAGGGAGTAGAGATGAGGAAGGAGTTCATTCCAGGCATGGGAGATGATCAGAAAAAATGTAGGGAGCCTAGAGATGGAATGTCTTGTTTATGGAACAACTAGGAGGCTGGTTTCACTGAACTGAAGTGTATCTGGGAAAATGTAAGGTGTTAGAAGTCTGGAAAGGTAGCAGTGGGGCAAGGTTGTGAAGGGCTTTGAATACTTAACAGAGAATTTTGTATTTGATCCTGGAGGTGCTAAAGGGCCATTAGAGTTTACTGAGTATAAGTTGACATGGTGGGAAAATTTTAGGAAAATTGTTTTGGTAGCTCAATGGAGGATGGATTGAAGTGGGGAGAGACTTGAGGCAGGCAGACCCACCAACTGGCTACTGCAAGAGTCCAGGTGTGAAATGATAAAGGCCTGCACCAGGGTGGGGCAATGTCAGATGAGAGAAGAGGTGTAATTGAGGGATGCTGCAGAAGTGAAAACAGCAGGTCTTGGCAGTAGATTGGATATAGGAGGTGAGAGATATTAAAGAATCAAGAATGACACTTAGGTTGTGAACCTCGGGAACCAATGTTTTCCAGAGGTATTACTTGAGCCCAAGTGTGTCTGACTCCAGGCCAGAATTATACTACATCACACTGGTTTTTCTTGCACATAGCCAATATTAATAAACCTATTGAATAGTGTTAAATCCCTAGCGTCTTTTTCTTTCATTTCCTTCATTTCATAAATCTAGATTTTTAGTGTTCAAGTTATCATAAAGCAGATTATATCGAGTAAATGTTGAATTAAAAACGACATCATTGTGTTAGCTATGTTTATTTGAAGGGATCAGTTTATTTGTTTATTTTTTATCTAGCTTGCTAATAACACTGTTCATTCCAGAAAAATTGATAAGGAGTTCTTATCACAATTTCCAGTTCTCAAGTCTTTTTATGTTAGCTCATTGCCTTAAGCAACACATAGGAGGCAAAAATTATAAATCTCCTTTGCAGCCTCATTTTTCCATCTGTTTTCATTGAAATGTCAGATATGAAAAGTCTTTAGAGATGAGCAAAAAATTGGAATGGATTTATAAACTCCTCATATCCACTAAATCAGGATCCATAGCTTCATCTTCAATGGTCCCAGCAATGTTTAAATATTGCTATTTTCAGTTTCTTTTCTTACTGACAAATTCCTAGGAAAAATGTATCTTTTTTGATTGCCTTCATCTCTTCTCACTTAGTTCTCAACTCTTTGAGATGTGGCTTCTGAACTCACTGCTAGATTGAAACTCTTCTCTCCATGATTGCCAATTCTCTCTTTTTTTAAATTTTAGATTCTATTTTTCCCCAATTACATGTAAAAACAATTTTCAACATTCATTTCTAAAATTGAGTTCAACATTTTCTCCCTCCCTTCCTACCTGGCTCATTGAGAAGGCAAGCAATTTGATATACGTTACACATGTATAGTTATGCAAAACATATTTCCATATTAGCCACATTATAAAACAAAAATGTAGACCAAAATTTAAAAACCCAAGAAATATAAAGTAAGAAAAGTATACTTCGATCTGTATTCAGACTCCATCAGTTCTTTCTCCTGGAATGAATAGCATTTTTTATCATAAGTCCTTTAGAGTTGTCTTGGATTATTGTATTACTGAGAATAGCTAAGTCATCCATAGTTGATAATCTTACGATATTGTTACTGTGTACCTGTGGTGGGTCACATGTGGCCTTGAGGCCACATGGAGCCCTCTGGGTCTATTTCAGGTTCTTATTTTAATCCTCCAGGTGGCATTAGAAATCAGCTATTATGAACAAATCCTCCAGCAGAATGTCAGTTTCTCCATTAAAGTACAAGTTCATGTATGTGCATGCATATA
Source organism: Gymnobelideus leadbeateri (assembly GCA_011680675.1). Lineage (NCBI taxonomy): Eukaryota > Metazoa > Chordata > Mammalia > Diprotodontia > Petauridae > Gymnobelideus > Gymnobelideus leadbeateri. The sequence continues at coordinate 117,113 of WOXC01003452.1, forward strand.
TGTGTGTATGCATGGTACTATAATAAATGCCAGGTGTACAAAAACCAGAAAAGTCCTTACCCCCTAGGAGCTTATACTGTGTGGGAGGAGCTGCCATTCTACTGGATGATTTTCACATAGGGGAATTCGTCATAAAAGTTTGTTGAGTGAATGGTTATTTTTAAGGTATATTTTGCTTTACAAAAATGATTCATACATCAATCAATCAACAAATATTTCTCAAACACGTCCTATATGCCAGGGTCTGTTATAGGAACTGGGGATATAAGTACAAAGAATGAAACAATTTCTACTTGCGAGACAAGTACAAATATAAATATATATATATATATATATATATGTGTGTGTGTGTGTGTATACATACATATATATACACACACACACATATATGTCTACACACACAATAATGAAATATAATGTAGTTTGGATGGGAAGACTCTAATAACTGGGTAAATGAGAAAGGCTTCATACAAAAGATGATGCTGGAGCTGGGGCTTAAGGGAAGAGACAGACTCTGAAATGGAGATAAGAAGGGAGTGCATTCCTGGTATATAGGATTTCTAGTGCAAAGGCATGGAGATGGGAGACAGAGTTTTAAGTATAAAGAATAGAGCAGTTGTGGTAGATCCCAAAGTACAGAAGTGGGCATGGGATAGGGCAAGTACTATTATAACTATTTTATAGAAAAAGAAACTTGAAGGTCTGAAAACTGAAATTTATATACTCACAGACTATTAGAGCTATAAAAACCTTAGAGCTTTGTCTTAAGCCCTCATTTTATAGATAAAGAAACTGAGGACCAGAATCTAAACTAAGACTGTAGCTTATCCAAGACTGCAGAGCAAATAAATGATGAAAGAGCAGATTTAAATCCAGACCTTATGGCCCCAATTCCAGCACTCTTTCTTCCCTACTTTGTCTTCAGAGGCAGAGGGAGGAAGTGACAAAATAGCCTTTTCATTGTATTATGGGACCCCATGGGAAAACTATTTGAGTATTGCAAAGACTTTGAAAATGCTATTTCCCATCTAATTGGAAAATCATCATATTTCTAAGAAAGGGCCTTTTAAAGAAACACACAAGATGCTATTCCCCATTCTTTTCCATCCCATGCCATCATCCAATATGCATTCTTCTGTTTCCTCATCTACAATTATTGAATTTTTTTTCCTTAAAGTTCAAATATCAAACGATTCTTTTCAATTTGACACCTATTGCTGGGCCGGCAAGAGAGGTTGGCATAAGAGCACACATTTACGCCACAGACACGTGGCTATGTCCCAGAGAGAACCATCCACCCACCTGGAGCAAAGCTCAGACGGAATTCAAGCCTGATTGCTCTGCCTTTAAAGCTGCTGAGGTTTCTTAGTCATCATGGAAGATAGATGTGTTTGACAATGCCGTGGCACTCTCTCCCCATTTGAGTCACCCACAGAAGAGATCCACATGTTAAATGGAAGCAAAAATAAACCAGGGCTTAATAATCTCTGAGCATGGTCAGCATGAGTAAAGGTCTGAGAAGAGTTTTAGCTGCCCCTATTTAGTCTTTCTGGGTCTTCATTCACCTCCTAGCCCTCTTTCTGGCCTCCAGACTTCTAAACCACTCCCCCCACACTTGGTCCTATCATTTCTCTGGACCTTCCCAGCTTTTCCACTCCCTTTTCTGTCCTCTTTTGCCCCATTAGAATGTAAGCTCCTTGAGAGCAGGAACTATTTTTTTTCTTTGCATTTGTGACTACAACTTTTAGCATAGTCCCTGGTACCATGTAGGTTCTTAATAAATCATTACAGCTTCAGGAGATGGCCTACAGAGTACTAATTAGAAAGAATAATTACTTGCAGAGAATCTTTGTTTTAACTTAACCAATTTGTCTGGATTTCCCAAATGGAAAAAAAAAGTTAGAAAGATATGAAGTATTTATAAAAGCAAAAGCTTGCTTTCCTTCCTTCCTTCCTTCCTTCCTTCCTTCCTTCCTTCCTTCCTTCTTTCCATCTTTCTTTTTTTCCTTCTTTCCTTCCTTCCCTTCAGAACAAATAAAACTACAGAAATCAGCAACATTGCAAGTAAGAGTCTGTCCATTATTTCACAAGTATATCCATGTTTTTTTTAAGATCTTTGAGTTCATCATTTCTTATAGCACAGTAGTATTCCATCACAATCATATACTATAACTTGTTTAGCCATTCCCCAACTGACAGGCATCCCTGAAATTTCCAGTTAAGTTCAGAATAAAATAAAATTTAAAAAATAAAAAGTTAATAGTCTCCCCAAATGGAAATATTAAATTGTCTTCTAGAAATTTTTATATTTAGTCAGAAACTTTTGGCTACAACGTAGAGAACCAGATGTTTTTTGTTAAAAAAAATAATAATAATAAAACAAATTAGACTATTTAAGTCATTTTTAACTTGTATAGATTTTATTGAGGAAAAGGAGTAGAAATGAGAAACTTTTGCTTTTATAAATATTTTATATCATTCTAACTTTTTTTTTTCCACTTGGGAAATCCAGACAAATTGGCTAAGTTAAAACAAAGATTCTCTGCAAGTAAGTATTCTTTCTAATTGGTACTCTGTAGGCCATCTCCTGAAGCCTTAATGATTCAGTTCAGACAACGGGTTTTTTTTTCCTTAGGTCCTTTTGGTTTTTCTTTTTGATCCTTTACAAAACTCAAGTTTCAATCATGTGAAGACAAGTCATCTCATAGGAAGAATGGCCTAATGTCCTAGTCCTTTCATCCATCTTGAGGGAACGATAGGTTGCCCATGATGCAGATGTACGAAGTTGCCATTCACCAGGGATGCGAACTGGAAGCAAGTTCAGTGGTTAGAATTCTGTCTGAACAGGCAGGGCTAGGTTGGATTGAATTTCATTGCTTCTTTATTGATCCCCATGCTGGTATGCAAAATAAACCATAAAACTGAATGAGGAAAAACAGCCACAAACACCCTCTACTCACAAACACATGCATGCATGCTCACCACAGTGCCTGGCATATATTAGGTGCTTAATAAATGCTGATTAACATATACACTACAATAATGAGTCAAAGGAAGGAAACCCAATCGATATCCAGTGAAGGCTCCCAGCCTTGCCAGCCCTTCCTACCAAGCACACCACTCAGTCACAGTCAATAATCTGCTCCTGCCAAGTAATATACTATCTCTAGTACCCAGTTGTGCACGATTGACTTTGGAGCCATCACTCCATTCATGCTCTAGCCCCCATCCCACTCTAAAGTGTGTCCTCGGCTGTACTCACTTCTGTTTTCCAGTACAACAGAGCTCGAGACTCCCAAAAGCAGTGAAAGGACCATTGAGCTGGGCATCAAGAGAATAGCCACTCACTAAATATGTAGCTTTGAACAAGTCATTTGTCTCTAATTTTCTTCCTTTATTATAATATAAGCTCCATAAAGACCGGAATTTTATTTATTTTTGTCTTGAATTTGTATCTTCAGCTCTTAGCACTGTGTCTGATACAAGGTAATTGCTTAATAAGTCATTATCTATAGAATAAGTGGGTGGTAGATGAGCTAAAATCTCCCTTTTAGCTCTAAATGTTATCATTCAATGTCATAGAATGGAAATAGAATTGGACCCAGCAGGTCTGGTTCTCCCACCAGGAAGCTGTTTTACCTCTGATAAGCATCTCATTTATCTGTGCTTCTGTTTTCTTATCTCTAAACAGAATTGCTTTATCCTCCTTACCCCCCACAGCGTCTGTGGAGGAATCAAATGTATGGGAAAGTCCTTTGAAAAACTATGAAGTACAGTCAGAAAATAGAGAAGGGAGGGATGACTAGCTTCTCCCAGGACCACAGGGGACAGAGACGCCCCAGCGGAGGAAATCTCTGATAAGAGAAGAGAGAGTTGCTTACTTTCCTTTACCTTTCTGTCTTCCGGAGTTGGGAAGGTTTCTTTAATAAAATCAAGAACTGCTCTGGGACTTGACAGGATCACAGCAGTGCTATTCTCTGGCTCCCCTCCTTTATTTCCAAATTCCTTTGTGAACTCAGCCACCCCTCAATCATTTGGACTCTTCTTTTATCATTCAGCCATAATAAAGTAATAATAACAATAATTTTATCATTAACAATAATAATTAGGGTAAACAGAGTACATTAAGGTTTATGAAGCGCTTTACAGACATGATCTCATTTGATCCTTATAACAAGTGGCTGTGAGATGCCTTTGGGCTTTGTAGTAATTTAATGGTTAGTCCTCTTTCCAACTGAGTGAGGTTTATCATTATTATGTGACCCATTTTACAGAGAGGGAAAGTGAGGTGGTGAGAAGTCAAGTCACCTATGAGTCATGGTATTAGTCATACTGCAAAATAGGAATTTACCTCCTGGGAGCTTCTGGTGAGGACTAATACATTAATTTAATTTGAACTCTTGTGGCAAAATTACCTCCAGTAGCTACAAGTTAATTATGGCAGTCACAATGCATCAGCCGGTGCAATTATTCTTTTATTTCTGCAAAGCCAGGGATGGAAGACTGTGTTTTAGTCCCATCCATTATGTACCATTTTGCTACAGGCATTTCCTGGTCCTGCTGTCTTACACTGAGTCATCACCCAAAAGCTCTAGAATTTCTTTTTTTAATCTACATGAACAAATTCAGCTGTAATCATTGTGAAAAGTTTAATTTTCCCTAGCCCTAGCATTAGTAGAGACTATTTATTTGCATATTTTTACTGTCATAAATCTTCACTGACTTTAGTTTGATGTGCTTAATTTTGACTTGATGTTGTAGGAATCAATTTTCCAGAGCAGTTTCTTAAGGAGTTAATAAGATATTATGGCCAAAGGCAGTGTGAAGGTGAAATCTTTAGCTTTAGTACATCCCTTATAACAATACAAGGGATTTTCTGTGTGGAATGTCAAAAGCTAATCTCATTATTCAAGTAAAAAAAATAATAAATTTTGCCTTCTGCTGTGAGCAATTTGAACAATCGCAAACCAGTTAACCTCATCTGAGCCTCAGTTTCTTCAAATGTGAAATGGTAATAATACTTGGATATCTATCTCACTTGAATATCTATCTCACAGGGTCAGTGGCAGAATCAACTGAGATAATGGGTAAAAGTATGTTGTTTTGATGGGGTTTTTTACCCATAAAGATCTCTATAAATGTAAACCATTGTTATTGTGATTATAAATAAATTAACTTTGAAATGTGGAAATGTTTGGACCAAATAAAACAATCACTTGATTTCCTATTCTTATTTATAGCCTAAGTATGATGAGCCCAACAGATGCTCTTCCCACCATTCTAAAGTCTATGTCACCAAAACACCATCAGGAAAAAATTAGCTCATGGCAGTCATTTGCTTAAGAAACATGTTGAAGAGATGGATGACCACGGCCATGTTTTAAATGAACCTTTTGAGTCCCCAAACACATTCTACTTGTTTGACCTTTGCCTAAATTTCCTCATTTGCAAAACAAGGTTAATAAGCTCCAGTCTGGATTCACTTCAGGGGTGTTCTGGGGTTGAAATGATATTTCTAGAGTAATGTAATATTGCATCTAGATCTTTAAAACCTTCTAGTTCAACTCTCTCATTTGATAGATGAGGAAACTGAGACCCAGGCAAACCAGGGAAGAGGCATAACAATTTGTTCAAGTAGTACAATCAAGAGTTGACTTGTCCAAGGTTACAATTTCATTGTAGCCAATCAATCAACACATATTTATTAAACAATTACTATGTGCCAGGGACTATACAAAATCCAGTGCTCTTAAAAAAATTATTGATGATTTTTGTTTCTATCTAACAATAATTTCAGGGTGGGGACAAGGACAGAGAGTGATTCCTTCCACCTATTTTTCCACCTTCCTTCATGGCAAATAAAAATAATTAAGCAAAACATTACATATATAGAGAGAGTAAAAGATGGATATAGTAATATAATCTCACAATATAGAGAACATTCTTTACTAGTAATCTTTTGCTCCTCTGTTATGGGTAGGATGACATGTTCTATTCTGTGAGACCTTTATATTGTTTTTTTAGTTATTCAGAGCTGCTTTTAGTGATCATATAATTTATATTACTGAAGTTACTGGATGTATAATTCTCCTATAATATATGTATTATATACATAATATATATATATATATCTCCTATAAATCTCACTACCTAAATTTACATAAATCTTCCCATTTTTTCTTGGAATTCCTATTATTTGTCATTTCTTACTGCACAATAACAATCTTTTACATTCTTAGGCCATATAAATTTTCAGGGATGGGAACAGAACTTAGCTTCCAATTTATTTTTGTTTGTTACAGTAAAGAATGCTAATATATAATATATAGACATATATGAACCTTTGTGTATAGCACAAAGTTTTTTATAGTAACAAAAACTAAAATGAAAATAGGTCAAACTAAAAAAAAAAATAAAGAAATTGCTCACCAATTGGCAAATGGCTAAATTGTGCCACATGAATATAATATTATCATGCCATGAGAAGTAACAAATTTGATGGGGTCAGAGAAACATAGGAAGCCTTATAAGCAAGAGCTAAATGAAAATAACTTGTATGACAACAATAATAATCCAAAAGGAAGCAACTGGAAAACCTCAGAATGCTGATCAAAGCAGGAAATAATAGTGACTTAAAACATTATCATGAAACATATTTCCTACCTCTTGAGAAAGAGGCAAAGTGTTGGGCAAATTTTCTTGGACAAGCAATAACTAATATGGCTTGATTTTGTGGCACAATGGTATGCATGCATGTTTTTATTGCCATGAGTCTGATGCAGAACATACACTCTTTACCAGATGAAATCAGATTGAGCTGTTTCCACCTTGTCAATTCTCTATTACTTGAGTGCCTGATTTCATGTCATATTGTTGTCTTTTGTTGTGTTTTTAATCATTAAGTGTGGATATTATCAAAAAATGGGCAAAAATTATAGTTTCTTGAAGAGCACACTTCCATGACTATTAAAGGTATTTTAGTAGCCCTTAGAAGTCAAATGTTTCAGGTGTTATTCAAGCCCACAGGATCAGTCACAATGAAATGCAGTTAGAAACAAATGAACGGAATGCTTCAATGAAAAAACATTGCTGAAAAAATAATCTAATTAATCTTTATAAAACAAAGACTTTCAGAGGCAACTGACAGATGAAAAGATTGTTACTGATTAAAAGTAAGGTCAGTTTTTTAAAAGTTGCTAACTTCTGCTATAAAATATGAAAAGTCTCTTATGAACAAGACAGTAAAAACACTGAAGTACAATACTAAAGATTGCAAAAAGGTAATTTTTTGCTGAGAAAACTCACTTTTTAATTCAAGGTTATTGCAATAAACTGTTGTCAAAAGAATTTCAGTTGAGCCTCTAAGACCTGGATAGCTTAATCAGAATTTAGAAGATCCATACACAAAAAGAAAGATGCTGGGGATTTTTTTTACCCCAGTTGACCTGGAAGTCGTGTCCTCAATGAGAAGATGACAATTTCTGATAGATAAATTGATGCAGTGAGAAACCGGATTGTTCTGTAATTACAGAAATCCTTAAATGGATATGGTAGCATGGCCACTTCAGACCATGCCTCAGATCACAAAGTTTTGTCCTGAAACTCATGTGATTCAAACCCCATTAAAAACCTATGGGCTATAATAAATTATAGATTTAGGGAAATAGTCTGTTCATTAAAGGTATTCAATAGCCAATGGGATAAAAGTGTGGTTGTTTCATGATGAAGAATTAAAGATTTTGTTTCAAAATCTTGTAAACTCAATGTCAATTCTATTAAAACAAACTGCAGTAAAAGGAGTACATATTGGCTATTCAAATATTTTTAAAAAATATAATAGTTGTAAGGTTAATTATATGTCAATAAATTCAATTGTTTTATTCTGTCTATTTGTATTTCATTATCATAAACTATAAATGCAGAATGAGATATGTACTATCAGACCAATAATGTGTTTGTTTTACTTGTTTATTCCCATTTGTTGGGTGCAAGCAAGAGTTTTAGCTTAGTAGGTGATGCAGATGCTCCCTACCCCCAAAGAATATCAATAAAATACGTTTTAATGCTCAAAAGAAAGCAAAAACTAATAAAGGAAAGTAAAGAACAGAAGGGGACTCAAACAAATCAAGCAGCTTTATTATTTTGTTAAAGTTTTATTTAAAATAAAATTTTATTCATCTTTTGATTTTATATTACTTAGAATTCCGAGTGTATCCCTCCACTATCATGCTCCCAGAGAGCCATCACTTATAAAAACAAAACAAAAGAAAAAGAAAAAAATTTACTAATAATAACATTTTTTTCAAAGTCTGGCATTGTATGCAGTGTTCCACATCCATAACCCCCTACTTCTTCATAGAAGCAAGGCAGATTTGCCTTTTCATACCTTTGCTTCAGGTACTTTGCAATTGTTTTCATTATCATTATTTTAGTTATTATGTGTATTTGTTTTCCTGGTGCTGCTTACTTCACTTTGATTATTTTATAGATCTCTATATTCATGCTTCTCTATATTCATCACATTCATTATTTTTTAAAGCAAAATAACATTCCATTATATTAATGGATTGCAATTTGTTGGGTTACTACTATGTTTCTAGGTTTTTGCTACCATAAAAAGTGCTGCAATAAATATTTTGTTCTATATTGGAGTCTCTTTTTTTGTCATTGACCTCCTTAGGTAATATGCCTAGTAGTAGAATCTCTCAGTCAAAGGGTATGGCTATTTTAGTCATGCCCTTTGCACAATTCCATATTACTTCAGAGAATGGGTTGAACAATTGATAGATCTAATAGAAATGCATGAGTTTTCTCATCTTTTTTGTAATATTACTCTCACCTTTTAGCATCTTTTCCAATTTTATGAATGTGAAGTAAAATTTAAGTCATTTCAATTTACTTTTTCATATTATTGATTTAGAGTATTCTTTTATATGGTCTTGTTAGTTTGTCATTCTAATTTTGAGAACTGTTTATTCATATCTTTTGAACACTTATATATTGGAAAATGGTTTTAAATCTTACATGTTATATATAATTTGGATATGACTCTTATCAGAGATATTTTATACAAAGATTTCCCCCTATTGACTACTTCAGTTCTTATCCTTGTTGAATTAAACTTGCTTATGAAAGATCCTTTGAATTCTATATAATCAACATTTTCTATTTTATTGCAAAATCACAGATTTTGAGGTGGAAGTGTACTTAGCATCCATCTAATCCAACCCCATACATTGAAGGAATCTCCATCACAACCTGAATGCCTACTACATGTCTGATAAATGGTCGATCAGCCTCTACTAGGAGACTTTCTAGGAGGGTGAGTTTACCGATTCTCTAGGTAACCCATTCTTTCCCTTTCATTTACGTTTTCTAGATAATGCCTAACATTTAATACAGTCCTAAGAGATATCAGTCAAACTGGTTTCTTTGTAACTTCTACCTTTTGTTTCTGATTTTGTCACTTGGGTCCAAACAAAACAAGTCTAATTCCTTCTCCACCTGGGACTCCTTAAAAACAAAGGCGGTTATCAACTCCCCTATTATAGTCTTTTCCAGGCTAAACATGACCAGTTCCCTCAACCTATCCTCACAAGATATAGACTCAGGTCTCATCACCAGTCTGCTTGCTCTCCTTTGACTACTCTCCAGCTTGCTTTTTCAGGATTTCTATTTTGATGTTTCACTGGGGATTTTTAATTTATTCTTTTTTTTTTTCATTTTCATGTCCAATTTGTTGAATAGTTGTTCTTTTTTTTTCTTTTATTGATGCAAGCATTTAGAATTATAAAAATTCCCCTGAGTATTGCTTTGGCTATATCCCACAAATTTTGGTATGTTTTCTCATTGTCGTCCTTAATGAAATCATTGATTATTTCTATGATGGTTCTTTAACTCATTCATTCTTTAGAAGTAGATTTTTAAATTTTCTAAACTATATTTAAAAGACTTATTAAATTTTTTATTGGATTAAGGTATGAAAGGGTGCATTTAACATTTCTACTTTTCTGCATTTGTTTGTGAGGTTTTTATACTCCAATACATGGTCATTTTTTGTGAAGGTACCATGTACAGCTGAGAAAAAGAGGAAGAGAATTTCAGGTACAGAATACTTCATACAAAATCCTCCTTATTGCTAATATTTCCCTTTGTCTGTTCTGAACTTAATTCTCTGATTTCATTTCATACAACACAAGTTGTAAATGTTTTGCATAAAGTATGTGAACTTGAAGTTGACCTAAATTTGGAGAGGTCACTGCCATTCTCATCACTTGGTAATGAGCATATGATGCTTTCTGTTGCTTAGGGAAGATGGAATCAGGCCTTCCAAGATGCTCCACCTCCTGACTGTGGGCATCTTCACTGGAAGTATCCTGTACCTGAAATTCTCTTCCTCTCCCTCTTTGCCTCCTAGCTTATTTGCTTTCCTTGCAGTCCTGGCTAAAATTCTACCTTTTACAAGAAATCTTTCTCCATTCTCATTTTGTTCTAGTTCCTTCCCTGTATTGATTATCTCCAGTTTATCCTGTTTATATCTTGTTTGCACACAATTATTTGCATGTTGTCTCCCCCATTCAACTGTTGCTTGAGAACAGGGGCTAGGGCATTTTTGGTTGGTTTTATTTCCCCCCTTGGTATCCTGAACATTCAGCACGGTATCTGGAACATTTATTGTTGCTGTTATTCAGTTATTTTCAGTTGGGTCCAACTCTTCGTGCCCCATTTGGGGTTTTCTTGGCAAAGATACTGGAGTGGTTTACCCTTTCCTTCTCCAGATCATTTTACAGATGAAGAAACTGATGCAAAAAGGGTTAAGTGACTTTTTCAGGGTCACACAAATATTGTGTCTGTGGCCTAATTTGAACTCAAGAAAAGGAATCTCCCTGACTCCAGGCCCCACATTCAATCCACTGCGCCACCTAGCTGTCCAATAATAATAAAAGCTAATATATATTTTTAGGACTTACTAGGGGCCAGGCACTATACTAAGTGCTTTGCAATTATTATCTCATTTGACCTTCACAACAATCCTGGGAGACAGTTATTATCATCATTATTATCATCATCATCATCATCATCATCATCATCATTATTATGTCTCTAAGATGGTAAGTTACAGAGTGGGCACTTGTTTGCCTTATTAAATAGAGGTAATCAGGCACATCATTAATGAAATCACGAGGTCAATCTCAGAGAAGCTCAGAAAATTCATATTATGTTGGACCTGGAGTCAAGAAAATTTGAGTTGGAATTTCTTGTCTGAAATTTACTAGCTGTGTAATCACAGGTAAGTCATTTAGTGACTACCTCTAGGACTCAAGTTTCCTTATTTTTTAAATGAGTACAATAACATCTCAATAAACTTTAACAGGATATATGTGCGTGTTTCTGTGTATATTATTATCCCCATTTTGTAAATGAAATTGAGGCAGACAACGTTTAGGTGACTTGCCCAGGGCCACACATACATACTCGCACAAACCTACATATATTCCCATTTTCATTATGTAAAGATGATCACTTTATTTTAAGAAATAAAATAACTTTAATTCTGCTGATGCCATTCATTCAGAAGTCATTCATGAGAAAAGTCTTTCCCTAAAGAATCCACTGACCTCCCACAAAGATTTGTTATGAGAATTAAATCTTGTAGACCTCTGCATTCCCCCTTGAGGATCGGCACCAGAAAAGCCTCGAGTGCCTCTCTGATTCCCCTCTTCTGTTTGGGAAAGGTGGTGGATTTCTCCCAGCTTTGATATTGTGATTTGTGGCCCTGGTGTCAAAACAGTAGCCTTGAATACTGCTCTGGGGAGGAAGAAAGAGGAGAAAGGTTAACCCCCTGTCATATTGAGGATAATGTTGTCTGCTTATATGGCTTCAAAACCTCCTGCCATTAAAAACAGCTGTGACTTGCAAATGGCCTGAAACCTTGGTTTCTGCTCTCTCTTTGTTTGGCACTTACCCGAAAATGTGTAACAGCATATAGCCTCATCTGGCTACAAAGGGGATCCGTTTGGTAAGAAGGACCTTGGCCTATTATGCAGTCGATAAGAAATGAAAGGCATCTTAAACACCCCATCGTCCTCCACTTTATAGAAACCCAGGCAGGGGCTCTGTTTCCAGGTTGGCCTGCTCTGCTTCTGGTCCCAAGCATGTTGTTTTTGCCCCTATTAGCATGTCATTAGCGCCATTAATGGACATTTGTTTTTATGTGCTGAAAAGTGATCCACGGCAGCCCTAAGGAAATGCCATAAAGATCTTTCCCGCTGTTCACAGGAGCCATTTGCACACCTGCATCTCTGGGCAAAGCTTTTAAAAAGGTTTTCTCCCGCTCTGGTGGAGTTGATATACAATGGCAGAACATGAAAACGACCCCTTCTTTAGAGGGCTGGAGAGGGTCCTTGCTTTGTGTGGCTCAAAAATGAGGTTGAGCAGCGTATGTATGTTGGTCATTAAAAAAAATAAATTGTAAATAAACAAGAAATGTGTACCCTTTCTGCCTGTCTGCCTGGCTACCCTATACAGCTCCCCTGCTTTTTGCATTGCCAAACTCTCATTCTCATTAAAATTAAAATTATCCATTTAGTGACAAATTAAATTATAAATGATAGGTCCCCTCTCTGCTCCCCCTTGGACTTCTCTGCCATAAAATATCAGGGAAAACACAGTAGACATAGTTGGTAATTAAAAATCTTAGCCCAAAGATAACATTGTTCAGACAAAAGTCCTTAGATAAAGGCAGATATGGATATTGTAGTATAATGTACAGAGCTGTCAAAGTTCTCCCTGCACTGAACTTGACGAATATAACCTCATGAAAGAAGAATATTTCAAAATAAAATCCTAGGAATAGACCAAGGCTTCAATTCCATAAATGGTTGTTATTTGTTATTGTTGTTCAGTCGTTTCAGTCTGAGTCTTTGTGACCCCATTTGGGATTTTCTTGGCAAAGATACTGATAAAGAGTATATTCTGCAAATTGTCCCCCAAATCTATGCCAGTCGAATATAAATGTGAAAAATGCTCTGTAAAAAAACCATTTCAGGAATGGTTAAGTTTACTTAATGTTGGGATTATCCAAATGGCAGCTGAAAATATCTCTAGGTGTATCATTAGAGAATCATTTCAAATTAATTTAGATGCTTTTCTATTAAAGTCCCACTGGCTGCCTCATTGTGATATAGAAGTGACTCTGGACTCCTGTGTTCTGATAGATGAGCTCCACCATTTTGCCCAGAACCAGGTTCCATGCCATTTCTAAACCAGGTCTAGGTGTCCACCATTCTTCCTTACTTCATTCAACATGTTATCTCCCCCCATTAAAATAGAATCTTATTGAGGGATCTCTTGCTTATTTGTTGCAGTCTAGAATATTAGTGGAACTGGAGAGTATGCATTAATTCTCCACAGTTTCACAACAGCCCTTGCTTGTAAAAACAAACAAACAAAAAAAAAAAAAAAGAAAAAACAACAAAAAAAATTGGTGTAGATCTGGAACAGTTGGGATTAACTTTTCCCACAAGTAGATAGATCTGTGACCCACCTATGAGCCCACTGGGCAAGGAGAATATAAAAGTAATTTTTAGGACTTTGGAGGAGAGCTCCTGAGATCTCAAGAACCCACTTTGCCAACTCCTTTTTAACTGCCTTGTTGGGGGCTCTTATCCACTTTTTCCTCCCAAATTTCTCATGGATTATCAGGACCAATAAGTTCACTACCTGGTGATCAATTTATTGATGATGTATCTCTTTGTTCTTAGGCTAACCCACTAGGCAAGTCACAACCCTGGTTGCCTCAGTTTCTTCATCTGTAAAATGAGATGGAGAAAGAAATAAAAAAACCATTCCAGTATCTTTGCCAAGAAAACTCCAAATTGGGTCACAAAGAGTCAGCCAGGACTGAAATAACTGAAGAACAATAACAAAAGACTGATTCTCAGACAACAGATTAGGTCTGTTAGCACCAGTTTCAGTGCCTCTCTGGCATGATAGATGAGCCCGAGCTTAGGCTCTGACCACATAGTTTGAGAACCTAAATTCACCTCCACATCATACTGAGGCATCAGAGATACACTCTGTCTAGATACGATATTTTTATTAATACAGTCTAAGATTGTTCAATCTTTTTATAGGGTCCTTTTATAGAGTCTAGACACTATATTTCTATTAACACTGACTATAATTGCATAAACAAACTGTTTAGCAGCCACATCACACTCTTGGCTCTCATTAAGCATGTTTTTAACAAGAATTGGTGATGTCCAGTCACGTCTTCTCCATCCTGTACTTATATATTTTTTCAACCCAAATAAAGAAGTTTACAACAATTCTTGCGTGGTCATAGTGGGGGAATCACAGCAAACGTGAAATACATTGGTTCCTATGCCCCACTCTTTTCTATTTTCTTTCTCCTTCCTTCCTTTTTTCTTTCTCTTTCCTCCTTCCTTTCATTCATTCTTTCTTTTTCTTCCTTTCTCTCCCCCCATCTCTCCCCCCATCTCTCTCTCTCTCTCTCTCTCTCTCTCTCTCTCTCTCTCTCTCTCTCTCTCTCTCTCTCTCTCTCTCTCTCTCCAATTCCAGCATCAGGTTTACCTGCCTTCTATCACAGGTCTTAACTTCCTGGACTACTGTCATAGCCTTTTGGTTGGTCTGTCTGCTTCATGTCTTTCCTCACTTCAATCCAGTCTCCTCTCAGCCATCCAAGTGATTTCTTAAATCCAGCATCTACACATGTCACCTCAATATTCAATAAATCCCACTGGTTCCATGATCAAATATAAAATATTGTTAGGATTCTAAAGCATTTCATAACCTAGCCCCTTCCTACACTACCAGTTTTCTTACATTCTACTCCCATATACATACTCTGCCCTCCAGTAACACTGACCTCCGTACTATTTTTCTCATGCAATACTCCATCATCCCACTCCCACCTTTTTCAATGCCTGTCTAAAATACACTCTCCCTCCTCATCCCCACCTCCTAGCTTCCCTGTCTTTCCTCCTTAATCTTTGCACCTTCCTTCTGAGGCTACCCCCAACTTACACTGGGCATATTTATTTGTACACCATGGTCTGTATGTTGTCTCTCTCATTAGCATGTTTGCTACTTGAGAGCAGAGATGTGTTTTTGCCTTTCTTTTTATCCTCAATGCTTAACTTAGCACAGTGTCTGGCACACAGTAGGCACTTAATAAATGCTAGTTGTCAGACTGATGGACTCTTCTCCTTTGAGTTGCCTATATCCAGATCTTTTGAGGAAGTGGACATATTTTTCCAACATCTCCTACCCTATTGTTCTTGAAATGAGAATTTAACAATTCTTTAGATTTTCAAAGAATTTTTCTCCCACTAACGTCAGGGAAACTTCAGGGTATTACTTGGAAATGTAAGTGAAGCCAGGCCTTCCTTAGTACACTTCTTCCCTGACTCTTTCTTTTAATATTGCATTCTGGATTCTGCCAACTCAGGCTTCTCTAGGCTAGGGCTTGGATTCATTCCTCAGACTTCTAATGGAGGTAAATCAAGATTGGCAAAGCTGCTAATATCTTGATAAACTTAGGTTTATCACTTTTTTGAAGAAGATGTTTCCTTTGATGACACTTCAGAGTTTCCTTCAATGTGCTTCAAACCATCCACAATGACATTTTAGTGATATATTTTGTCCTCACTTGATATTTTCATGACTCTAGAACCTTGAAGTCGTCTCTTACCTCTTGACTCTAAGGATGAGAAAGACCCTTCAAAGTTTCTTGCCTGGACTTCAGGCTACCATACATGAACCTATAGGTGATTTTTTCTTCAACCTTCTATAAAGCCAAGCACAAACAGCTTTCCAGAAGAATGCTACTGTGAACAGCTTTTAAGATTCTGATTACACAGTATAGTGAACACTCTATTCCATAACAAATCAGAGCAAAACATTCACAGTAAATCAAGGTATAACATTCACAATGTTACAACATATCACAGAAAATCAAAATATAGCATTCACAACAACTTTATCACAGAAAATGGCCACATAGTTTTCACCACAGTGGTCACAAAGCTTTGAACAAAGAACAATCATTTAGTAATTCGATCATTCAATTATCTCAAGCATTCTATCATCCTTGAGCAGTTTGCCTCCTTAAGGAACACAAAGTACAATAGTCAAAGTTCTCCAACCATGGGGTGCACCAAGTTACACATCAGTTACTATTTAATCATCATTCACTATTCAATCATCAGAAAATATACAAGCCCTCCACCCCTAGGTCACTAGTAAATTATCATCTTCTCAGTCAGTACACAGTATCCAAGTGAAGTCTTCTTTCAGCTTGACTCAGGGTGGTCTCTTCGATTCCCCGAATCCCCTTCCATGGTCCCAGATCCTACCTGGATTCACCAAACTGTCACCTGGGTTCAAAGGCAGACAGCTCCCAGATCCTTGTTCAGCTCTCACTTACTGTTTCACACTGAAGGTCACAGTGTCCAGTTCACCTTAAATCCTTCACAGTCTCTGTTCAGGGGAAGTTAAGGATTAACAAAATCACAAACAGGTTCATCCAAAGTACCAGCATCACAGTCATGCTTTCTCAGTCTTAGGCAGCTCCAGCTGGCCCTCAGAAATCCTCAACAGCCTCAGCAGCTCTGACTCAGAAGAAGTCTAACCTGTTTCCCAGCATCAAAATCACTTCATCGAAGTTCTCCAAATAAAAATCATTCTCTCCAGCCTGAGAAGCCTTTCTTCTTTAGCTTCCCTGGTGGCAGCAGCTACTGCCTCCAAGAAGATCTGTCTTTCCCAGCCAGGGTCTTTCCTTATATACAGTATTGCTCCTCCCTATTCAGCCCCTTCCTGTTACACCAGCCAAAGGGTTTTTCTGCTCAGCCTCTTCCTGCTATGTCATCAACAGGAGTTCATACCTTCTGTTTCTTTAACAGAGGCTTAATTCGAACCAGGTGCTAAGTATCTCTCAGCTTAGCAATACAAAAGGAACTTCAAATTACATTACTATTACACCTCCTTAAAATCTTCTGTGATAAAGTCCCTTTAAAAATCATAGTTCGTCTGTTTTTCTCTGTCTTGATTAGTTTTTTTTTTTCCTGACTTGATTAGTCATGACATAGTCAGAAAGATATTTATTAAATATTCACTATATGCCAGGCACCTTGCTAAGCACTGAGCACACAAAGGAAGGCAAACAGTCCTTTTCCTCAAGGAGCTCATATCCTAAAGAGAAGGGAGAAATAGGTAAATAATCATATGCAAAGTAGATGAAAAACAGTCTGAGAAGCAAACGGCATTAGCAGACAGGAAAACCAGGAAAGACCTCCTGCAAAAAGTATTGGTGTGTTTTTTTGTTTGTTTATTTGTTTTGTTCTGTTTTGTTTTTTTAACTGAGTTTTAAAGAAAGCCAGAAATCCAAAAGACAGGTATGAGGGGCAGAGAAATCTAGGCATGGCAGACAATTAGTACAAATATATGGAAATGGAAGATGACTTGGCATGGTCCAGAAAGTTCAAGCAGGCCAGCATTGCTCAAACATATATTGTATGGAAGTAAGTGATAAAAAAGGTTATAAAGCACCTTCATTATTTCCCTTCTGATTCTTGATCTTTTGGTTTGTAAGATAAATCGTCTTATTGTTCTTCTCCTCCTCTTGTCTTTCTCCTTCTTCCTCCTATCTTCTTCCTTTTCCTTTTCTTCCTCCTTTTTTTTTAAATTTCACCACTTTTTTGATCATCTATCTCCTGGTTGCCCTACTGATCTCCAAATATCCTCCAAAGGTTACTAATGGTTACTCACTAATTATATTTGCAAATTCTTTTAGTTTGTGAGGATATAGTTCTTAAGGATCAGGTAACAAACTCAACAAACTATTCACATACAAATGCTTTACAAATTTTGCATTCAAAAGTCCCCATATACAGCAAAATATTTAAAGCACCATATTTTTGATAGCAAATAATTTTAAAAAAAAGAAGCCCATCAATTGGTGGATGATTAAACAAATCAAAGTATATGAATAAAGTAGGATATTATTATGCTATACAAAATGACAAATGTTATGAGTAAAAAGATCTACATGAACTGATGCAGAGTGAAGTAAGCAGAGCCACAAAAACAATGTACATAATGATTATAATAATGTCAAGGAAACAACCACAACAAAAATATTAAAGTGAATATTGCATAAATATAATCAATAAGCATACTGGAAATAAGAACTATGAAAAAAGCCTTTTGCAGAGAAGGGAGGTTCACAAGTATGAAACATTGCACATATTTTCAATTTTTTCAGTGTATTGATCAGTTAGGTTTATTTTTTGTCTTTTGTATTTTTCTTTTTGTCTTTTGAAAAATTCACTATTGGTTACATGGAATGACTTGGAGAAGAATGGGAGGTATAATGGAGAAAAGAATAGTGATGTTAAAAATATGTCAATAAAAATATTTAAAAGTTAAAAAGAAAAACAAAGTTGCATCCAATTCTTAGCCCACTTAAAGAATTTTGATAATTAACATGCTTTGCTGGAGCTTAACAAATGTTCTTGTCTTGCCCAGCTCAGGTTATAATCTCTGCCTTCTATTCCAGATTATTTCTGATGAATCATAACTCATATAATTACAATTTATCCCACCTCCCTACCCCCAAAAACATGGTTCTTCAAAATCTAATTTGACCATAGGAAAAAATACTTTAACATTCAATAAAAATCAGATAATTTCTATTAGCTGTAAGATAAAGGCTATTCAGTCACATCCTGTTAAATATCATGATGTTGATTTCAATACAGCCTTCCTGCTCGTCAAAATCATTCTGAATCCTGATTCTCTCATATGGCATATTAGTTACCCTTCTCAGTTATACAGTGTTCACAAATTTGATAAGCATGAGTTTTTATGTTTGGATACTGAGTCAAGGACAGAGTGTTTTAAAAGTACACTAAAGATTACCCTTGAATTTAACAATGATCTTTGACTATGGTTGCATAATCAGCTATGAATCTGCCCAACCATATTTTAATTCAGTCCACATTTTAACATCTTTTTCACAAAGCTATAAGGATATCATGAAAGATATTCCAGACTTCCTTGATCTAAGGCAGAGGTATGAAATATGCTATCCAAAGGCTTTCCAGTGTGCCTGACTGAGATTCAAATATAATTGGAAAATGCTTCACAAAATAAATTAAACAATAATTATAGTTAGTATTACATTTTAAAACTAAGTCAATATATATCTTACAGGGTTGCTTATATCCACATGAGTGGCCCCCATTTCTAGTTGAACTTGACAGCACAGGCCTTAGGCAGTCCCTTGATCTACCAGCCTAGTAACAATCATTTTTTTTTTAAATGAAGTTAGTTTGGCATCATTTGTTCTTAGTAAAATTGTGATGGCTCCTAATGATTCACTAGTTTTTCTTTTCTTTTTTTTATGATCCCAAATCATCCACTGAGCAATTAATTTTAGAATTTTGCTGCTAAGTAAATTTAAACTTAATGTACTTTTTGTTGAATAGTCAGTTCTTACTCTAGTAGCTATATTCTTCAGGTTTATTAAAAACATTATATTACTGTATTTTATAGCAACCTCTTTATTTCTTAATAAGTGTCTGAGGTCAAATTTGAACTCAGGTCCTCCTAACTCCAGGGTGGCATTCGATCCACTGAGCAACTTAGCTATTATGTATGCATGCTTCCCCCTAGACCTTTGCCTTAGAAGCCAAACCAATGATATTTTACCAATGTTTCTAGAAAGAGAATGCCTGTGACACCACAAATTGATATTCTCCCTAGAGGAGTATATACACATACATACATATATACTTATATACATAAAACATATATACACAAACACACATATATAAACATACATATGCATAAATACATACACAAAAGTTGTGTGTTTGAGTGTGTGTGTGTGTCTGTGTCTGTGTCTGTGTAGTCTCCTCCAGAAAAATGTAAACTCCTTGGCTCTTCCTTTTTTTCCTCCCTCCTTTCTTCTCTTTCTCTCTCCAACTCCCCCTATACCTTCAAAAATTATTTCAGTAGATCACTCATTCATTTCTTGACCCTTGAGATTGGTCATTGAAAGAAGCTAGGTCAACAGTTATATGTTAAATTTTATTTTCTTTTTGCTATTATTATTTCTTCTTTTTACATTAATGTAAAGTGTTGCTTTGTTACAGACTTATACAAACTGAAAAGATGAAGTGTGATTTTTAAAATTAAAATTGATTTTCATGTTTAGTTTGTGGAATCAGTATAACTAACATTGAATACCTAATTAGCTGCCAAGTCTTATTAATTCTTCCTCCACACTATCTCTTGCATCCATCCCCTTCTGTCTTCTCCCAGTCCCTACCCTAGCTCAGGCACTCATCACCTCTCACCTGAACTATCACTGTAGTCTCTTAATTGGTCTCTGCTTCTAGTCTCTCTGCTCTCTAAATCAGATGGCAAATCAATATTCCTAAAGCACAGATCTGACTTTCACAGATAGGTTATCCCCAGCATAAGAATCTTCAGCAGATTCCTACTAGAATAAAACACAAAATTCTCAACTTGCCATTTAAAGCCCTCCACAATACTGCTCCCACCTACTTTTCAAGCCTTATTGCCCATCACTCCCCTCACTGACATTTTTTTCCTAATCTAATTGCCCTGATAGCTATTCCTCTGACATGTTATTTCATCTCCTGCCTTCATGCTTTTGCATAGGCACTCTCATGGTGGGATTATACCCAAGTCACTATGTACCTAGTACCCAAACCACTATGTACCCAAGCCACTGTGTCATGGCAAGAAGATACTACCAATAAATGAGCTTTCCTTACTTTGTCCCTGCCAATTTCCTCCTTATTATGAAGTAACTCCATGCTTCACTTATCAAATCACTGGGGAAATGTTTTATAACAGTAATGAACTTTCCATAGGAAGAAGTCTTCTACTATAATCTTTGTTCAAAAAAGAAATAAAGGCATCTACCCTCCTGAGAAAAGAGAATGCCTTTTTTATCTCTGGATAAATTCCTAATGTTACTTTCCTCTCTTTTCCTATATTTGGAAACATTACACTGTTTCAGGAGGAGCCACCATCTTGCACCACTCATGACACACTCCTCCCTTCCCTTCTTTGCCTTCTCATTATCAATCACTTTTTCATTCTTCCCCTACTTCTGTTTTCCAGCTTCCCTTAGAGGCTGCTAGGTATCAGAGTCAACCAACACTCAAGAAGACCCAGTGTGTCTCCAGATGAATCACTTTATCTCTGTCTGCCTCAGTTTTCTTAACTGTAAAATGGGAACATTAGCACCTACCTCCCAGGGTTGCTAGGATGATCAAATGAGAAAATATTTGCCAAGTGCTTAGCACAGTACTTGACATATAGAAAACAGCATTTTCTTTCCTTCCATTCTAGTCTGTCTTCCTGCATTGGGAGATCTCTCTGGGCCTTCTGACCTATATCTTGCCACTCAGTTCAGGTGGCTCCTGAGGAGAAAGTGAGGCTACTGACTGTGCACACCCGTCTCTCACTTAAATCCAATTCATTTGCAGGTCATGGCATCACCTTCTTGATATCATGGCCCCTTTGAGCATGAAGGAACAGTCTTCCCCCATTAGAATGGAAAATCTTTGAAGTTATGAACTTTCTCCTCTATTTGTATTTGTTTCCATAGAGTTTAGCAGACCATTTAACTAGTAAACAATAAATAATCTATCTACCCCCGTGCGTGTGTGTATGTATGTGTGTGTATGTGTAGTCTATCCTTATTTACCAGGGTTGCTCAATTTTGTTATTGGTTTTAAATTGATTTACTACCAGCAAACAGTGATTTGTATCTCTTTCTATAATATAATATGGTTTGTTATTTTTGTAGATTTTCCAACAGTCATATGTTTTTTGACAAAGCAATAGAGGCTATTTTAATTTACCCAGTAACAGTCCCAACTCCAGTACTACTTCATTTCTCTTTCGTCTAGTAAAACTATTTCCAAATGAATATAGATTTAGAAATAGATCTACAACATAGCTGCCAAATGCTTAATTAATATTAACATGACTGCATATAAAAAGACATCACAAAAATGTCAAATCACTAATAATTGTAGAAATGAAAAGTAAAACTAATTTGAAAGTCTCATCAGATTGGCAAAGATGACAAAAAGAGTAAATGACAAATGTTAGAGGAGTGGATGAAAAAGGGACTCATCAATGCGTTATTCATAGAGCTAAAATCATTATAGCCTTTCTGAAAGGCAACTTGTAAATATGCAGTCACTAAATTGTGAATGCACTTGGGTCTAGCAATACCACTATTACAACTATACTTCAAATGAGATAAGAGAAAGAGGAAAAGGACCCATGTGTATAAAAGTATTAACAGGAGATCTTTTATGATGGCAAAGAACTAGAAACTAAATGGGTACTCATCATTTAAGGAATGACTGGAAATTTATGGTATATGAATGAAACAGAATACTATTGTGCTACAAAAATGATGAAGAGGAAGGTTTCATATAAACCTGGAAAGACTGTTATGAGCTGATATATAGTGAAGTGAGCAGAGGCAGGAGAAAAACTTATACATAACAACATTAGAAAAACTGATAATTCTGAAAGATTAAAGAAGTCTAATCCATATGATGGCTAACCATTATTACAGAGGACAAATGAAACATGCTACCCAGCTCCTGACAGAGATGATTGATGAAGGTACAGATTGAGACAAATATTTTTTGTATGTGATCAATTTGGGAATTAGTTTTGCTTGATTATACATACACACAGAGTAGGAATATGTATGTATGCATGCACACACATATATACACACATTGTATGTATGTGTATACACATATATATACACATGCATACATCCATATATACATATATACATACATAATATACATCCATACACACATCCATATATACATATCCATACACATATACATATATATGCACACACACATACACACATATATATGAACCTGGGGAAATATATATGTGTGTATATATATATATATATATATATATATATACACATATATATACATATATATAATTCCTTGTTAATAGAAAAAAAATTAAGTTAAAAAAGACATCACATGGAAATGATTCATAAGCTTTCCTTATCTGTATTCCATTTGCAAACAGATTTTAATCTCTTGCCAAAGGCCCTGAATAGAATACGTCTGTGATAGGAGTTTGAGAACTAATTGGAATATTGGGATTTGTAGTTCACAGGGATAAATTAGCCTCTTGGTCCTGAGAAACTATTTGGGGCTGTTGAGATCTTTAAGCACCCTCTTGCAATTGAGTCATGCCCTGGACTTCCTTCAAGAGACCACCTGAGAAGAAGGAGTGAAGACCCCAACCACTAAACAGCAGCACTAGCAATGTGGTCAGCCTCAGGACTTAACAAGATGAGTGGGAAAGAATGGTCAGGAGAGGGGCAATGGGAAAACTGAGGCAGGAATTGTATGGCAGAGTTTGACAGAGAATGGAGCGATCAAAGAGGGCCATTTGCTGGCCAAGAATCTCAGAGCAGAAGATTGGCTTCAAAGTACTTTGAAAACCTTCAAATACTATAAAAATATTATCATAATTAATTAATTTATTCAAATTCTTCTGAATTTCCCTATTTCATTAGGAACAGCACCATCTTAAAAGACTCCCAGGTCTTTGATATTTGTATTATCCTCAATTTTTCACTCTCCCTCACTTCTTATGTGCAATAATTTGCCAAAATTTGTTATTTCTTTTCCCAAAGTATCTCTCACCTACATTCGCCTTTCTCTACTCTTAACCTAGCACAGACCTTCATCACATCTTGCCTAGACTCTGAAATAGTCCCTTAGCTCTTCTACTTCCATCCATTCTCCCTAACACTGCTCTGATAGGGTTTTACTAAGGTATGAACTTTAACTTGGTTCAAGGTTGGCCATATCACTGACTCATCCTTTTTAATAAACTTCAGTAGTTTAAACTACTTAGTTTATTAAACCTCTTAGTTCAAATAGAAATACTTCTTAAACACAGAATTTGTAACTCTCTACAACCTGGCCACACACTACCTTTCAAGTTACAGTACATATTATTGCTCACCACACACTCCACTGTTCAGACAAATTGCCCTCCTTGCAGTTTCTTCCACATGCTATCTCATTTCCTATTCCTATGCATTTGAGCTAGATGCCTCACATACTTGGAATGCTTTCCCTTCTCCCTTTCCTCTCACCTCTTGCAATCCCTCATTTTCTTCAAGATTCAGTCCAAGTACTACCTTCTGCATGAGACCTTCCTGGGTATATCCAGTTTTTTATCCTTTCCCTTTGTGTTCTTACCCAAATGTACCCCCTCTTTGCTTTGTATGTATTTTTATATTACTATATATACAATATATTTCTATATAATATATGTATTTGTACATATATATGTATGTATATATGTATAGACAGATATAGATAGATATATGGATAGAGAGATAGAGATATGTGCATGTTGTCTCTCCTGCTGCACTATGATCTTGAGAAGAGGGAGATTTTTGCTCTTGTCTTTATATATACCATATACATAAGACAATGCCTAGCATTCAGTAGACACATACATAGTAGGCATTTAGGAAATGTAGATTAACTGATTGATTCACATAACATTTTGACTTCAGTCAGGAAGACAATAGGAAGAGAAGTTAATAAGTAAAATTATTAAGTAGATAGAAAAGAATCAAAAGAGAAAATGGAGAAAGACCAAGACTAGGGGAAGTGAGAATAGGCAACATGAAGGGTTATAGGAAGTCAGGAATCCAATGAGAATTCTGATGGGGGGAATAAAGGAGACTGATTGTGAATGTACTTTTGTAGGGGACTAAGTTGGGTGTAATATTTCAGTATAACATTTAAATGCTGCTCATATGAGAAAACATGACTATAAGGTTGCAAATATGACCTGTGATACTAGTCAGTATAAAGAGAAAGGTTCAAGATGAATTCCAATGACTTTGAATTATAGTCTACAAGTTTAATTTCAAAGTGTTACTTCTTTTGGTTAAAGACCATAGATAAAATCCCAGCACAAAGGAATGGATGAACAAGTTGTGGTATATGAATGTAATGGGATACTACTGTGCTATAAGAAATGAGGAGGAGGGGCGGCTAGGTGGCGCAGTGAGTAGAGCACCGGCCCTGGAGTCAGAAGGACCTGAGTTAGGATCTGGCCTCCGACACTGAGGCATAAAGTTTAAAATAGAATTAGACTGAAAATAAACTTTCAACTATGGAATATGGATCACAGTTTGAGAGTTAATTTCCAAAAATGAAACAACAGACTAATATAAATTTACCCATGTTGACAATAGTGTTCAAAATAACTTTTGCCCTAAGTCTTGAAGCATTTAATGCAAAAAAGATAAATTCTAGAATTTATATCCATGCCTATGTCACCTTGGGACAATGTTATTTAGAATAAAAAAATCTCTGGAATGAATGTAGATACACAAGGGAAAAAAAAAACAGGAAGACTAATTAAGTCTCTGACATTTACAAGCAGTATAAATTACTTAGCTTTTTTTTTTGGGGGGGGGGCTTAATTTCTTCACATGTAAAGAAAGAGAATTGGATTAGAAGGTCTCTAAAGTCTCTTCCAGATTTAAAACTATAGCAATCTCCCTTCTCAGGGACCCCACAAAGAAAAATTTAACCATCTCCATCTTAATTCTATACAGTAGTCATGGTTTGAAAAATGAGGAATATGAAGAGTTATCCATCAATGAGAATTTATCAAGTGCTTATTGTGTTAGGGACCCATTGGTCTAGAACATATCCATAAGGATCTATAGAAATGGATAGTACATGAAGCCTGGAGTCTTTTCCAGTCTAAGGATTCTAAAATATCTCATAATCATATTCACTTTTGAGTATTTCTTTGGAATCAATGGAAAAGCATTAAAATTAGGAAAGAACCCTTCAGTGCACAGGGCAAACTTTATCATCCCAGTTTTACAGATGAAGAAATTAGGCATGATATAATTGCCCTCATGGGATCATCACAGATCTAGAGTTGGAAAAGGTCTTAGAGATCACACAGTCCAATTCCATTACTTTGATAGACAAGGAAACCTAGGCTTAAAGAGCTAAAATACTCCGCCTGAAATCACACAGGTAGTGAGTGGTGTCCTAAGGATTCAACCTCGGACTCCAAGTCCAGGACTCTTTCCAATGTGTCCTTTTATGTTAATTATAAAAGTTCTTATCAATAGAATTGGAGCTTTGCAGTAATGCCAACATTAAGAATAGTTTGTCGATGAGGGTGTATGTATAGAAATAGGCTAATACTCAAATGCCCAAGGACAAAGGGGATATTTTGTAGAATTGTGGCCTGAAAGTAAATTAAAGACTCCCCCTCTGGAGGTTATAATACTTTTGGTGACTTAACAGCACTAGTTTCCTGGTTCTCCTTTCCTGTTTCCTTTCCTTCAAGGTCCTAAACTCATGGCCATTATCTCTTATCTCGTTCAACACAGCATCAGCAATTATCCTGTCATTGTGGGGCATGGACTGATTAATTTCATGTTGTAGGAAAGATGTTGTTAGTCATAAGAAAAAAAAAGAGTGCTTAAATTAAATAAATCTTGGATTTGAACAATTATTCCCCTGTTGTGAGTCATCTCTGTGCTGAGCCATGAAGACAAAAAGGAAAGCAGAGAGCTTCCTCATTCATCTAGTGAATTAACACAGAGCCCAACAGGACAATCAGTTTGGCTCATTCAGGCAAAATGCAACTCATCCTACCACCAGTATCCCTGAAAGGAACCGAGGTATTCAATTTCCATTTTAGCACAATTTGGCCTCTACTCTATGGTCTCCTTGGCTTCCACCCAAGTGCAAAATATATAAAAGAGATAATAATATCATGAGACAACAAATGCTTGGATCACATCCTCAGCTACCTAACTCTGTTTCTTCAAATGTTAAATTAAATCATCCTCGTGCAATAGGGAAGAGAGACAGGAAAAATAGAGGAAATAGGAAGGAGACCCAAAGGGAATAAAGGTGTTTGGGGACTGAGTACTTGATGAATATTTTACTGAGCAGAAAAGGCTAAATGATTACATGTACAGAATCACATACACGTTCTTTGCACATTTGTATTCTGAGTGATTCACATCCCTTACTCCTACATCTACCATGGCACCTTTCAAAAGAGAAAAAAAAATAAACCTTTTATTAAAAGTTATTGATCAGGCTCCCCAACATTCAAGGCAGCAGGTACACAACAAATATATATTGATTAGTGAATTAGTCAAATTGAACAACTATTTGCATAATCAGCTTCTCTAAGTGGCTAAGAGAATGGTAGCACTTGTTCTGGTCTGTGAACATAACCCTGAATATATCTGAATAAGAATGTTTAAGAACCCAGCTAAAATAAAGGTGGGAGAGACAGCTAAAGAAAAAGAGCAAAGCAAAGCTGTTGTAAACCCTCACCCACATCTCAACTCGAGAAAATAACCAAGCTCAGAGAATTCTGCTGTTAGCATATTCTGTGGAGTAGCCAGGCCATATTCCCAAGGAGGGATAGTAAAGAGGGTGAAAGGTAATGAAATTTCCAGAGGGATGAGAATGGATTGTTGGCAGATGTAGACCTGGAAGTTTCCATTCAATTCATGAAACATTTATCATGGACAGTGCAATGTATGCTAGGTGTTGGGAATAAAAATTTAAAAAAGAAAGTCTCTGCACTCAAGGGGTTCATAGCCTAATAATATCAAGAAACACATATATGGGTATATATGCAAATATATGTATGTGTGTATGCATACATACACATACACTCTAATATACCATAAAAAATATGAAAAATCCCAAGAAGAGATCCAAAGAAAACTCTATGAGTCATAGAATCAAAGAATTTCAGAGTTAGAAGGAATTTCCAACTTGGGAGGGGCTATAGTTCAAGTGAAGAATCTCCTCAATATCCCAACCATCAAGAGGTCAGTGATCCAGTCTTCATTTAAAGACCTTGAACTAGGGGAGAGGGAGCTTTCTCTTTTAGGGCAAAGCAAGCAAAGGCAATCAATATACCTTCAATGTGATGGATATTCAAAAAATTAAATATGCCTATTATGATCTACCCCCAATCCTAATCCAGGCTAAACATCTGTTGGACCTTCAGCGGATGCTTATTTGACCATGATTCAAGGCCCTTCGCCATCCTAGTTCCCTTCCCTTGGATAGTCTCTGTTTTAGCAAAGTTCCTTCTAAAACGTGGCATCCGAAATTTAGCATGATGCTCTAGGTGTGGTCTAACCAGGGCACAGTACAATGGGCCTAACATCTCCCTTCTCTGTAACCGTCTGGGAACAGGATAAGGTGAGATCTAAAGTATGGGATGCCACTGAGTCACTCCTGTAAAAGGCATAGAAGATACTGGGTACCAGAGAGGGAAAGTGCTGAAAAGGAAGAGGAGTAGAAAGTATGAGTGAGAATTCTTTGGAGATAAACATTGCTTACTTTGCATTACTGATATTGAAAAGATGGTCCATGTGTACCTCTTGTTAGCAATAGGGAGATTGGCCCACATATCCCACCATAAACAAACACACAGATGCTTCATAAAATTAACATACTGGGAAAGAGATGGCAAAGAGCTATAGCTTCTCTGGGGTTACTGTTTATTTTTAGATCAATTAATTTGTTTTTAAAAGGGCAGGTAGAATTTTGTGTTAGAAATCAGGTTCTCTATTTTTTAAAATTAATTAGTTCATTAATTGGGGATCAGGTGAACTCAGTCACTATTTTAGACAAACACAAGAAGAGTGTGATTACTCTTTTTTAAAAATGAAAATAAATCAATATTTGAATGGAATAGACTTGTACTGCAGAAGAAGGAGAATCAGAGGAAAACAGAAATGTTAACACATCCTTGTGCAAACCCACTCAAAGTTGAGCTGTAATGGTATTAAGAAACATGTTCCCCTAGTGCTCCCCCAACCCTAAACATTAAAACCGATCTATGCAAGCAACTGACATTTTTGCACACTAGAGACAACAGTGAACTTTCTTTTTTAAAAGAAATCTTTTCATAGAATCTTCTAGATGTTTATTTTCTTAAGGTAAAGATAAGGACTCTATAGCGGTCCTCATATTTAATACATTTTCAGATCTGAAATTTTCCAAATCAGATTACATATTAAATTGGAATGGCACAGAAATGCATACTTCCAAGAAAAACTTAACTGACTGAGGTAGTTACAGACACATTGGGCAGATATCAAATAGGTTTAATAGAATTTATTCACATTCATAGTTCCTTAGGACATTTGGGCATCACCATAATAGCAATACAACAACAACAACAACAACAACAACAACAACAGGAAGGCTTCAAGCTTGAATCTGGGAGTCATAATTAACCATTCATTAGATGAAGGAAATACTAACAAAGACTTTGGCCTCCTTCAGGCAAGACATTGAACATAAAGTCAAAAAATCGAAGAATATGGCTAACATTTTAAGGAACCCTGGAATCAAAGTTGTAAATGGGAAGAACACATTTAAAGTAATTAGCATCAATATGATAAATGTCTTAATGTAAACTTTCAGAACTATAAAATAAACTATAATTTGGAAAGTATATTACAAAGTACATAGTATTATTATACAGAGCCCAACAACCTCAGACAGCTCCAGAAAGATTTCTATTTCCTCAACCAGGAAAAGGAAAGGATTGATAAATGTTCTTAGAGTACACAATAAATAGGTTAAAAAACTGTATTAGCAACCACACAAAGTGGGCTGCTAGCACAGGTTCTTTGATCTGCTTTTCTAAAGGAAAGACATCTTTAAAGGGATTGACGATTTGACTTTAATTACATACAGATAAGTAGAAAGAAGTGAGTATCCAAGAAAAAATCTAACAGACAGGGCTCCAACTGTTTGAACAAAGTAATACAACCACCTACAAATACCACCGGACCAGGAGAGCAGCAACATCTGAGTAGTTGGGGGACTCTTAACAAACAGCTACTCAGAGTCCTGTCCAGGGAATCAAAAGGTCCATCTCATGAGTGAGCCCCCAAAGTAAAATATCAATCTCCCAGTAAAAATAGTTTCCAACTAATAGGTTCAGAGCCAGAAGCATCACAACCCTCATGACTCAGTGCCTAATTAGCTTAGTACCAAAAGATGTGAAAGCCTTCCTACAAGCAAGTCTCCTGCTAAGCAAGCTCCTCCTTAAGCAAGTTCCTCCTCCAGTGGGCTCTCTGTGTCTCAGGATGCATCACAGCTGTGAAAGCAGAAAGATATCCGTGATGGACATGTGGTCACATAGGCCTGTTAATGGATGGGGAAGATCTTTAGATTCCATTAACATTACAAAAACCTACAGAAAATCTTTTGGAATAAGCAGAGAACACCTCACAGAACATTAGTCAGGTAACAGGTCTACACCCCTGGACTTATGGAACATAAATGAAAATGATGGGCCTCTATCTGGACTCTACAAAATAGCTAAGATTTTTGCTATCGAGTCATGTCTCACTTTTCATAACCCCATTTGGGGTTTTTGTGGCAAATGCACTATAGTGGTTTGCCATTTCCTCCTTCCGATCATTTTACAGATGAGTAAACTGAGGCAAACAGAATTAAATTACTTGCCCAGGTCACACAGCTAGTAAATATTGGAGGATTTATTTGAACTTGGGAAATTGAGTCTTTCTGGCTCCTATACTTCACTAACAGCTAAGATACATGAATGAAATCAAAAGGCCTTCAAAGGCATACCTGTGCACAAACTCAGCCAACAATATGCTGACAAAGAAGTTCCTGCAAATTGAGTATTCAGATTTGTTAGTGAAGAAAGGCAGGATTTATCGTAGCCATTCAAGACTAGGTCACCACCATCTGAAATTACAAAAGTTTTATCCTCAGGGAGCATGGATTAAATGACTGATGTAGATTATGTAAGGAAACTGTAGAAATTCTGTAACAAATTCCTTCAGTTCCTAGCATGCATTAGTTCACCAGGTTCCACTGACATAAAAGCCTATACTTCAAATATAGACCTGAAAATATCTTTGAGAGCTCAACCAATAAACTATACTTATATAGGACTATTATCACAGACCAGACTGTAGGCTCAAATCACCTAGCCATAGCATTCATTCATAAAAACTTAGCAACATTTTTAAAGAAGATGTTGCCATATTGAATATTCATAATCTCTACTGTATGTAGAGTGAAAAGCCCAAAAAATATAGAGAACAAAGGAGAGCAAAATCGTGTGGGAACAACATGAGGTGTATCTAACCCTGCTATATTCTTGTCAGCTCCTTCAAAAGATGTGTTTATGCTCAAAGACTTGTTCAGCTACACTGATCACTTATTCTCATCTGTTATTAATGATAACTCCAATACTCCATAGAATATTTTTTTATTTTTTTAAACAAATGATTTATTAACTTCTGTTTTACATCATTCATTTCCGCCAGATTTTGAGTTACAATTATTTTCCCCCCATTATTCCCCTACCCAACCTCCCAGAATAGCAGTCCCACAAGATATCGCTTCCTCCAATCTGCTCTCTCCCATAGCTCCTCCCATACCCCCTTCGACTTTTCCATTAGAGGAAGGTGAATCTTTGTGTCCCAATGCCTGCACATCTTATCTCCCAATTATAAGCAAAGGAGTATTAATAATAGTATTTATATATATTTGAAACATGTAATCTTAAGATCTCGAATTTCAGATCCATTTCCTTCCTCCCTTGTCACCCATTCCTTCTTGGGAGATAAGTAATTCAGTATATGTTGTACATGTCTAGCTATGCAAAACATTATCATAGTAGATATATTGTACAAGGCTGCTTATAATTCCCTCCCACTCATTCCACCCCCCACCTGGTCCATTCCCTACATGATCCTGTCCCTCTTTTGTGGGTACTTCCAACCTCCCCTCCCCCAAGGATGCCCTGCCATCAATCATCCCTCCTCTCCTCCCCCTTCCCCCTATTCTGCTTCAGGTTGAGATATCCCATTTAGTATGTATGTCATTCTCTCCCTGAACCAAATTCAATGAGAATGTGGATTTGCCTTTTTTTTCCCTTCCTATTCTCCCCCTCCCTTGCAACCACTTCCCCTTGCTTCTTCTACATGAGATGGTTTACCCTACCCTGTCTTTCCCCATCTCCTCTTGCCACTTTCCTCTCTCACCTCATAATTTCATCCCTTGAGTATTCTCCCTTCCCAACAAATTCAACCCATGCCCTCTATCCATATATAACTGTAACCATATACACACACATTCACATATGTATTCATATGACCACACACCCTTCTTCCATTATTTTCATAGTGAGAAAGATATCATCAGTCACAGTTATTGCTTTTCCATATAGGAATGTAAATAGTTCAACTTTGATAAGTTCCTTTTGATTTCTTTTCCCTGATTACCTTCTCAGGCATCTGTTGCTTCTTCTGTCTGGATGTCAAATTTTCTATTCAATTCTGGTTTTTTCCTCAAGAATGCTTGAAAGTCCTCTATTCCACTGAATGACCATATTTTCCCCTGAAACAAAATACTCAGTTTTGCTGGGTAGGTGACCCTTGGGTTCATTCCCAGTTCTTTTGCCCTCTGGAATATCATATTCCATGCCCTTCAATCCCTCAGTGTAGAAGCTGCCAGGTCCTGGGCTATTCTGATTGTGTTTCCACAATATTGAAATTGTTTCTTCCTGGCTGCTTGTAGTATTTTCTCCTTGATCTGGGGATTCTGGAACCTGGCTATAATATTCCTGGGAGTTTTCTTTTTGGGATCTTTTTCAGGAGGTGATCAGTGGATTCTTTCAACCTCTATTTTGCCCTCTGGATCTAAAACATCAGGGCAATTTTCCTTGAGAATTTCTTGAAGGGTGATTTCTAGGTTCTTTCTTTGATCATGGCTTTCAGGTAGTCCAATAATTTTTAAATTGTCTCTCCTGGATCTATTTTCCAGGTCAGTGGTTTTTCCCATGAGATATTTCACATTGCCTTCTAATCTTTCATTTGTTTGGATCTGCTTAACAGCATCTTGATTTCTCATAAAGTCATTAGCTTCCATTTGCTCCAGTCTAACTCTGAAGGAATGAATCTCCTCAGTGAACTTTTGAGATTCTTTTTCCATCTGGCAAATTCGACTTTTTAAGGCATTCTTCTCCTCATTGCCCTTTTGGGCCTCCTTTGCCATTTGAGTTAGTCTATTTTTTAAGGTGTTGTTTTCCTCAGTCAGGCTGTTGACCCTCATTTCATACTTTTCCTGCATCCTTCTCATTTCTCTTTCCAATTTTTCCTCCACTTCTCTTATTTGATTTTTAAAGTCCTTCTTAAGGTCCTCTATGGCCTGCAACCCGCTCATGTTTTCCCCTGGGGCTTTTGGAGCAGGACTTCTGACCTCAAAGTCCTTTTCCCACTCTATGCCCCCAAAATAGGAGTCTAGGGTTGCATTTTTCTGTTTCCTTTGCCTTGGCATGTTGCCACTTAATTGCTTGACTTTTGGGCTTGTTGCCACACTATGGCTTTAAGGCCAGATAGAGGAATTTTCGTCCCGAACGTGTGGGGGGCAACTTCCGTTTCTGGCAAGCTGTAAACCCACCCAGGACTTCCACCCTAGATCACAATCCAGATCCAGGGAGGTTAAAGCAAGAGCAATTACCCCCCAAGACTGATCGCTGGATCTCCCTACAATTCGCAGGCTGGGAGCTGGTGCTGCCTCTGAAAACTACAAAATGGCTTGTCTCC
Organism: Gymnobelideus leadbeateri; assembly: GCA_011680675.1. Taxonomy (NCBI): domain Eukaryota; kingdom Metazoa; phylum Chordata; class Mammalia; order Diprotodontia; family Petauridae; genus Gymnobelideus; species Gymnobelideus leadbeateri. Next base: position 150,876 of record WOXC01003452.1, read on the forward strand.
TCAGCAGCTTCTAGCCCCCAGGGGAGGGAGCCGACGCATTTCCCTGAATACAGGTCCCAAAGTCCATAGGACACTAACCTCTTACTTTGTCCTAGGCATATCTATGTTGATAATTCTGGAGTCGCCACAGCTGCTGGTGTTCTGGGGTTCCTCCAGCCGGCTGCTGGCCCTGCTGCCCTGGCGCTAAAACCTCGGCTCACTTGGACCTGGGCTCCGTTCGGCTCAGCTTCCTGCGCTCTGTGCTTTGCGTGTTGCCTGCTCCCAGACCTCTGTGCTGGTCCTTCCTGCAGGGCTGCTAGGCTGTCCTCAGCGGGAGGTTAGCTTCTCTGTGTCATTCTGTGGGTGCTGGGGCTCCAGAAGTTGTTCAGAGTCCCCTTTTACATAATTTGGGGGGAATCTGGGGGCAGAGTGGCTTGGATGAGCTGTTTCTACTCCGCCATCTTGGTTCCGCCCCTACTCCATAGAATATTAAATAAGAAAGAATAATACCACAACAGTTTTTCATCCCTGCTCCATTTCTACTTGAACCCCAAAGGAGAAGGAGGAGAAAAAGAAGAATCCCTTATTTTCTATTATCTCCTCTATGAAAAGAATGGTGGTTTTGGTTTTGAGGGATTGGTGATAACAGTATAAAGCACACTGTTTTCAAGATATACATTAGAACAAATTCACTAAAAATTTAGCGTAACATTTGTCCATCACAACAAATCTGTGCCATAGTTACTATTAATACAGTTGTTATTATCTTCATTTTGCCAAAGCAGATACACCCATGGTCATATGGCTAACGAATGTTAGACATAGAAACTCAACTGAGGTCTTTTTTTTTCAACTAAACATCCATTTTGCTAATTACATGAAATAGGAAAATGTTACAGTAAAAGCTGGTCCCCAAATTCTATGTTAGCTAGATAGGAAATGTTTGGGTCTGACAAAAAATAATGTTATAACAAAAAACATGAATAGAGAAATTATGGGGAAAGACCTTCACAGAAATTTTAGAAGCCTGAAGTTTTAGAGCTTAAAAAGAGAACTTAGAAAGCATTAGTCCAATGATTGAATAGTGGGACAGCCAAAGAAAAGGGAAAATAACAAGATCTTCAACTTCATTAAGAGACTTACAATGTCTAAGACTATAGAGGAGTAATCTCACTAGACCCTATCTTGATCAGACCACATCTAGAATACTGAATTCTGTTCTGGGCATTACATTTTAGAACAGGAATTAATGTACTGGGAAGTATTTAGAAGAAGGCAGCTAGCATAGTGAAGGGCTATGAGATCCTTCCACATGAAGTTCAATTTAAAGAACTGTGGACATTTAACTGGAGATGGGTAGTTGAGGTGGTCATGGTTAGATGTCTTCAAGAACCTGATAGATTGTTTTATGGGAACCATGAGTGAAAGCTGCAAAGAAACAAATTTCAGCTTGAAATAAGAAAACCTTCCTAGGCTTGCTCCTTAAGGATGATTGAGTTAAGGATGATTGGAAACTAATCTCCAATTAGAAAAAAAAAAGATTTTTTGACTGAGAGATTAAGACAATGTGACCTAGGAGTGGAGAATTTTGACCTTTGTATTTTGTGTCCTTTAAGGAGGCTTGCTCCTTAAGGATGATTGAGGTAAGGACTTACTGAATGATATCTTTTTGTTTAAAACTATGTGGCCACTTTGGTGAAAACTATGTGACCACTTTAGTGATAAGTTGATATGTTATAACATTTTGAATGCTATACTTTGGCTTCTGTGAGTGTTTTGCTTTAATTTACTGCTGAATAAAGAGTTCACTATACTATGTAATCATAACCTTAAAACTATTCACAGCAGCAGTCCTCTGGAAAGCTGCTTGTGCTTGGCTTTACATTTATGGTGTAGACGGCAGAATTACAAAGCATAGTGCCTCTATTTACTCCAGAATCCAGGGTAATTTAGATTGAGATTGGAAGGCCAAGGATCCTGGAGGGGTGAAATGTAATGGCAAGCAAAGAAGTACTTAGTGCCTTGTTTCAGCTATATAATTATTTAGCACCTTGTTTCAGTTCAAGTTTCTTTCAAGCCTTGCCTGTGATTATGTCAAGTCTTTGTTGAGAAACAGAGCTTGTGAACCTTGGTTGCTGATGTAACAGGAAGGGGCAGAACAAGGAGGAGCTAATAACTATAAGGAGAAGCCCAAGCTGGGAGAGAGCAGAACTGAGAAGGGAACTCTTGTGGTGAAAGAGTTGAGAAGAAGAAAACTTGTGGTATCCCAGCACTCTGTTTGTTTTTTCTGTGTTGACTTGTGTTTGTAATACTTTGTACAGAAGGCTTGGGACATTACTGGAAGCCTTGAAAGAGGATTTTCTGATTGTCTGCTTACAGAAGTCCTGGAGGAGGGTTTTGGAGGTCCTGGGACTTTACTGATGATTTGTATTGAGTTCTCAGACCTTATATGTGGGTCTGTATTGATTTCATAGACATAGTGAATTGATGATGGTGCCAGCAATGTTTATGAATTTTGATTTGTCTTCCCAGAAACAGAAACTGTAAAGGACTTGAGGTGGACTGGACACCATGAGCTTCAATATGGAATGGACCTGACTGAAGAACTGGATGAGGAGCTGGACAAGCAGCTGAGAGTTGCCTACCTTTGAATCCAGGTGACAGTTGAGTAGAATCAGGCAGGAGCTAGGAGCATGGAAGACGAACCATGGAATCTGAGAGCCAGATTCAAGTCAAGATGAAAAGACGCCTTCTTGGGTACTTAATGCTGACTGAAAAGATCATGATTTACTGTGAGCTAGGGGTAGAGAACTTTGACCATTGTACTTTCTGTCCCTTAAGGTGGCTTGCTCCTTAAGGATGATTGAGTTAAGGACTTTCTGAATGATATCTTTTGTTTAAAACTATGTGGCCACTTTAGTGATAACTTGTTATGCTATAACACTGTGAATGCTGTACTTTGGTTTCTGTCAATGTTTTGCTTTAGTTTACTGGTGAATAAATAGAGTTCACTATACTATGTAATCAGAACCTTAAAGCAGCAGTCCTCTGGAAAGCTGCTCATTCTTGGCTTTACACTCATCTGAGGTATTTTTCCACCAAATCAATGCCAAAGGGAAGATCTCATCAGGTAGAGTGAACAGAAAGCTGAGGTCAAGTACCAAAAAGTTTCTGTCAATATTAGCTTGAAACAAATCACAGCTCTGGAGAAGGTGAGAACTAAATATTGATTGTTTACCTTTAAATTAAACTCAAGGTATTAGATGTCCTTTTAAAAGTTCTCTTGAGTCTGTTTCTAAACAAGACCAAGAAATAAATTACTGGCAAAGCAGGGCCTGATCAATGGCAAGGCCTAAAGAGCTAGGGTGCTTTGTTATTAGTCACCTATATCCTCATAGGAGACTCTGCTCCTATAGTAAACTCCCTGTTGTGAAAAGTATACTATACCAGAGGGCAGTGGATCCTAGCCTTAATACTTACTATTTTACCCTTGGGCAAATCAATTAAGCTCTCTAGGACAGTTTCTTCTTCTGTTTAATGAGGGTGATAAAGGAGATAATCTCAAGAATCTAAAAATGTTTGATTTAAATTCAGATAATTGGAGGGAGTACATACAGTATTCATGTGGAAGCAGTCTCTAATTTTTCTGTGTTGTGTCCCATATAACTGAGAGAGTAGTATGTCTTTTCTGTACTAAGCACTCTTTTTCTCTGTGTTGGGGGGATGGTCGTTTCACTTTCTTTCGGATTAGGAATTCAAATCCCGGTGGAAGTAACCTGTTTTTCAACGTTTTTCAGCACCTTAGCTTCCAAAGAGAAGCTGATTAATTATTTGGGGTGGGAGTGAGAGTGGTGAATATCTTCTCAGTAAGACTAAACCAAATATTCCTTGTTTGAAGAGGCAATCACAGAGATACTGAGCTTTCCTCAGTCTTCCAGTCTCCTCTGAGGATTTGAGGTTTATTTTCTCACCCCAATGGGAGGCCAAGACTGGACAACATGGCTGCCAAAGGGTCCATTTACCCTCCAGATTAAATGGCTAATGTGATGGATAGTATTTCAGCAAAGATATAAGGACTGTTTTCAATCAGAGTAGGCAAACTTAGTATCATCTTAAAAATACTTAAGAACAATACTTTTGCAAACATATCCCTTTCTGTTCTTAGGAAAACATATCTGAAGATAGATTGATATAATACATACATACCCACATATATGTGGGTATATATACATATGTGTGTATATATGTCTGCATGTATATATAATATATATGCATATGTATGTACATATACACACATATATTTGAACATTATAGATTTTGTGATACACAATACACCACTTTCCTGTCAGCAAAGCTGGTTGTAGAGGCTAAACTTAAGACCTTCATAAAGGATTAATACTTATATTAAAAATGGAAACAGAAGTCCATTTAAGTCAGCACTAATGTGGCATGTAAAGCAAAATACATTTTAAAAAATTTCTATTGTATTGCTTATATTGTTAATGGACTCAGAAAGGGCACTTCCTTCTGAGAAATAAAGGCTAGCCTCTAAGAATCTTTAAGCAGTCATTGGGTCCTAAGGATGATAGTAAAAATGTTATTGTGGAAGAGAAGCAAGGAAAAATTCAAAATAATAATAGTTCACATTTATATTGGTTTTAAGGTTTTCAGTGCGCTTTGATATAAATAACTCTGAAGTAGGTGCTCTGCTTTACAAATAAAGAAACTAAGGTCAATCTCAGGAAAAAAATATGGGGGCAGCTAGGTGGCACAGGGGCAGTTGGATGGCACAGTGAATAGAGCACTGGCCCTGGAGTCAGGAGGACCTGAGTTATAAATCCAGGCTCAGACACTTGACACTTACTAGCTGTGTGACCTTGGGCAAGTCACTTAACACCAATTGCCTTGCCTTCCCCCCTCAAAAAAAAAAAAAATCTGAAGCTCACTTAATCGGGTAACTTGCCCAAAGTCACAAAGCTAATAAGTGTCTGATGCAGGATTTGGCATGAGGTTTTTCTGACTTTGAGTTCAATGCTCTGACTATTGTTCACCCTTTTCTCACAGAAAAAGCAAAGGCTCAAGGGATAGCATGCAACCAAACATTCAATTATCAAGTTTATCAATAAAACCACAATATCATGTATAGTCAAACTTTACTAATTTGCCATATGTGGGAAAAAGGCTAATCAGGGTTAATGAAAAGTGTGAGTTATAGAGTATTGTTTAAAGAAATGTGGTTTTATGACCTTCAAATACATGCAGTAATAATGCTGGGAGCCCAGCTCTGAACCCTGGAGGATATTGTATACTAGGTCACTAGAGACCAGTATATGTGAACAATATAAAATCCTCATGTCTGGTTATGTGAGCCTTTGGGAGAAGTAGGAATGTGTGATTATGCCTTAAAGGGACAAGATTGTCTTCTCCAACTAGGAGGAAAAACTCTTAGGAGTGGGGAGAATTACAGAAGTGAGCTCCAATGCTTGGCTTGAGAGTTTGGAAAGGAAACAAAAGACAGACAGGATGGGAATGAAGGCTGGGGGTACTGCTGATGTCTGAGCAGCCACCAGAGCTTTTCTGGGGGCAGAGATAACAACCTGAGGCTCATGAGGAGAAGGGTATATAAGAAGATTATTACTAAAGTGACCAAGTGAGAGAATTCCTGTTCTTCCTCTTTACCCCATTAAGTCTAAAACTTACGTTTTCTTTAAAATGTGCTTACATTCCTGCTTGATTAGTATTGAGGGCTGGCATATGATAAAGTGTGGTCAACCACAGCAATGTCTGATTTCTATGTGTGTGAGGGGTGCCACTATCTTCATAACTACAGAGGGCCTAATTTCTCCAATCAAACAGTGAGTCAGAAGTGTGAAATGGGTAGGAACAAGTTAAGTTATCAACAAGAATCTATTAAACACTTACTATGTGTTAAGCACTCTGTTAAGTGCTTGGGTTATAAATACAAGCAAAAAGAAACACAGTTCCTGGCTTCTGTTTTAATAAAGGAAGACAACACACACAAATGGGCTGAAAAATGGAGGAGGAAGGAGGATGGAAGGGGAGGAGGAGGAGGAGGAGGAGGAGGAGGAGGAGGAGGAGAAAAAGGAGGAGGAAGAGGAAGAGAAGGGAGATATTCTGAAGAGTCAGGAGCATAGTGTGAATGGAAATGGATTGAACATAGCTGGTCTGGACATTTTCCTTAAAATGGAGATTCTGAGAATTTACAATTCAGAAGAAGGGACCACAGAGTGATCTATGTGAAAAGGCTACCATGGAATGGTAAAGAAATAAATCAGGAGAGTGGAATATCACAGATGGACACAGGAGGTCTGGGTGTGAAAGCACCTCCCAGAATACCAGTCCTGCTTCCAACCTAACCCTCACAGCCCTTACCCAAAGAAGCAACTTCTGTGGAGAAAGGGGCCTTCTATCCCCACCAACTACCACCTACAGAGAAAGTAAGCCAAACTAATTGAAGTAAAGGGCAACCTGAGGGAGACAGGAGGCAGCAGGTGTCAAATGGGTAAAAAAACGGTGCCCCATTTTGGCCACCATCTCCCCTCAAACCTTGATGGAAACAACCTGAACCCAAGAGCCTTGGGACTGTCAATGCTTTATCCCAGTGCCCTCAGCCATCATCCTGGGAAGTAAACCCTGTGGAGATACAACCTGGCAACCACTCCTACAGGAGCTATAGAAGACCTCAGCTACTGAAGTCCCAGAACATAAAGTTCTTATCATGAAAGTCGGTTATCAACAAATTATTCATCATCGGAAACTAATATGAATTTATCACTGGGATTGACGTTAAAGAAGAGGCATTGCCATGAACACTGTTATTGTACCCTGAGGACTATGCGACATTTCCATCTGACCTGTAGCTGTGCAGCTATTTTCTCCCCCATTAGAATGTGAGCTCCTTGGGGCAGCTAGGTGGCGCAGTGAGTAAGAGCGCCGGCCTCAGAGTTGGGATGACCCGAGATCAGATCCGGTCTCAGAAAATGAGCACCCACACACAAATAATGACTAGCCGTGTAACCTTGAGCAAGTTACTTAACCCCAATTGCTTTAAAAAAAAAAGAATTTAAGCTCCTTCAGAGTAGAACTCATTTACCTTTCCATTTATATCTCTGGCATTTAGCACAGCTCCTTGTAGACACTAAGCACTTAATAAATGCATTATTTATCAATTCATTTAAGGCATAGGGGATGCATAAAGGTGTAGAAATGGGAGTGAGATGAAGGAAAAGACCAAGAGACAGCGTTTCTTGGTAATTTATAATCAATTTATTAATTAGGCTAGCTGTTAGTCAATAAATTGATGGCCAAGAGTTTCTCTTGGTACCGTAAGACCACTAATGGAGACAATGAATCCCTTAAATATTTTTTTTGAAAAGGAATCCTCCTGACATGAGAAATCAACCCTTTATTGGTGAAGAATTAATGAAGGGGCAGGCATATTAATGAGAAGGTAGGCTAAAAGTCTCAACTCCTGCTGAGAATGTGGTAAGATCATGAGACTCAGCCAGAAAGGAATCCATCTCTACCCAGACCCATATGGTTGGATTTTTCTTTCATGGGTTAAGTTATCCTAAACTCCAATGGGAAAATACAAGGGTATAGACTTAATACTTTAGGGTTGGAATTTACCTAGATTGGATTCTGTTTGTAATCTAGAAGGAGGTATTAGGTGAGAGTCCCATCCAAGATTGCGTAGTATATTCCCAGGGGATTTGGGCAATCTCTTCTATCAAGAGATCGACTTACTGGCCTATAGAGGTTGGTCCCTGAATGAGGAAATAAAAAGCCTGGATCATAATTAACAACAGGTTATTAATATAACAGAAAATAATTTCTCTCAGGAGATAGATCATTGTTTGTGAGGACAGTAACAAAGCTTGTATGACCAGACCATAGAGTGTATGGAGAACTAAAGCACAGAGTTCATTGAAGGGAGTAATGTGTAAGAAGCCTGGATAGATAGGAAAGGGCCCAATTATAAAAAAATGAAGGCCAAACAGAAAAATTTTCCATAGGTCAGAGGTCATAAGGAAGAACAAAGGAAGAAGAAATATTTTAGGTTCTGAACTGAAGGTGAAATCAATACCAGGCTCTTCTTGAGGACTCCAGAGAGGGGAACTCACCAGTCAACTTTTAGCCAGTTCTAAATGGTAGGAAGTTTGCCTTCTATAAAGCTGAAATTTTCCACCTGAGTGTCCACCCATTGCTCCTAATTTGACCCTCTAACGACAAGAAGAACAAATCTAATTTCTTTTCTTCATTATAGCTCTTGGAATACTTGAAGACAGATATCAAAATCCCCTTAAGTCTTCCCATCTCCAGGTTCAATGTCCCTAGTTCCTTCAACTGTTGCTTAGTTGCTATGGTAACAGTCTATTTCCTGTCCCCTGAAAATTCACCATCTTGTCAATGTCTTTCCAAAAAAAAAAAAAAATGTGGGAACTAAAAGAATTCCAGGAGAGAATGCAACAAGGCAATCACCTTCCAAATCCAGTACATATTACTTGAATTAACATTAAGATTGAGTCTACTTTCTGCCCTGCCCCCCACCTTGCTTCCCAAACTCAGCACTCAACAGCATTACTTTTTTAACCTCTGTGACTTTGGCTGTCCCATAGTCTCAAAATGCATTCCCTCTTCACCTCTTATGAGTTTCAGCTTCCCCCCAGTGCCCAACAGAGATGCCACTTTCTGATTCCCTTCATTATTAGGGCTCTCTCCCTCTTCAGATTATTTTGTTAGTTGCTTATCTATGTAATTGTGATATACCACTAGTGGAATGCAAGCTCCTTGATGGCAAGGGCCTTTCCCCCCTTTTTTCCTATTTATCCCCACCAAAAAAAAAAAAAATCCTAACACCCGGAAGAGAATCTTACATATAGTTGGTGATTAATCAATCTTTACTGAATGAATGAATATTGACTTTCAGTCCATTAAAATCCCCATATTTTTTCCACAGGAGCTGTTGTGTAGCCACACCTTCCCTATCTTGTACTGATATAATTTTTTAAATAGAAATTTATATTTGTCTGTATTAAATTTTATTATATTTAAAGCATAATTTTATTCTACTGACATATTTTGGGATCCTAATTCTTTCCTCTTTTGCCTATCCCTGCAACTCATTTTACCTGTGAGTAACTTATTGAGCAGCTAGGTATGCAAGGGATAGAATGAAAGACCTGGAGTTAGGAAGACTTGCCTTCCTGAGTTCAAATCTGACCTCAGACACTTATAGCTGTATGACCCTAGGCAAGTCATTTAACCCTGTTTGCCTCAGTTTCCTTATCTGTAAAATGAATTGGAGAAGGAAATGGCAAAACAATTCCATTATCTTTGCCAATAAAACCCCAAAAGAAGATTTGAACATTCCTGAAATGACTAAACAACAGCAGTAATAACAACAAAACACCAAGGTGGAAAGTCTTTGGTATGACTATCACCCATAGACCAGTCTAACCAAGTCTGAGAGGTTCATTACTTCACTGACTACAGGTACAGGGTGTGGGATATGTTTAGGGCAATGTAATGTTAATGGGAATTTGACATTCTTCCCTTCCCCTTAATAGGCCAAATGAAATCACATGGAACTCGTCTTGGGAGGAGTTTGCTGAAGGGTGGAGCAAGAAGGGTTAGGCAGAGCCCAGAGGAAGTAGGGAGTCAGAGCAGTTAGTATGGAGGGAGGAGAGAGGACACAGGCAAGGAGACAACTAGGCTTATGAGTGTTTGTAGGAAGGTTTTAGGATGGCGTTGTTCTCTGCAGTCTTATTGTATATAGATTTCTTTGTTGCTATGATGAATTAGGTTTTCTGATGTTGGGATTTGGCTTTCTGGTGCCTGAATAAATGTTTTGCTTCTGCCTTATATATGGAGAGTCTGTTATATTTTGTGATTCAGCACTATGCCATCATATTCATAGTCACCTTCAGTGCTATGAATAATGCGTTTGGGCTACAGGTAGGTGGCACAGTGGATAGAGTTCCAGGCCTAGAGTCAGGAAGACTGTTCTACCTAAGTATAAATTTGTCCTCAGACACTTAGTAGTTGTATGACCCTGGGCAAGTCACTGTAACCCTATTTGCTTCCATTTCCTCATCAGTAAAATGTGCTGGAGAAGGAAATGGCAAACTATTCCAGTATTTTCACTAAGAAAACCCCAAAAGGCATCATGAGAATTGGACACAACTGAAAAATGACTAAACAACAGCAAAATTAAGAAAAAAAATATTGGACAGAATAAGGTCAAGGGCAATCTTGATGGCATTCCATTAAAGACTTTCCACTCATCAAAATTATAAACCATATCCTGCTCAAATATGGACCCTGGAAAGCTGTACTAAGGGTCAAAGCACAGTTTAGGTCAGCACTTATTTAAAACCACAGGTTATAAGCTTTTATTGATATTTTTCTTTTACTAGACCAAACCAGAGTACATATTAATTCAAAGCAAAAAGCATTTAATCAAAGCAGAATCATTAACTAAATAATAAGGAAAATCCTTCCATATGTACTGGTGCACACTGTCCAATTGGTTACCACTATCCTATGGGAGACACCAATAAGAAATGAACATAGCCATAGGACCTATCTAGGAGAGATTACACAAATAGCTTTATTCATGCCCCATACATGCCTGTGATTCCAAGGCTTCAGCTTGCTCCTTACTCAGAAAATTCCAAGCAAAGTGAGGCCATCCAACATGAGCTTCTTCAGCTCCCTTCTTTCCTTCCACAACTTTTCTGCATTATCACCAAGTCTCTCCTCCTTCCTTCTGGTCACTGAAGAAATACCTACTTTTTTACTAGGATTAACAACTCTAGAATCTAAACTTTCCTTCCTTCTGTAGAAATTTGCTTCACAATCATCAATGCATCAATTTCTCTCCATTCTCCCTGTTCTCATCAGCTCTCTTTCTGTTTATAAATGTGCTCAGGTCAACTACCCCCCCCCCAAAATCAATTCAGTAAAAATTAATCAATTAAATCAATTAATCAATTAAAAAATCTCTAACATAACTTGCCTCCTCAAAGCTGCTTAACAAGTGTTTAGTCTCTCTCTTATAAAGTCTTTTTATTTTCAAATTTCCCAATGAGTCATTCCAAATTTTTTTCCCTCTCACAAAATCAAGGTCTCCGATTTGGAAGGGACCTTGGAGGCCATCTGGTCCTATCTGTACCTGAATTAGAATTCTCTTTGGGGAATATTAGAGGGAAAAGGGGGTATGTCAGTAAGAAATCAGCAAAAGCTATTCTACTGAGGTTAAAAGATAGAAATATTGAAAGGTAAAGAGGAAAGCCTTCAGATGCAAAATAGACATTTCTCACACTATAAAAAGTGAAAAGTATAAATACCTTAATTTCCTATGGAAAAAAAATATCAGGCAAAACAATTAATGTATTTTCAGGGCTTAGACTGCATGCATACCTTTGTCCCTATCTACATAAGATTCCCAAAAGAATATGGGAGTTGAAAATGACTAAACTAAAACCAGTCAATCAAAGGCAACATGGAGTAGTTTATGGAGGGAAAGGACTTTTAAGCAAGAAAGAATTGACCAAAAATTTAAGGATCAGTTGCTTTAGCTGAAAGTGCTCAATGACACTCCAGATAAAGAGAGTATAATACCTCCAAGTTTAGCCAGTGACTGAAGGTGAAAAAAAAGATGTATCCGCCCATTGAAAAACCAGCTCAGGAAACAGACCCATCCAAGGAAGGAAGAGAACAGTGGCAAAGCAGCCTAGGTGGTCCAGACAGTTATCATGGAAACTGCTGGAGAGCTAGCATCTCTGTGGTGACCTACTCAGCCCACACCAGCAACACAATGACCCTTCTAGCTGAGATGCCATAACCTAGCAAAAGTCAACTGAATAGTGGAATTCCTTGTAGTAAACACTGTGAGGATTTCAAGGGCTGATAGTACCAGAGTGTTTTGGTCATGAGTGCCTTAATACCATTGTACTCAAGTTTGTACCCATTCTTCCTCATTCCTAGACTCTGGGTGCTTTTGTGGTAAAGCATGTCCCTGATATTTGGGAGAAATGTTTTGTAACTACTGTCCAGTGTGGGTCTATGTGCTAGAATTGGATTACCCCTAGGACCTAGGGAACAGGAACAGCTGCCCCTCTGGAGACCTACCCAGGTAGTAACAACATGTGTAGAATGAATGAGCCCCAAGAGGTGGTGTTACCTGAAAAGTAGGCTAATAGTTGCCCTTCTCCAGTCCTGGAGGATTTCTACACAATCTTTTTTTTAAATTAATTACTTTTTTCAATTAAGAGGCATTTATATTTTCCTTCTCCCACTCCTAGGAGAAGGAAAGAAAAATGAAACCCTTTTAACAAAAATACATAGTTGAGCAAAAAGAATTCCCATATTGGTCATTTACAAAAAAAAATGTTTCTCAGTGTATATATTTAGTAGATCATCTCTTTGTTAGGAGGTAGGTAGGATTCTTCATCATGGATTTTCTGGAATCATGGTTAGTCATCATGTTGGTCAGAGCTCTTCAAAGTTCTTCACTTTTACAATGTTGTTGCTATAGTATAAATTGTTCTCCTCTATTTCAATACCCCAGTATGTAGTTTGTCAGTGACCTGAACTCAGCAAAGGTTTAGTGATTCTTAACTATCTCCATGCTTGTATTGGATGTTGTTGCTCATCCTTCGTTTTTGAAGTGGAATAATGACGTCATAGGATGATGTCTTGATGTCTTGACTTGCACATTTGATACATGAAGCAGAGCTGTGCAAAGTCATCAGCCTTCCTCTCTATTTCAGAGCCATCTAAGTCCAGTAGCAAGAAAAAAATGAGATGACTAATGATGGCTCTAGACATTCGAGTCTTTGATGTCTGACCAAGCTCTAAGTACTCCACATCACCTGCTTCAGCCACCTTCATGGCTGTGGAAACAAATTGTTCTCACCCTCCTAGTTCTCTGGGAGAAGTCTCTTTATGCTTGGGGTGGATATTCCCCTAACTCACTGATGAGTTACCCTCAACCTGGTTTAGCCCATCTGCCAAGATAGTTTTACTCAGATATGGCCACTGTGCATTCTACAGGTGAGAGTTGTGTGACCGGTGGATACCAAAGGCGGATGAGCAGTCATGGAAAGGCTTGGCAAATCCCTCCCACGAGATGTGTAAGTCCTCCCTGAACACCCCTTCTCTTGGGTATCATTTTCCCATTAGCCATTTTTGTTCTGCTCTTTTCAGTTCACAGGTTTTCTCTTTAGCAGAAAGAATACTTATTAACTAGGGCTGCTTTTTCTCCATTGTCAGTTATTATTGTTCTATCTACTCTGAGCAACAAGCTTATCCTTTTATATTTTCTTTTTATCTTTGATATGAAAAAAACAAATAAACCAAAATTCTCTGAGTTGTCCTGAATATTCTTTTCTAGCAGCAGCATTTTCATGGCTTTAAGGCTCTTTCTTGTCCTTGGCATACTTTCCTATTTATTTTCCATTCCACTTTTGCTTCCATTTCTATTCATGTCTTCTTAAACTCTAGGGTGGTCAGGGAGATTTCCTGTGTGTACACATCACTCTCTTTAGACAGTAACCCTTCATCTTCATTATTGGAATTGTTCTTTGAGTCTTTAGAATTTCGTACATGAAAGTCTCCCAACTCTCTTGATCTTAAAATTTCCTCTAGAATTTTGTCCTTGGTCTTTCTTTGAGTCCTTTGAAGTTTACTTTTCAAGACCTAACTTACCTGGCTCTCTTCTCCTTTGAGTTCCAAGAGCTAGATAAGCTGATCATTACCCTACAAGATTCCCAGGATTTCTACCTCAGCAATTAGTTCCTTGTTGTTTGTGAGAATCAGATACAGAACAGAATTTCTCCTCATTGACTTCAAATTTTTAGAGATGACATTATGGAAGACCATCATACAGTAGAATGAGGATTAGAATCAGAAAATCTGAATTTGAATTCCGAGTCTAACACCCACTACGTGTATCACCCTCTTCGGGTCTGCGTTTCTTTACCTGTAAAATGAGAATGCTGAAGGAGATGACCTCTGAGGTCCCTCGTAGCTCTACCTCTACTATGATCCTATGATTATGCCCTTCCTTTAATGCTTCTCTTTGTGCTCCCCTGCTCATCCAGCTAAATCCTGTCATTTCCCAGTCTCTGATCTCTTGCCTTCCCTTTCAGTTATGCATTCTGGAGCCCAACATGCAAACATTAAAAAAAAGTATTATTGATTCTTTTTGTTTGTTTGTTTTTGCAGCATAGTCATTTCTGGGAACCACCCCCTCTTTCCTTTTGAAATTGAGCTCTTCTTTTTAACAATAAAAACAAAACCCCAAAACAAACAAACAAAAAACCACAGTTCAACAAAATACCCCACAAAGTAACTGTATCCGACAAAGTAGTAATCATACTGCCCAGTTGTCCCTTCTTTCTGTGGGGAGGAGAAAGTCCTTTTTCACTATCTGTTCTCTGGATTGGTTACTGGATTTTCTTTTCACACAGACTTTAGCCTCCTTTTCATTCACATTATTGTCAGCACTGTGTGAATTGTTCATTTGGTTCTGCTTATTTCACCCTTTGTCATTTCATATAGATCTTCCCAACTTTTTTTCTGAATTCTTCACATGCCTAATGCCTTGCAACATAGTAATGAAAGAAGATAGAGCACAGGACCCAAGCAGGACCTGAAGTCAAGAAAACTCATCTCCCTGAGTTCAAATTTGACTTCAGACACTTACTAGCTGTTTGACCCTGGACAAGTCACTTGACCCTGTTTGCCTCAGTTTCCTCATCTGTAAAATGAGCTGGAGAAGGAAATAGTAAACCATGCCCATATCTTTACCTAGAAAACCCCAAATGGGGTTACAGTCAGATACAACTGAAAAAAATGACTGAACCATATTTTCATCAATACTTCCCTTTATTACTTTGTTACCAGTATTTTGCTGCCACACACACACAAAAAATGCTACTATGAATATTTTGATAAATCTTGTCTTTTTCATATCCCCTTGGTACATATGGCTCGTGCTCATATTTGATCATTAAGAAACTTTCTTTCACACACTTCCCTTATCTTGTGCCCATGGACGCCCAGGTTTTCTGGAAGATCTCTTTGCCCAGGCCATACTCTCCAGTTTTGGTTGTTCCTGCTCTCATGTCCCCTGACACACTGGGCCAGGGGGAGTTGTTGGCACATGCTTTTCTTTGTACTGCCAACTCCTTGCCAGGTAAAGAGTTGGCATAATTCCTGCTCCCTTTGGTATCAACAGCAGCCTCTCTTCCTTTGATCTTTACCCCATCTATCTACATTATAAAGTCCAGGTCTATGTTGGGTTTTATCAGTCCCCATGTTACATTTTCTTAAAGAATTTGCCCAGTTCAAGATCCTTCTCTCCAATACAACCCCTGCCCTCAAACTCGGAGACTTCAATTTACATATTTAGATTTCCTCAAACACCTTGTCCTCCCAGTTAACCTCAATTTGCACAAGTCTAGTAAATGGCAGGAATATAACAACATTAAAAATAAGTTAGCACTTATATATCTCTTCAAGGTTTATAAAACACTTTATGAATGTCTCATTTTATCCTCACAACAACTCTGGAAAGCAGGCAATATTACTGTTCTCATTTTACAAATGGGTAAACTGAGGCAGAAAGCAATTAGGTGGTTTGTCTCATATATGTACATGTCCTGTATTTACTTCCCTTTAAGCATATTATCTCTCTTCATATCTAATATATGCTCCTCCAGGGACTGTTTCTCTTAAAATTTCAACATGCAGTGCCTGGCAAATAGAAAGTGCTTAATAAATGCTTGCTGGATGACTGAGGGTTAGAAACCCCAGTCAAGTGAGATGAAAAAGAAAACAGAGAGAAGACAAATGAACAGACTACCTATCACTGTGAGCAGCTACTTTTTATGACCTAGGTAAAGCAGTGAAGCACATCAAAGAACTGAGCCAACTATAGCTTAGTGGGACTTGGCTGTGGGTTGACCTTGGAGGAGAAAATTTTAAACAAGCATGAACAACATCCTCCCCTAGGCTCTCCAGTCCCACACACATACACACTTTCCACATATAGTCTGGGAGTACTAAAGTCGGAAGAGCTCCAACCTGAAGCAAAGGAAAGAAAAAAACACACGAAAGTTTCTCTAGCCCCCAGTGAAAGACTCTGGGGTGACAGCACATGGAGATGTCAAGACAGAGTAGTAACTCTGGGGCGTGGGATAGCTCTGATTAATAGGGGCAGAGGAAGACCTGAATCATCTGAGGGTTAGGAGAGGGTGCTAGCTGTAATCATCACAGGAGGACTGAATCCCTGCACAAATGACAGGGAGAGAGAAAACTTCCTGGAGAAAGCTGATCCTAAAGAAATAAAATGTTTCCTTCTCTCCATGATCCCTAGAAGTGTAGCTTTAGGGAAGAATGAATAACCTGAAGATGTGTACCCAAAGTGGTACATGGCAGCTCTCTGGGGGAGTACCTTCAGAGAATGAGTTATCATCTCACTCTCTGCCCCTCCCACCACAAGTCTGATTCCTAAAAACCACATATTTTATTGTTCTGTTTCTGGTAATTTGCTTCCTCCATGTGTAGAATTTACACTGGATAGAGGCTCAAATTAAACACATTTTGTGTCATCCCCCACCCCACCCCACAACCCCTGCAACCTGGGGAGAGACATTGGAATAGAGAGATATTCCAGGAGTATGTTTAAAACAGTTCATAATGTCTCTGGCTCTGGTGAGGCCTGATTGTTAAATTTTCAGCAGGAGAATTTATACTTCAGAAATCAATAAACCAAATCATGGCTTCATTTTTTATTTTGTTGATTGTCTAGACTCAAGAAAATGATGGATAAAATGCTCATCGTGCATTTTATCCTCCTCCATTAAGGAAGAGGAAGTCTGCTGACTTCCACTTCTTCATATATCATTAGATTTGCCTGGTTGGCCTCCTCTCTCCATGCTTCCACTAGTGCCTTTCCCCTGAGAATATCTTTCATTTGCACTGAATATATCTTTATGTATTGCATGTTATCTCTCCCATTATAATATAATAATAAAAAATAAGGGGCAGCTAGGTGGCACAGTGTATCCTCCATTAATTTTTTTCCCAGAGAGCTGGTTGTTAAACATTTACTAGTACACTACTGGGCATGACATACATATTATATTTCCATAGAAATAGGTCTTCCTTTGGGATTAGGGTCATGTACAAAGATAACACAAATGGGACAACCAGAGTGAAGAAAGTCTAAGTCGCATTTCTATGGAAATACATCCAGGATTGGTGGTTGTTGGATCTATCCAATCCTACCAGTAGTGATTTTTTGAGTGCTCTTTTTTCCTCCAACTTCTATACTAGGTTGTAATTTGACAGCAAGCTTTAGCTTCCCACCTCCCCTCCCCCCCTCCCCTGAGTACATTATCTATTATTAACTTTGGCAAACTAAGGAGCAAACACATATGTGTGTCCAGGAGCAAGAGCACTGGTTTTGGAGTCTGAAGACCTGGCTTTAAACCTACCTTGGGGGGGTGGCTATGTGGTACAGTGAATAGAGCACTGGCTTTGGAGCCAGGAGGACCTGGGTTTGGATCCGGCCTCAGAAACTTAACACAAAAAATAGCTGTGTGACCTTGGAAAAGTCACTTAACGCCAACTGCCCTCCAAAAAGCAAAAAAAAAAACCTACCTCTGATGATTTCTATCTATGTGAATTTAACTTCCACAGACGTCAGTTTCTTCACCTATAAAATGAAGTACACTACATAGCCTCTGAAATCCATTCTAAATCTAGGTCTAGTCTCCTAATACTGCTAAAATTTTACCCTACATTTTCCATTCTTGAATGGTACATTCATGAAAAGGCAACATGGCTACCTGAAAACTGAGGAACTGATTTTCAGTGACAGGATTTGAGCTTCAACAAGCACCATTTGTTTGAAGGATCCCTATTGACTTATAATGACAATATTCATGGAATTTTGCCCTCTATCAGGCAAAAACTGTAGACAAGGTAAATGGAAAAGAAAATGATGTAATTGCCATGCTAGGTCAGCTATCAAAAGTTTTGAGGCATCCCAGATCCCCAGAGAGATCACTGTTAAGTGAGGTGCTTAGACAATGGTTACTAGACCTGTCACTATAGAATACAGGTTAATGAATGAGTTTAATGTTCCTACGATGAAAGCAGAATGAGCTAAGGATAATATAAAGGGCCTATTGAGGGGAAAAATGTAGGAGTCCTTGTCTCTTTATCCAATGCTAATTCTCTAAGTATCCAGGGACCTAGGACTAATAGCATCTTCCCCAGAAACCAGTGTTCTAATAGTAACACTGTTAGGGATTAGTCAGTAAATAAGCTTCTATTAAGCATTTACTAATGTGCCAGACACTATACTAAATGCTAAGATAAGAAATCAAATAAAAAATATCCCTGCCCTCAAGGAAGTTAAATGTGAAGGGCCGCTAGGTGGCCCAGTGGATGGAGCATCAGATCTGGAGTCAGGGAAACCCAAGTTCAAATTTGAGTTCTGATCTCAGACTAGCTGTGTCATCTTGTGCCAGCTACTTAAGCTCCATTTGCCTCAGTTTCCTCATTTATAAAATGGGAATAATAAAAGCACTTACCTCCCAGGGTTATTTTAAAGATCAAATGAGATAATGGTAAAATACTTAGAATAGTGCCTGGCACATAGTAAATGCTATATAAACAGCAGCTGGCATTCATTATTATTTTTTCTGCTTTTTTCTTTTTTTGGAGGAGGGAAGGCAGTTAGGGTTAAGTGACTTGCCCAAGGTCACATGGCTAATAAGTGTTAAGTGTCTTAGGCCAAATTTGAACTCAGGTCCTCCTGGCTCCAGGGCTGGTGCTCTATACACTGTGCCACCTAGCTGCCCCTTATTTTTTATTATTATATTATAATGGGAGAGATAACATGCAATACATCAAAGATATATTCAGTGCAAATGAAAGATATTCTCAGGGGAAAGACACTAGTGGAAGCATGGAGAGAGGAGGCCAACCAGGCAAATCTAATGATATATGAAGAAGTGGAAGTCAGCAGAGAATTGGGGATCAGAGTGGATGGGGCAGTAGAGGGATTAAGAAAGCCCTCCTGCAGAAGGTAGGATTTGAGTCTTGAAGGAAACTAGGGATTAGTCAGTCAATCAACTGACACTTAAGAAGCTAATATGTGCCAGGCATTGGGTAAACTTATTTTGACTTTATTGGAGCCCTGAAATTCTAGCAGTTATGGAAAGCTACCCTTTAATAGGAGATAGAAAAGGTCTCCAACTTTGATCATGATTGAAAAGGTACTTCAGAGAGTAATAAAAATCAAAGAAACAGGACCTGTGGAGCCAATGGATGCAGCTTGGCTCACACAAATAACCAAGGAGATGAAATAATTGTGAAGTTCAAGGGTTGAACCCATATATAAGTAAATAACAATAAGTAACTTTATTTACCTGACTGGTCAGGCCCATGAGACTGGTCAGAAGCAACAGATGACATCACTATGTGTTCCCAAGACATTCTAAGACAAAAGGAGATACCCAAATAATATCTTCCAAATTGCAATTTTCATTTATACAGAAAAGCATGTGGAATTTGAAAAGTTGAATAGGGTCCCAGATTGCTCTATATCATTGGTTCCCAACTGTTTTTGGCTTGTTTTTGTTGTTGTTGTTGTTGTTTTTCCATGAAAGCCTTTCAAACAAAATTTTTTTGTGCATCACAAGGTAACTTAGTATACCACTCAAAATATTCTGCAATTATTTATCACTAGTGATATCATTAAATAATTTTAACACAAACTCTCTGAAGCATCATCACAAGCCCTTAAGGGATTCATGGACCACTCAGTGGGAACCACCACTATACAGTAAAGATGAAATTATATAAATACTGATTGAGTGTGGCTAGAAACTATTCTGTATCCTCTAAATAGATATGTCAAGCCACCAACATTAAGTCACTTAACCTCTCTGTTTTCGGGTTCTCATTGACAATTTAAGGTGGAAGTTGGATTAAATTCAATTCAACAGACATTTATTAAATGGCTACCAATTTGAAAACCACTGTGGTAACTGGTCTCATCCCTTTCAGCTCTTAAACACCTATGATCCATAGGCTATGGTGAAGGTTCAAAAGAAAAGTAAGCAATAGCCTTTCCCCATTTCCTTTTAAATCTAGAGCTTTTCTTCTGTTATTATCCTCATTATATCTTGTTGGCATTTAGCTGTTTGCATGTCTCTCCCATTAGATTGGGAGCCATGTGAGGGCGAAGTATTTTGGCTTTTCTTTGGCTTTTCTGATCTCCAGGTCTTATTAGGATTCCTAATGAATGCTTAAGAAATGTTTATTGACTTAGCTTAACTTTACTAGGAAGAAATCGTCCTGGTCCCTCAAGATCTTTTATTCTAATTAGAGAGAAAACTAATACTTGGTAGCTTAGGGGTATCGATTCAATTTTCAATTGAATTTTCAATTCAATTCAAAATTTGTTGGTAAATTTGGGGCATTTGGAAGATATGCCTCCCTCACACCTTTAGAATTTAAGGAAACAACTCTCACAAACCATAGAGTTTAGTGTAGAGCAGGGATCCTTAACTTTTTGTTGTGTTGGCAGTCTGGTGAAACTTACTGACCCCCTTTTTCAAATTTTTTCCATACATAAAACAGAATATGTCGTTATATAGGAATTCCATTATATTGAAATAGAATTATTGAAATGTTAAGTAATCAAGTTCATGGATTCCAGGTTAAGAACATCTTTTTCAAATTGGTCAGTGGATGGAGGAAGTTGTAATGGTAGAGATGAGGTCAAAGTAAGGAAGGTCAATGGTAAAAGAGGATATAAAACTCCTGGGGAAGATTGTGGTCCAGGTAATTGCCACTTCTCCTTTTCTTCATTTATTTATCCCTTGCTTGACCTTTGGGATCAGTTCCTGTCTAGGGAAATAGCATTCCTTACCACCACCATCCCTCTATGTCTACTAGGACTAAAGTTTAGTCTCTCTTCCAATTTCCTCTACTTCCCTCTCCCTAGGTTTCCTCTTTAATCAACTAAGCATTTATTAAGCTCAATTTTTCATCAGTCATTGTGCTACATGCCTCCTTTCTTTTCTACCCAGTCTCTTCTCCCTATCCTCCTCATTCGATTAACAAGCATTTTTTTAAACCC
This sequence comes from Gymnobelideus leadbeateri, assembly GCA_011680675.1. NCBI lineage: Eukaryota > Metazoa > Chordata > Mammalia > Diprotodontia > Petauridae > Gymnobelideus > Gymnobelideus leadbeateri. The sequence goes on from WOXC01003452.1 coordinate 172,048, forward strand.
TTACTTGTGTTATGCACTGTGCTAGGTGCCTGAGATACAAAGATTAAGATAATAGTTCCTGTTCTCAAGGGTCTTTCTCCTGGGCTAACTACCCCTTCCTTTCTCTCCTCTGAAATATCCTATCATAGCCATTCTTCCAGCTTTCCCCAGTCCTAACCCCCAATATCCAGAATACCCCATTTGTAAACTTAGGTATTAAATCCTATATTCTTCTCAAAGTCATTCTCTTTTTGGTTCTCTCCCTTCATCCCTTCTATTCTATCACACTTTTCTTTGAGGCCTCTATTTGGTTGATCTCATAACTCTGTTGATAAGCTAAATCATCTCTATCCCCCATTATTCTAGTAATAATAATTATAATAGTAACTATAAGAATGTATGTAGCATTTCAAAGTTTGTAAAATACTTCACATAGATGGTCTTATTTGAGCCTTACTTCCCCCCCATCTTTTATGTACTTTCTTCTTAGATGAGATTGGTTCAGGTACTTCATTCTTTCCTTCTCACCCCAGGGATAAGAGAAGGCAATATCAAGGTAGATACTCATAGATACCAATCATTAGTAGAAATACTCCTGGGATAGATATGAGAACATTGCTACCAGTGAAGAGAGTTCACATGACTATTAAATAAGCTTTTTTTTGAAACTGCTTGTCCTTCAGCCCAACTTTCAGTGTTGGAAGGCATTGAGAAATCAGAAGGGTCTTGGGCCCCCTAGAGAGAGTTATTTTATTTTATCACTGCATATGGATCTTCTAGCAACCCAGAATGCCCCTGTGCTGTAGATTATAAAGTTTCTGTCATTTCCCCAGGACTTATAGACCTGGTAGGCTGTGCAGATTTGTCTTTGAGCTCCTAAGGTAAATCATGGACCACAGACAGCAGCTGCTATGACCAGCTCAGTCTTCTACTAGATTGTAGAAAAGATTTCCCTTCAAATAAAGTCTTCCTAGATGTCCTCCAACATCCCTTCAACTCAGTTGCTATGATCATAAATAAAAGTTTGAAAGGATTATGGAAGCATAGCTAACTTCTGAAGAAAATATAATGGAAGGCAATTACAGAATTTTCTCACAAGTGTTATCTCTCAGAATAAGAATACTGGCAACCTAAGCTATTGCAGTATTATTGATTTTACTCTTTTCAGAACCCTAGAATAATTTTCTAATTGACTCTTGAATTCAGTTACATAATACTGTTTGTTGTTGTTGTTTAAAAGACTTAATCCAGAATAAGGGGAGAAATATCTATAGGCCAAAGAAGAGACCTCAGAACCTAATCAAGGAAGCATTCAAGGTGAAGAGTTTCACATGAGACAGTAAGATTATACTAGAAAAAGTCTTGAAGAAAAGGAATTTTAAGTTGGTATTTTCCATTTAAAAATAGATGACTACTTGCCCAAGGACAAACAAATATGATTGATAAGCTCATCCCAAGACATGACAAAGTAGAAAAGGTCAGAAATTAGAAAATTGCAATAATGTTCCCTTGAGCAATTTTTAAAAGATCAATTTTAATTAACTGCTCCCTTCAGTAAGTCATTTACCTTTTTTAGTCATTGATAAAATGAGCAAACAATCCCATTCAATTCAACAAAATATCTATTAATTACTGGGTGTGTGCCAGGCCCTATGATTGGCCATTAAAGGTACAAGAGAGTCCTGAACTTTAAGGGGTTGATTTTCTATTGATACCTTCCAATTTAAAAAAAATTTATGACCTTCTGAAAAAACATACCAAATCACTGATGTCTCTTGAAGTCTTTCTTGAAGGGTGTGGAGTCATATAATCATAGTTTTAGAGCCAGAAGGAACCCTAGAGGTAAACTAGTTACTAGTCCAACCTCCCTCATTTTACAGGTAAAGAAACTGAGAAGTGATTTTTTCAAGGTCACTCAGGAACTAAGCATCAATCTGGGATTTCATCCCAGTCCACAGATTCCAAAATCCAGTGTTAGTGATTCCTCCAAAGATCCACTTTTCACTGTGGTGGTGCAATAGAATCAATTTAGGGGGAAATCTCAAATGTCTGTAACATCCTCCTGAAGGAAACAAGTTCTAGGCGAGGGCATGACTGTATGGGTTCAAAGGTTCTTCCTGAGGCAGCAATAAATATTTGATCAGCTGGTTTTGCAAGCCAGATCTTGCTCTTCTGCTTGGCTTTTTCTTAAAATTAAAGGTTGCTGATTTAAGGAGTCCACACTGTCCTATGTTCAATATATCCATACTTTCACTTTAAAGTTTAGAAAGTTTTAAAATCATTCTCAAATAATTTTGCTTTTCCCTCCCCCCTATTTTAAAACATTTAAACATGTTAGTGGTATGTTAGTGATGGACAGGTCTTGGAATCAGGAAGAGTTGGATTCATCTCTGCCACTTAAAAGCTGAGTGTACCTAAGTAAATCATTGAATCTCTTTGGGGTGCCCAGTATACTCTCTAAGAGTAAGAATAAGATTAAAAAATTAGCTGCGGAGCAGGTGCTAATATGTAATGGTAATGGGAGTTCACTCTGCAAACTCTTCTGGAGTTTGCAGAGTGAAATCTCAGCTGTGGTGTGTTTGTGCACACAGACACATATACATGAATATAAATATATATTATATTATGCATGATTATGTGTATGTGTTTTTGTGGATATGGATGTGACTTTGTATATGTGTGTATGTATATATGTATATATTTATTGTTATAGAAAAAGCCAAGCATAGAGGCAGACTAGGAGCTGCTATGTTGGGGAGGAGGCTGGGTAGCAATCCTTCCCTCTTCCTCCTGAGAGGGAAGAAACATTCCGGCCCAAGCTTACCAGAAATCTCTCTCCCAAGGAAACAAGTTAATTTGTTTCCAAATGCTTTGTTTATATAAGACTTTAATTATAGCATAACCAAATCACAAATATTTTACCATGGGAAAATTTAAAGTCATTAAAGCAACTTAAATCCCGCCCCACCCTTTTCAGACAGACAACACAACTATTAAGCAATTAATGCATGTTAAGACATTTCCAATTTTTTTGGCTTTAAGTGGCCTAGTTCAGTCAGGAGGCTGAAATGTAAAGGCACTACCTATTCATTATATTTCTTGTGAGGTTGGGGGGGGGGTGAGGGAAGGATGAGATCCTATTCATTTTTAATGGAATTCCAATCTCCAGCCCCCACAAACTCACAAAACAAGCCAGCTTTTAACTCGTTGCAAAACAGGAGCGGATACTACTTGAGACTACTACCATCCCATCGAGTACATGAGTCAGACTTGGACACCGAAACCTGTTGAAGCTTCCTTCCTTTTGGGTTTCTCATTTTCAGGCATTACTCAGGGCTGCATTTGGCTGATATTTAGGACTGTATTTTGTTATGGGTTATTCTCCACAGGAAATTTATCAGCTTCTCTTTCTAAGACCAAAATAGCATCTGTTAAGGTGCCAACTTCATTTGTGTGTAAATGTAAACTCAGAGGGGATTTGAAAGGTATCTGAAGGAGCCAGCATCCTCTGCAAGAAAGGTGAAACTAAAGGGATATGGTGTGTATATAGCTGGAAACTACTCTGTATCCCTAACTTCCATATACAGCGTCCCACTTTTAAACTGAAGGCTAAACTGTGCTAAGACTTTTCAGATGTCCTATATTAAGTCACAAAGAAGTCAGAGCTTAGGTATACTTCATTTAGGTAAATATTAACTCTAAGATAGTCACTTATGTTTTGAGATTTTTAAACAAACTTTTTTTTAGCTTTTGAACTCCTTTGTCAATCCTGTGTTTACATTATTGCATTTATAGATTTTACTTTTGCCTCCATTTCTTCCACTATGGTTTATTCTCAGAAACATCAGCTCATAGAAAACAAAACAAAACAAAAACAACAAAAAGATCTATGCCAAATGGAAGCAGTGTCACATGATGAGAGTTACTCTTTACTTTATGTTATGAGGCCCAGTGTCATAACCCTACTTCCCTCACCACGATCATTCTAACCTCCTAAAGCCAAGTTAAACTCTACATGAGGAACTTCTATCAATGTAGTTCTACCACTCAGTCTTAGAGAATTCCCTGGGGACACCAAGAGTTAGTTAAGCAATTTGTCCAGGGTCACACAATCAATACATACCCAGTTAGGACTCAAACCCGTGTCTTCCTGACTGTGGAGTTCGATAGCTCAGATTTTTACGTCAAATAGTTTAATACAGAGTAAAATTATCTCCTTTCTTTTTGTCTAAGTGTAAGAAGAACATTCTTGCTTACATTGTTGTCATCTGGCACTAACCTTGAGTAGCAATTTAACCTAGTAAATGCTAAAAGATATGAATTTCATTTGTTTTCTTACTCATCTCACCTGGTCTAGGGGAAGGACTATACGAAATATCTATGAGCTACCACGATTAGAACCCATTTGAAAAGTTGGTTTATATTAATGCTCACTAAAGCATATACATTTCAAACAGATAAAGTCATGGCATAATAGGTAAAGACTTAGCTCTGGAATCAGAGAATCTATAAAAAAATGCATAGTTCTGCCATTTATTCTTCATGTAACCTTGGATATGTAACTTTTCCACAGTGGTCATGTATTTCCTCATGTGTAAAATGGATAGACATACAGTGCCCTGGAAAGAGCACAGAACTTGGAGTCAATGGAGCAGATTTACCTGTATGATGAAGCCATCTCACCTCAGTTCTCTCATCTGTAAATTGAGGAAGTTAGATCACATGGCTTCCCAGGTACTTTCCAGCCTTAGATCAAGTCATATTATCCTGTAAACCTCTAAGCTCTCTTGTGGTTCAAAATCCTATGAAGAGTAAATTGTGATTTTATATTTTTCTTTATTCCCATAGATCCTCTCCCTTTCTGTGGACATTCGACCACTCCATCTGAAGTCCCTTTAATTTACTTAAGGTGTTAATTTAATTTTCCTTTCATTTCCTTTTCTCACCTTACACTCTTCTTCCATAGTCAGGAAGCCAAAGGACAGTTAGGTGACACAGTGGATAGTTCATTTGGATGTAAAGTCAGGAATAGTATTATCCTAGGCAAGTCACTTAATCCCTGTGCTCTCATATGTATAATGAACAAATAGGGATCAATGGCCTCAAGGTGACTTCTGGCTCTAAATCTAAGATTATATGATTACTTTGTTAAATAATTTTTTATAGTTCTCCGTTTCAAGAATTTATTTACATTGTCTTTTTTCTCTCCTCCTCTAATCTATTCTCATTTCTACTCTCTACCTAGTTACTGAGCTGCCCCTTCACTTGTCTATTAGGCATCTGTGCTTGGGAGGGAGAAAATGGGGTAGTCTGTGGTACATACACTTAAGAAGAAAATTAACAATGAGCAGGCAGTAACTACTGAATGAGCTGTAGGAACAGTATATACTATCCTAAAATTACAAGATTTTTTAAAAACTGGAACTGAACTTACTTGCTCCTTAATTATCTCTGTGGTTCTCATGAGGGTAGAGTTGCTAGAAGACCAAACTTGAACCCTCTTCTTTATGCTATCTTTCTTATTATTTCTTTTGTAGACCTAGCTCCTTCATTTTTTTTATTACGACTCAGTTTTAGAAATGTCAGTCCATGAAAGAAGCTATGTCAAATGGAGGTTATGTGATAAGCAATGCTTTTTGTTTCAACTTGTAAGGCCTGGTCCTAACCCTCTGCCCTCACCATGATCACTCAAGACTCTTAAGCCAAGTTATTTTATCTCTCTTTCTATAATTATCCCCATCTATCCTGACTGTCCTTGGAGATTCATACAGCCCTATTTTCTGAATAGCATGCAGTCCAGAGATGAACAGAGCTTTCTTGACAAAGTAGACTCCTAATGTGTAAATTAGGCTTATCTTTGTGGAATAAATTGCTTTGGGCAATATAATATTCCACTTTCTCCTCCTATTTCTTATGACTACAGAATAATACTAGGTTAGTCAAATTAATGTGGCTTCAAAACTGATGGTCTTTCTTTTGGGTGCTAATAAAATATCTTGTTTGTTATTAAATTGGGGCATTTAACCACTACCAGTGTTGGGGTTTAAAATATCATGGTTTTTTCTCTGACAGTGCAGTATGGATTGGATTGACCACGTTGTTGTCTGTTTTCAAAAGCTGAGGGCAGTTCAGTATAGTATTTCCTTTCTGTACATTCCTATGGGACTCAGGAATTTTAAAGTAGGATTTTTTTTTTTTCTGGGAGACCTGTGATTTTTGTGTTATGTTACCCCTGTGCATTCTGTCTTTAAGGTCAGATAGTTTGATGAGTATAAAGTTCATGTGGTATGTACAAGATCAATATAATGTAAATAATTGTACTGCCTAAAACAACTTATAGATTTAGTGTTCTACAAATCATAAAATCAATGAGTTATATTATTTTCTAGAGCTAGACACAATCATAACAAAATTCACTGGAATAATTAATGGAATCATCAGGAAAGTGATTAAAAAATAGGAAAGAAAGGGCAATGACATCTCCATACTTCAAATTATATAGCTATATTTATCAAAGCTATTTAGTTCTCCTAAAGAAAGAGATTAGTGGAACATACTAGATAAATAAGAATTAGAAATAATCAAATTCAATAATGTAACAGTTTGATAAATCTAAGAACATAAGTTACTTTGGAAAAATCATTATTTTGTAGCAATTGCTGGGAACACTAGGAAGCAATTTAGTAAATATTTGATTTAGACAAATATCTAACACCATTTAACACATCAAGTTCAAAATTAGTATATGACGGTCATGTTATAAAAAAAATTATAGAAGAGAACTAAGGTACTTTTCTCATTTATGACTCAGAAGGACTTCTTAACCAATCGGGGATAGATTAAGTTAAAAGGGCTAAATAGATCATTTCAAATACCTGTAATTGATAAGATGGAGCAGAAATAAAATCGATGCAGTACGAACAAAAAAGGAAATGAAAATAATTGTATCAAATCTCTTTGATAAGGGTCTCACATCCAATATAGAGGGAATTAATACAAACATATGTGAACAATAGCTGTTGACAAATGTGACAATAACAATATAATCGAAAAGAACAAGTACAACAAAAAGCAAGAATGACTACTTTGTCATCACGTTCATACTTGGATGTAGAAAAAAATGATTAAATGTGCTTCTCTTTCTTGCAAGGATGGAGGACTAGAAGGATAGAATACTGCAGATTTCCTTAGTCATGGTTGCTGTGTTGATTACTTTTTCTTAATTTTTTTTTAATTTTTTGTTGCAAGTTACTACTTGCTTCTCAGGAGAGTTATTACTGATATATTCAGAAATAAATATGATTTTAAAAGATAGCAATAAAAAATAGGTATAAAAACAATCCCAGTGTATTTTAAGTTGTTCCTTTTCACTTCTTTTCTGCTATTTATTTTTCCTATTTCTCCATTGTTGGTTCCATATCTGTCATTCTCTCTTCCACAATCTCTTCTTTGGAGGGATTTCCCATAATATTTTCTATTTTTTTCTGTCCTATTCTTTGTCTTTCTAATCCTACATTGAGATCTCTGAGTTCTACTTTCTTTCAATAATTTATTTTTAAGGATGTATTTCTCTTTTGAAACTTCTTTTTTCATTTCCTTGCCATTGTTGCATGATTTCTGCAGAATAAACAAGGTTCTTTATATCACAGCATTTTGATTTATTTTCCTTTGTAATATAATACTTGTTCTTTCTTTTTATTTTTAGTCATTTTTCCTTAAGCATTTGTTTGGTTTATAAGCTCATGAGCTGGATTTTTACCCAGGGTTTCTCCCTTAGAATTTTAGTCTTTCCTCCTTTATCTTGTATTTCACATCACTTGTCTCTGATTTCCCTTTTCCCTTTTTGGTCCCCACTCTCTCCACTGCTGAACAGATGTTGCCAAGGTTTGTCATCCCCAGGTTGAGTTACTGCTTTGGGAACTTTCAACACTAAAGTACATGTTTTGGAGATTGTTTGGGCTTCCTGTACTTTACACATTATGTGGTTTGTGGGGTTCAATTGTTAAATTTTAGCAGTAAGTATGTAAACTCTCCAGTATTATTTCATCAGTTTTTTACCTGATGAAGTTTGTCTCCATGATTTATTCTTTATGTAGCCAGGAAAATTCTTTGAATTTTTAATCCTTCTAATTTCTTCTAATTCAGATGGGCTAGATTAGGTGGGTATGGAACATTTTGGTGAACTCTTGTTGTTCTCCAGTCATGTCCAAATCTCTGTGACCCCATTTGGGGTTTCTTGGAAAAATACTGGAGCGGTTTGCAATTTCCTTTTCTGGCTCATTTTGTAGATGAGGGACTGAAGCAAACAGGGTTAAGTGACATGCACAGGGTCACTCAGCTAATACATGTCTAAGTTCAGATTTGAAATCAGGAAGAGGAGCCTTCCGTGTTCCCAGTGCTGTATTCATTGCTCCACCTAGTTGCCCTAATGGTCAATGTAATTCCCACTAACCCATAAGAGTCCTAAATATATGCTCCACTGTTTGATCTAACCTAATGACAGGGTTGGCAATATGAATGAAGTTATATTCTACTTTCAACCAACCCAGAGTGAATTAACTTTGCTACTAGCTACTCACTCTCCATACAAGCATAACATGACCCCAAGTGAGCTCTTATGAGATAATAATCAAATTTAAGAGAGCCTCAAGTTAACCCCTACACCACAGCACAGGACTGCATATTGACTTTTTTTTTCCCTCTTCTATTAGGAAGCGTTCCTTTGTCTTTTAATATAGTGTTTATTTACCAAGTGGCTTACATAAACCAAGATATTTATCACTTGTCACAGCTGCTTACTCCCTGGATTTAATAATCTGTTATTTCCCTTTGTTTGTTGTGGTTAGACTACTTTCATGGAAGAAAATCAGGAATTTCTAAGTAGAACAAAGGCCTTTAAGAGTCAATGGAATGGAAATATTAGCAAACCAATTAGAGAGCTCCTTAAGGGTAGGGCCGATGCTTTGTCCAGGAAGCCTGCTTCCCCAGCTGCAAATGATCTTCTGGGGTTTGAACCAGATGAAACATAAGGTCCCTTCCATCTAGAAAATCTTGTGCTTCTTTGATAGTACATACTGTTCATACTGCTCATTTGGCGTTTACCACCTGGTAAATTATTGTTAATTATTATCTTATGTGCATACACTGCAGACTACCCCCCTTCCAGCCCTCCCAAGCACAGATGCCTTATAGGTTAATATGAGAAAGCTCAGTGAGATAGTCTCTAAAGTTCTCTTATAACTCTAATACTCTACAAAATCAAAACAAAAACATCACTACCTGTGTTAATCCTGTCGTATTGCCTGCTGTCCTTGGGGACGAACAATGTGACTATTCAATGTGATTGATTCATATTTCCTTTTGAATTCCTTCATTCCTGACATCACTTGGTTTCATGGTAGGTGTCAAATATTTGTTGACTTGAGACCTTGATTGTCTTCAAACACTATCTTTCTTCCTGGATTCAGTCATATCTCTTGTCAGCTCTGGCAAGCATGTTCTCCCTTAAATAACTATACAAGTTACCTGTTTCCTCTAAGCGTTTCCTTAGACCAGAAAAAAAAAAGCCAAAATGTTCTTAGAATGAACTACACTAAGTACATTTTCAATCTCCTGAAACAAAGGGTTACATAATCTTATAATTAAAATGCCCCTGGACATGCCACCCAATCAAAATATATTCAGTATTTTATTAATTCTCTTTTAATTAATTATAATAACACAACAATCACACAGTGCTTAAAGAATTCTAATGAACCTATTAAGCTCTCCAGCCACTCAGGCCAGACCTCCATGAAACAAGTGTTTCCAGGTCACTGTATTTAAAGGAGCCAACCTTGTTTTTGAAATGGAATTTGATCAAAAGACATGGAAAATATCTCTCATGAATGGTCTCCTCCTCCTCCTCCCTCAAGTAACTCATTCACTCTAGCTCTCCTATCAAACCTCTGCTTCTGCTTTAGTTGCAATGAGATCCAAATGCTGTAGGAATCTCTTCAAAAGTGAGTCAACCATTGTAGCTTCACCACGCTCAGCAGTTGCCATGTTATCCTAGCCAACAGTCTAGATCTTTCTTTGCTGGTTCTGGTGTCACCAGGGCACTCAAGAAGTTGCTATTTTTCCACCAAAGGATCTAGGTACAGGAGTAGAGAAAGTAGCTGACAGAAGAAAGTTACAATGAGCAAATCAGAAGCAAGGCTTTGTGACTTTACATCAAGGGCCCTTAATTATTTTGTTGGTATGTTTGGAAGTCTGGTGAAATCTATGAACCCCTTCTCAGAATAATGCTTGTTTGTAAAAAAAAATAATGAAAGGAAATGCTACATTTCAGTTGGAGATCAATGAAATAAAGATGAAACTTTTTTTCACCTTCTAAGTTCATAGACCTCTGAAATCTATCCATGAATTCCTTAGGGTTTGATGGACCCTAGGTTAAGAATCCTTGATTTAAACCTTTCTTGGTATCTTCTTAGAAACTGACTGGGGTAAATAGATGGAAGAAGGTCCCCATCCCATTTTATTTAGAGAACCTTCAAACTGTAGGTATCTCCCAACCCCCACCCCACCACATACTTAAGAGATTAGCAAGAACTAAGTAGAAATACTGACAACGGAAGGAGAGATTAATACAGTTGAAATTAAGAAAACTATTATCTCATAAATAAAACTAAGACCTGGTTTTATGAAAAAAAGAAAATAATGAAATTGATAAACCCTTGGTTATTCTGATTTAAAAAAAGAAAGAATTAAACCAATTTACCAGTATAAAAAAATGAAAAGGGTGAATTCACCACCAATGAAGAGGAAATCAAAACAACAATTAGGAATTATTTTGTCCAATTGTATGCCTATAAATTTGGCAATCTTAGTGAAATCGATGAATATTTGCAAAAGTATAAATTGCCCAGATTAACAGAAGAAGTAAAATTCTTTAAAAAAAATCTCCGAAAAAGAAACTGAATGAGATTAGCAACAACCTCTTGAGTATTTTTCTATACTACACTCCTAGAGTTTCTGTTTATTGGCCTAAATCCCAAGAAGAAATCTCCTTATGACTTCATTCTTTCTGTCAATGGCACTGGCACCTACTCTTCCATGCTCTTGATTTTTTCCCTTTCTCCATTTCTCATGTCAATTAAATTACCAAGTCCTGTTGGTTCTGCCAATACAATATTAATTACTTTTGTCCCTCCCCCATCCCCATGTTATCACCTAGTTCCAGGCCATCATTGTTGCCTATCCAGATTTTTATAATAGCCTACTACCTCTCCTCTCCCCTCCTACCTCCATTCTATATTTAATAGGGGGTCTGGAACTTGTGCAGATTCTAATCAGCTTACTTGGCTGATGGAACCTTTCTCTCTATATGGACAATGTTAGAGAGCTTGCTTCCAGCTGTAAAGCCTATATAGTTCCTAGTCAGCTAACCATATGGTGAAGGGGAGTTCCATGGCTTTAAAGACATCCAAAAAGTCCTTTGTAGCTTCATCTATTCCCTCTTTGCTTCACTTTATCTGGGGGAATTTACTGTGAGAGACCATGTTGTAAGGGGAAAGGCCGTAAAGGCATTCAGTCTTCTAAGGCTATATGGCCCCTAAGAAATGGACCGAAGTCCTTGGCTTTTTCATTCTTTTTTTTCCCATTCTAGGTGAAGTGTCTAACACTCGATCCAAAGAATGAGCCATAGGAAGCCAGAAGTTGGAGTCTGGGGCAGCAGACTCATCCATGCCTTGCAGAGGTGGGAGCAATCTTTATACTTGGTCTTCAAGACACTATTCTGGCAGATTCACCTAGCAGTCATGCCACATCTAGACACAAATTCAATCTGGCAAATATTATATAGGAATTGAGCTAAGCTATGAGCATCATCCCTCCCCCAACCCCAAGCTGAGATGGTATAATAAAGGTTATGTACTCAGAGGTAACAGGGGTAATTCATTCTTGCTATATCTTTAAAGAAAATATCACTTTGTAAAAAACAAAATCTATCTGATTTTTCATGTTAAATGGAGCTAAGGTGCAAGTCACAGACCCCAAACAGTGGGGTGAACTCAGCTAGTGTGGGAGGTTTGAACCAATAAATGTAGGGAATAAAGACACTTTATTCCCCTGGGGTTACTCTCCGGAGTCCTAAGGGAAGATGGAGCAGCCTGACTGGCAGAGAAGCCAGAGCATATACACCAGGTTTCATATTATCAGCAGAATTATTTTTCCTAAGCATGGATCTAGTCATGGCTCCCCTCTGCTCAAAAGGCTCCCTGTTGAAGATTTGTAAAGTTCCAAGTCCCTTTGCCTGGCATTTATGGCTTTCCATAACCTAGTAGCAATCTTCCTTTTTCCTCTTTCTTTATTTCCTATTGGTCCTCTTTAAATGTCCCTCCTTCCCTTCTCCCACTTCCCAGTTGTATAAGTCCTTTATTTCTTAGTAGAAATGTCAGCACCCATCTGTTATAGCTGGAGGGCTATACCTAGGGACCTATAAGGCAGGTGGTCCTGGAAATGAGGGTAAGGATGAAGAACAGGAAGGTGACAGGTGCCTGCTGGCTGGTGATGGTGATGTGACATAGATGAGATTTTCCATGGGGATTAGCAGATATAGAGATAATAAATATACATATGCTGCTGCTACTGTTGCTGCTTTTGGGATTACAAAGGAAATGAGCTGTCCCAGTTATGGACAGTGACTTTATGATATCCAGGCCAAAATTCCTACCACCAGAGGACAGAGGAAATATGGAATCAGGAGCATGTGGGTGAGTTGAAATGTACAGGGGAAGGGTCTGGCTACTCACTGATGAGACAAATGTCCATAGCTGGGTTATGTAGGAGTCCAGGGGTCAAGGACCAGGTGAAAAAAATCACCAGCAGAAGGTTCCAAGGCAGTATTTGTCAATGAGGTCCTAGTAGAATGGCCAAAGCTGACACATATAGCAAGTCCTCTAACTTGGTGTAGAGATCAAACTTGTTGAGCTTCTACACCCATTAAAGATAGGGGTGCTTCAGAGATGCACATATTCACCCCACTATGCCAGGGGTAGAAAGAGTAGAAACAGAAGAAGCTTGGGCGTGAGGGGTGGGAGGAAGAAGAATTTGTTGAACTTTATTATTTGGCACATGCATCCATCATGGCCCCAAGACATCAACACAATCCCCAGGATACAATGGGAGTTACACATCTCATATTCATAGCAGTATTAAAAATCTTTAATGTCAAGCTTATCCTGAAAAATTCAGGTCCAGGAAATAAAAAGATTTTTGAGGGTGACAGATGACAAAGAATCTATTTCCATCTATTAAGCTTGATGGTTCATCAACCATAACCAGTGTCTTTCCCAGACCATTTAGCAACCCCACAAGGTGGAAATAACCCTTGTCAGAGAGAACTTTTCAGATGTCATCAGCTATCTGGAATGCATGGAAAGAGTTCAAAATGCCTGTGTCAAGATTAGACTTACTCATCAGCCTATCCAGTAGACCAATAGTCTACATCATAATAATTTTCTTCAGTGATAATATACCCAACTCCACATGCTAACTCATTACAAGGTCTACAATATGGTAGGTATACCTGAGCTTGTAGGTGGTATTTACTTGTTCCTGGAGGGGTCCTAAAGTATGATTTCAAAAGACCCCATTGTCTCTGTTCCCATTAGGCCAGCAAATGTGGGACAGGTCTATATCCATGAGAAATTTCATCTTGACCACAAACCTAATGGTGAACATGATAGGAATGAAATATATGGCATGCAAACTGAGGTTTGTACTATGTGGTCTATTTCTGAGACCAAGGGGAATCCTATATCCCAACATGACTACTTCATTATATTCTCTGTGTTACAACTAAACTGGTCTGTTCCCTATCTACTGAACACCTTCCATACTTTCCCACCTCTGTGCATTTTCTTGTGTTATTGAATGTTTAAAAACATTCCTGAAGTACCTTTGTTTCCTTTTCTTTGTATATTGAATCCCTATCTATAACTAAAAACCACATGCAAATTCTACTCCCTCCAGGAAATCTTCCCTGTTTATCTGCTCAATTAGTAATGGGTTTCCCTCATTTGGTTCTGGTTTAGAATTTCCTTTTATGCCACTCTTATGCACTCAGTGAATAATATTATGTATTATTATATTATTAATAATAATATTATGTAATAATAATATTATTATGTAATAATAATATTATTAATAATAATATTATGTAATATTATGTTGTCTGGATATGTCCCATTCTCTTACTAGCCTTTAAGTTTTATGAGGATAAGGACCATGTCTTAGTTAAACTAAGTATCTCCTACATGATGGTCTATACACAAAAGGCAACTAGAACCATAGATCATAGGATTATTGGCTTGGAGTAAAAAACAAAACTTATAGGCTGAACCTTTAGTAAATGAATGTTGAATTTTGGTTAGAGGGTAAGGTGTTAATTGTTAGAAGAGGAAACAGAGGAGCAAAACATTGATCTTGGCCCTCAAAAGAACAAAGGGATCCTTTTATGTCTTCCTTAGTCGGCAGGCAGAAGTCTGAGTTAGAAAAGCCTACTTTCTAGGGAGAAAGATGCTTCAACTTAATAGCATATTCCTGAATAGCCAATGAGACTTCTGTAGCAACTCAAATGTACTCTATATATACACATACATATACATATATGTATATATGCACACATATACATATATATTATATATACATATACATTATATGTGCATATACTATATATATAATTTACATGTATATTGGAGATAATCTCAGAGGGAAAGCACTAAAATTAAGGAAGATCAAGAAAAAAATTTAGAAGAAGGTGGTATTTCAGTTGAGACTTGAAATAAGCCAGAGAAAAATGAGACTTGAACTGGACCTTCAAATATGGATCAGTTTGAATTGGCAATATGTTGATGGAGAATTGGGAAAACAGGGTGAACAAAGTGAAATAATAAGAATACATAAAGGATTTGTAAGGGAAAATGAGTAGTTTAGTAACTAAACATATACATTCAATAAATTATTCACATAGAAAATAGATATGAAGCAATGAGATGAAGGAAATGATTAAATGGAAAAATATGGAAAATAGAGGATTGAGGATTAATCTTTTGAGAATGCCTATACTGAGGAACTAGGAAAGGGTCACAGGATCATAGAACTCAAGGTGAAAGAGACTACAGAAGTCATCTAGTCCAACCTATAATGGAATAAGTATCTCTTCGATAATGAAGATGATGATTTATCTTATAGTTTTGCTCAAAGATCTCCCAAAAGGGCAAAATATTTATACAAACTCAAGTCAATCAGTTTACCTCTAGAATTCAGTTTCCTCATTTGTAAAACAAGAGCTGAACCAGAAGATTTCAAACATCCCTTTCAGCTCTAAATATAAGGTCCTCAGGTGAAACAAGCCTCTGGGTTGTAGAAAGAAGGTTAATGCTAGATGAACAGCTTTCTAGAACTATAGTCCAGTGACACAAGAAGATTACATGAGAGATAAGAGAAGAACAATTCAGTATTAATCCACGGCTCCCTTGTTATGGACAGGTGGTAACATACAGGAACACAAATAACTGTTTGATAAAACATATTCGCCTTTGTTGTCATGAGCTATTATGGATTGCTTAAGTGTTCTTTAGGGAGAGGGAAGAAGGAAGTGGAGAGAGAGAGAGAGAGAGAGAGAGAGAGAGAGATTCTTATAAAATTAATTTGAATGTTTGAATATCAGGCTATAATTTTTCAAATTGGGTGTCAATATCTTATTCTTTAGAGTGTCAAAAGCTTTAAATGAATTCATAGAGCAAAAGTAATGTGTTTTGTGTACAAAGAAGAAAAACTTCCCACCTAGAAATCAGAGCCTAAATTTGATGAGTTAGGGTGAATCATGCTTTGTACCATGGCAGCAATGCTTCTTCAATGAAAGACTGTGATTCATCCCCTTGGAGACCACCATTCCATCACACCT
This sequence comes from Gymnobelideus leadbeateri, assembly GCA_011680675.1. Lineage (NCBI taxonomy): Eukaryota > Metazoa > Chordata > Mammalia > Diprotodontia > Petauridae > Gymnobelideus > Gymnobelideus leadbeateri. Next base: position 187,976 of record WOXC01003452.1, read on the forward strand.
AGTTTCCATCTTCAACTTCCTCCTTGCAAAAACCTTTCCTGAAATCCTCTGTTCTATGACCATTCTCTCTTGTTCCATCCATGGTATTTCCAGATCATGATGCTTCAGGCAACTGGTAATGACACTTCCCCTAATCCCATCCCCAGAAAAAAAAAATTATAAAATAGATAAGGACACTTCCTCTTTCAGACCTGCTTCTGGCTCTGGAGGCCAACTATCATTATAATAACTATAAAGTGTCGTTTTAATCATAGCAAGAGGTGTTAGGACAGCATTTGGGGGCCAACAGCAGCTAACCCAGACCAAATGAAATTAACCCAAACATGCTTCAGAAAGCAGAGGTCTACATTCAGTTTGGTTTACTGCCTCACAAAAGGCACACTCAATTCCTCCATACTTCCCTGGATGCACACAGATTTAAGTCAGTAAAAGCTGTACTTATGTGATTCATTCATTTATGCCTCAGGTGCATTTTGAGGCTCAAGGCTAGAGGCTGAGTGTCTACAAGTATCCAAGCTGTGTAGATTAAACCCTAGCATAATTTTATTTTATTTATTCATTAAAGTAATAACACTGTAAAGCATTCTGCAAATGCCCTTAAGGAAGCCCATTACCCCTCAAATGACTGTTAATAATTACTTGCAGTAGAGATATGCAGCACCAGCAAAAGAAAGAAAAAAAACCCTCCAAGCCTGATTGAAAAAAATGACCTTTAAAGTCATAAACCTTATAGGAAAATCACACCAGAAACTTAGAGGAAAGAATGCTAGCATATATTTGGCACACACAGGGAACAAAATCCAAGTGGGGTTATGGAGCACTTTTTTCCCCTTGGGATAATGGAAAAAGAACACATGATCACCTGTAATAACAAAACAACTTAGACAATATGTAATAATGGTAGTCTCTCTTTTACATATCAGTAGGAAGATAAGATGCATTTTTAACTTGTTTTTCCATTAGTTGGTAAGGGGAGCTCTTATTTTTTTCCCTTTATGACCCAATGTGGTGAACTTTTGAGGTTGCCAACTGGGATCCATTCTAAGACATGCCTCATATTATACTGAAAAATTGAGGTTATTCACTGAGATCTCCTCCTTCTTCCTTCTCATTTTAAATCATTCAAATGCCTTCTGCCACCATCTCCCCCTTCACTCCTGTCTCACAGGAAGAGGTGGTCCTTTGCAAACCCTTCCACATGTACAAGTGATCCCTTCATATCATGTCTTCTCTAGTAGACTGCCTCTCTATTTTTCCCATTCTCACTCATATCTTCAATCTCCCCCTGTCTACTGCTTCCCTAGATAGCCAGGAAGCTGGGTCAACAGATCTAGCCTAAGATCCTTAAAGCAATTAAATCTTAATTTTAAAGGAAAAACTAGCCTAGTCTACACGACATAGATTTCAGTTCTATCACACAGAGGTTACAGGTATGGTTGAATGTCATGGAGTCATTTCTATATGAAACTAATTCTCTTTCATGAGGATTGAACCTCTAACCTCAGCCTCATTCACTAGTGTCATGTTCTAACTGACCAAACTGGACCAAAGTAGTCTGGAAAAAACAAGGTACTAAAAGCAAGAAGACCTGGCTGCTCCCCTTTTCTCTCCTAAGAAGTGTGATGAATGTAGCCTTTCTACTTCACCCTGCATGCCTGAGACCTCATAAAATCATGGAACATCAAGGCTGGAAGGTACCTTGGAAGCCACCGAGTCCAACCTACTCTAACTTGTAACTCACTATCTAATGATCAATTTCAGTACTAGGAGAGTATCTCAGGAGGTATCTCATTACACACACACACACACACACACACACATACACACATACACACACACACACACACACACACACACACACACACACACAGCTAGATATTCAAGAAATTCTTCCCCACATTGAATCGAACTCTTCTCCATTAGATTGTTAGCTTCTTGTGGACAGGGATAGTCTTTTGCCTTTCTTTGGGTACACAGCACTTAGGACAGTGCCTGGCACATAGTAGGTATAAGTTCTTATTGACTTACTATGTCTCTTTGTATCTTTCTTAAGCTGGTATTATCTCCTCTCCCTGATAAACTGAGATAGACCAAATGAATTTTAATCATTTTTTCTGCCACTTTTTAAACCTTTGTCAATAACCAGAATGTAAATCCCTTGAGGATAAAACTACTATCTTCTGTATTTTTATTTCTATCACCTAACAAAGTAGTCTCTAGCAAATATAAAGCACTTTATAATGTTTATTGATTGATATCTATAGCATCACACAGGTAGTTTTTTTTAAAGTTCATTGCAAATAAATTAAATTGAAGCCCCTCCCCCATCATTATCTTTCCCCTTTCTCATTTGCCAATTTCTTCCACTGCCACCTGCTACTGACTACCTTCTTCCACTATCTCTAACTTAAGTTTCAACAGAATAAATTTTCTTTAGTAACAAATACTTGGAAATCTCCATAAACTCTGATAGAAAATAGAAAGACAGAACATCCTATATCTCACTTAATTTTTTAAAAAATGATCTATTTAAAACTTAGGAACCATGCTAAGCACTGAAAATATAAGTACAACGATGAGACAATGAGAGTGTTCCTGCCTTCAATAAGTTCACATTTTTTGCAGAGGGTAAGACAACAAATATTTGGGAACGGTAGGAGAAGCAGCACCCAGTAAAGGGAGTGCCTAAGGAGTTAGAGGAATATGAGTTGTTGTATATGGCATTCTAGACTTGCCCTTTCCACCTTTAGATTTGACTTCTGCCAAGGCAAGAAAGAAAGGTGGTATACATGAATGGAAAGGCAGATGGCTAAGATAGACAGGCTTATGAGTGACCCCAAAACCTGGTAGCAATTAACCCATCAATCTTTGTAACTTCAAGTGGAAGCATCTTGACTGATGAATGACAGTATAAATTCAACTAGCCTACTATATTTAGCTAGAACACCAATTCAGACTAAGCTTTTGAGCCCTTAACCTAACTCCCACTTAGAATGATGAGTTAAGTTCCTAAAAACATGGTTAGTAGATCCTCTCTGGGGTTTCAGGATAACCCTGAGAGGTTATATATTATACTTCTAATGCCATATAATTAAGCTTTCACCTACCTATATGGTCCCTCCCCCTCCCAATTATTATCAGAAAATAATGATTAATAAGACCTAATTAGCTTTTAGAATGGGATATTTACTAAGTGTGTATAATAAGAAGCATTGATATAAAACACTTCACTCCCAAAATATCAGTGTCATACCCTTCAACCAATATAAACAGAGACCAGGGGAAAGTGGGCTCAAACTTAGAAAGAACATATGACAAAGGGACAATATTTATCTTCTGATAATTCTTTTCCTGGAGCCTTCAAGATGTTTCCATAAGGTGTAATGTAGCTTTTCTCCATAGAGCATTGAATCTTCATTTACGCCATCCTTTGCTCTCAATGCGGGCATTGTCATTAGCCGTTCTACAAAGGTAGCTAGGATACTGATGGAAAGCTGGAAAATCCAAAATCCTCCAGACCCCTCAAAACTCAGAAGATTCTTCTCTTGGCAAGGGGGGAATAAGGAAGGAATGGAGAAGGAAACTAATGGGGCTGAGGTTGAGATGACCCCCCCGCCCCGGTGACTCTTTATCAGGGGCTTGACTAAACCACTTCATCTTAGCTCCCCACTGGCTTAGCTCTCTCTAGTTCTGAACAAACTTTCTGTTACTAAGTCCCTCCAGTTAGAATAGACTTCTTGTTGTATCTAACTGAAAATCTTTGATTCAAAAAGATGATCAGTCTTTATATATATTCTGATTGATTTAGCTGATTGATTTAACTTCTAATTGATTTAGAAGACAAAGCTAATCACTTTTAAGTGGGGTAATTAATGGATTCCCCACACACACACATACACACACACACACACCTTTACACAGGAGCTTGTTTCATCTAATGTTCTAGTTATACATAACAGGCTAATTGAATTTGTACTCAATCACTCCCCAAGAAAGACACTTCCACCTAGGGTTCTGAAGATGAATCATTAACTACCCCCATGTTCTGGAGGCTATCATCAGCCTTGTTACCTTACATCCATTAAGCCTATCCTCAATGCAGTCCTAGAAGGAATACTCTTAAAGCCTAGGACTCTCTGATTGAAGAAAAGCTTGGGCACATGGTAATTGAAAGGAGTTTCCAAAGACATCTCCACATTTTTCTATTTTCTTCCCTGTACAGTAAATGACATCCTTCCTGCTCTTGGTTTATATTCAAATAAAACAATGACTTTTCCAGATGATGATACAAAAATTTCGAAGTAGGTAAAACTATTTCTCTATTTTCAATTGAATTAAGCAATGATTAAGAATAGGCTAGGCCTTGTAGTCAGAGAGGATTGTGTTCAAATCCAGCCTCAGATGCTTGCACTGGGCAATCACTTATCTCAGTTTCCTTAACCTGGTAAAAATCAGAATAGCAAGTGTGACTACATCCAAGGGCTGTGGTGAGGATCAAACAAGTTATTTGTAAAGTGCCTGACAGATAGTAGGTGCTTAATAAATGCTCATCTCCTGCCTTCCTACTAAATGCAAATCTCTGTACTACGTACCAATGATATAAAGTAATAAATAATGCCTGGACTCATATTCTACTAGGAGGGATAAAATCTACTTCTATTTTCTCCTCTTCCCCTATCATATGTGTGTGCAAGAAACCCTCAAAATCATCTGAGATGATCTCATTAAGAAGGATCTCAATAAGGAGTTGGGACTGGATAGAGGAACCAAGCGACTTCTTAAGATTCCTGGAGTGTGCACAACTGAAAGGGGAGATGAAGGATGGGAGGTGGGGAGTGTCTGTCTCTACTATGTATACACAGGAAGAATGGACAGGTTAAGATTCAGCCCAGAAATGGCCCTTCAATGAAAGTTTGAGTCACCTGCTTAGTAAAAGTTTGTTAAATTACTTTTATTGGGGGTCAGTTAGAAACAATTAATATCTTGGTAACTATAGTAATCAAGGGCTATGTGTCTTTAAGCACTTAAGCCCCTTGCTTCCTTATTAGCTAAGGAGCATCAATCAGGCATAATAGAGAACTGGAGAGATCACCGTGAAGAGGGAAGGTAATATTTTGCTTACATACCTGCATTTTAAACCTGACTGCCACTGCTCCTTAATTCCATCCTTCAGGCCCTGGCCTCAGTAAAATGCTATGTTGTAAAATTCCTGTGGTACCAAAGCAAAAGCTTTGAGTTGCATTGCAACCCAAAGTAGAGAGAGTGCAGTTGGGATACAATAACATAGCAGCATCCCTGTGGTTCTCCCTTTATGCCTCAGCCCTTTGCACTGAGCTTTCTGGCAGCAACAGAAACTGGTGTCTCAGACTGAGTTCATCCTTTGCACTGCCTCACTCACTATTTGTACTGTTTGTACTGGCAAAGATGGCCAAGATGTTAGAATCATTCAGACTGAACTATATAGTTCAGTGGCCATGTCCAGACAGGTCTGTAGTCCAATTTGATTTTGTAATCTGGATGAAAAGGTAAGTTTCCTGTTTGTTAAGTAGAAGTTTGAGTAGCATGTTATTTAAGAATGGCTCTTAAAAAAATCCTTCTTATTCTAATAATGATAATGTCAACTCTCTTTATTCCCTGGGCAAATCAATTTCTGAGCCTTAGTTTTCAAATGTCTAAAATGAGACAGCTGGACTAGACAATCTCTATAACCCCATCCAGCTATAGATACTGTAATCTAGGATATAACCATAGAAGCAATCTTTCCTTTCTTCTTTCCTTTGTTCCTTCCTTCCCTTCTTCCCTTCCTTCCTTCCTTCATTCCATCCTTCCTTTCTTCCTTCTTTCCCTCCATATTTCCTTTCTTCCTTTGTTACTTCCTTTCTTCCTTCTTTCCTTCCTTCCCTGTCTCCTTCTTTCCTTCCATTTATCCTTCCTTCCTTTTGCCCATCTTTTCTTCCTTCCTTCCTTCTTCCTTCCTTTCCTTCTTCCTTTCATCTCCCCTCCTCTCCTCTCCTTCCTGGTGCAGTGGTGAGGCTGAGGAAGAGAATATGTTGATATCTAAGCAAATTGCTAAACTTGGGATAGGGACTCCATCCCTTCCCCTACATTGGCATCATCAAAAATAATCCAAGTGTCTACTGAGTTATTTTGCTAACTTTCAAAAATCTCATCTATGTCACATGATAAGTACCTAATAAGTATGAAACAATATCATACTTTTATAATTAGAACTGGGTGAATTATTGTATATTAAGACCCAAAATTAATGACTGTGTCAGTTTAGAATGAGTTCTACAGCATAGTGTCCTGGAGATTTGTGCTATTAAATATTTTTATCAATGATCTGCTTAAAGACACAGATAGTATGTTGGCTGAATTTGCAGATGACAGAAGGCTCAGAGAGATAGCTAGAATACTGGATTACAAATACAATATACATAAATATCTTGACAGGCTAGAATATTAGAACAAATAAATAAGATGACTTGTAGTAAGGAATAAATATAAGGTGCTACATTTGGTTTTTAAAATCAGCTTCACAAGTATAAGATGAGGGAGATGGAGGTAGAAAATAGTTTACCTGAAAAAGATCTGGGGATTTCAGTGGATTGTAAACTCAGTTTAGTCAATGGTGTAACATGGCTATCAGGGAAAAAAACAACAACAAACTATGACTCTAGGCTATATTAAGAGACACAGTGTCCATGACTGACTGATCCCAAAGGACAGTGCTTGAAGCAATAGGCAGGGATTTCAAAGTAGCAGACTTAAGCTTGTTGAAGGGAGATACTTCCTCAAAACTAGTGCTATCCAACAGTGGAATAGGGCATCTTGGTAGGTCATGGGTTTACCCTTACTGGAGATCTTCAAACAAAGGCTGGATAATCACGTTTTATTTTTATTTTTTTGTTTTGTTTTTGAAGGGCGAAGGCAAAGCAATTGGGGTTAAGTGACTTGCCCAATGTCGTATAGCTAGTGTGTAAAATGTCTGAGCCTGGATTTGAACTCAGGTCCTTCTGATTCCAAGGTTGGTGCTCTATTCACTGCACCACCTAGCTGCCCCTAGATGATTACATTTAATATATTTCAAAGAGAATTCTTATTCAGATATACACTGGACTGCATGACACCCAATATCTCTTTCAGTACTAAAGTTAGTGTGAAATAAGGGACAACAAAACAAGAAAGGAAAGAAAATGTTTCTGAAAAGCAAACATGAGGATGGAGTACATGAGTGATGACCTCTGGAAATGCATAGAGGTGGGATATTAAATGCCAAGTTCAGATAATAGCTATTAATTATATTTCCAACTTTCATCTCTCCTTAACTACTGACTCACTTTTACCAACTGCTTGCTGGACATCTTTACTTGTATGTTCCATAAGCATCTCAAACTCAATATGGTCAGACCAGAACTCCTCTTTTCTTCAGGGGTTCCTAATTCCCCAGCTTCTATCTAGGTTACTATCATCCTCCCAGTCACCCAAGTTCAAAACCTTTCCCCTCATCCACTATATTCAATCATTTGCTGAGTCTCATTAACTCCAATTATACAATATTTCTTATGTCTATCCACTTGTTTCTACTCACATGACCACAACCTTAGGTCAGGCTCTACCCTTTCCTAGACTTTTATAAGAGCCTCCTAATTTGTCTCCCTGAATCCAGACTTTACTTTCTCCAATATATCCTCCAGCCAAATTAGCACCCCTAATTCCTGTGTTTGACCAGGTCACTCCCTTGCTCAGCAAAAGCTTCATTGGCTCTCCTAAACCTCTGGGATGAAAGATAAACTCCTCTGTTTTTTCATTTAAAGCCTATCACAAACATTTTAATCTCCATTTCTTGGTATCTCCAGCTTTTCTACAAGGCTCTGAATTAGCTATACCTCCAACTAGAGGTCTCTTCTGGTTCCCTTCATTTTATTGCTCTCCTTCCAAAACGACTTCATTTTTTACCAATTTTGCATGGATATTCATATGATTGCAAATCTAGAATTAGAAGACACTCAGAAGCTAGCTAGGCCAATCCCTTCACTTGACAGTGGCCCAAGGTTACGTTCATAATGAATTTCAGAGGTCAAATTTGAACTTAGTTTCTCTGATTCCAGAGCCAGTATGCCATTCACTGTACCATACTGCCATCTTGTTTCTCATGCCAAGAAAACATAGAGAGTATTGGCATGCTATATGGTCCACAGATCATGAAGAGTCCTACACAACTGTAGGACTCAACAACAACAAAGAGACTCAAGCCTTACCCTCAAGGAGTTTATAATCTACTAAAAGATACTGAGAGTCTACACTACAGAAATCACTGCAAAGTTGAAAATAGGGTCAATTATCTGGTATAGTGTATAGAATGCAGTGCCTAGAGTCAAAAACTGAACTGAAAATTTGAACTGAAGCTCAAATCTGGCCTCAGATACTTCCTGTCTGTGTGACCCTGGGCAAGTCATTTAACCTCCATTTTCCCATCTGTAAAATGGGGATAAGAATAGAACCTATCCCCCAGGTTGTGAGGATCAAGTAAGACAATAATTACAAAGTATTTAGCACAGTGCGTGGCACATAGTAAACACTATAAAAATGTTAGCTATTATTGTTTGACATAATGAGTAACAAAGAAGTGCACACTACCTTTAGAATGTGGAAAACAGGAGAGATCACTTTGGTAGCGTGTGGGTAGGGTCAATGGGGGGGGAGGGATCATTTAGGGATCCTTCTCTGTAACTGTTTGTATTTGAGCTGGACCATGAATTACATAGGGGATTTCAATAGGGAGACAAGTGGGGCAAGGCAGGGGAGACAGTCAATAGGGAGAAAAATAGGCAGACATTCAATGCACTGGAATAACAGTAGCACAGAGGCAGGAAAGAATGGGATATTTTAGAGGTCAGTGAGTACTTCATTTCCTTGTAAATAGGGAAGAGTGTGAGAGGGGACTAGAGTAATTTAGCATCATTATCTAGCAGGAACTCAAATACCAGACTGAAGAGGCTAGACTTTAAAACCTTGTTTCTGGGAAAACCTTCTTTAAATGAGGGTATCTGTCCATTAAAACCCAAGATATCAGAGCCAAGATTAGACAGGCCAGTTTTGAAGGTAGGAAACAGTCAAGAAAGATCTGAAATTGTCCCAAGGGAATGGATCCAGAGAGGGCACAGTACTGAGAAAGGGCCTTGGGCAACAAGTAGAGTAAGGATATCAAAAGCAGGGGGATGGGTGCTAGGTCTAAACCTCCTAAAGATAGTGTGATGTACCTAGATGTACCTAGAACCAGTTTTTAGCCGCAGAGAGGAGCAGCAGAGAAGCAATGGTGTCTGTGACACCTATCAATATAGCAGTGGAGAGGAGCAGACTTTGAGGGAGAGACCTGGGGTTGGAAAATTCTCTAGAAAGCACCACAACAGAGTCCCTGATTCCATGTATTAAGGGGAAGAAGTCAGAATTGTATGGGACAGAAAAAGAACTGAACCAGAACCAGGAAATGAGAAGCTTTTCCAAGCCTGCCTCTGCCCTTAGGTACCTCTGTTGACCTTGACCCTGTTGCTTAATTCTATGTGCCTCAATTCCTCACCTGGGAAATTATAGGGTTGGATGAGATTCTCTCTCTCAACTCTAAAATTCTGTCTATGACTTCTCTTTCAGTCTCCTTTGTAGGAGAAGTATCACAACCTTTTAGAGGTCTAGTAAAAATACTCTAGATGCATTTGGAATTACTATGAGAGTACAGAAATATTAGACTAGGAGGTCTCACCTGGGGGTCAAAGTGTGTGGGCAGATTTCAGGAAGGTCTGTGAGTTTATTTTATTTGTTTGTTTGTTTGTTTATTTTGCTCTTTGGAGGGCAATTAGGGTTAAGTGACTTGCTCAAGGTCACATGGCTACTAAGTGTTAAGTGCCTAAGGCTGGATTTGAATTCACTTTGCCTTGACTTCAGGGCCCTGCTTTATTCAGTCACCTAGCCACCCCAGGGTCTCTGAATTTCATGGGAAAAAATTCCATTTTCACTTTCACTAACTTATAACTAAAACTGAGCATTTACTTCAATGATGAGTGTAGGCAACAAAATATTCTGAGAAGGGGTCTACAGGCTTCACTAGATTGCCAAAGGGGTTCATTCAACCAAAAAGGTTGAGGACACCTGATCTAGACCTTTATTTACACCTTAATTTACAGAGGAAGAAAGTGTAACCCAGAAGGAAAAGTGACTTACCCAAAGCTGATTGGCTCTGAATGTAGAGCAGGTGCTAAAAACCCAGGGCTCCTGATTTCCAGTCCAATCATTCATATGGTGAATAACCCTTTGCACACTAGACTCCCCTTGACCTAGAATCTGACCTAGAATCTCCTAGAAGCTTTCTCCTTTCAAATGGCACCATATGATGATTATAATAATGATACATATTTATCTCTTAACTTTAAAATTTATAAAGCCTTTCACTTTAAATTCTGCCCAGTAGAGCCTATGTAAAGAAGGACTGGATTTCCCACACAGTCCCCATTTCTAGTATTCTCTTCTGAGAGTGTTTAAAGTAGAATTTGGACCTCTCCTCCCCCCCTTCCCCAAGTCAACAATATAATTTTTAAAAATTTAAACGTCAGTGTGGGAGAGCACCAAGAATTTTGCCTAGGACCTGCTGAACGCCAAGGTTTATGACCCAGCTGTTTCTGGGCTTGCCTCGTTGATGCACACTGGTGGCCTTAGAACCTCCAGTATAAAGGAGTTGACCATGAACTCCCCATCCAGCCAACTTCCATCACGGACAAGAAAACTGCCAAAGCTGGGAGATCACTCACTTGGCCTGTACTCGAATCCAAGACATGCCGCTTCCTTTATGAACCAAGTGATGAGGCTTCTTTGACTGAGCTGTAACACTAGAAGAGGTACTATCATCTCTTAATTTAAAGAGAATGGTTCAATTTAGAGCCATTGAAGTTATCATGAATGGCAGAGTATTTTTGCTTCATTTGAGACTTAGATTTCAGGGCTGGGAATAGTGGGGTTGAGGAAGCTAGGTACAAAGGGAAAGAAAAAAGTGCAAAGGACTAAAACCAACAGAGACAAGCAATTACAAGGTGTATTAATGTACACTGTGCAGAGGGAAGGCCTGATTGTGCTTTCAAGCCTTTTCTTTCTTTTTTTTTTCCATGAAAGGTAAGGGGGAGGGAACTGAATTTTTGCCCTTCAGAATTGGAAATCTGCAGTTGCTAAGAATAAAGGGAGCTTTTAGAAAGTAGGCAGCTGCCTCAGAGCCTGAAGCCATGGTACTTGATACTACAATCTCTCCTCTTAGGGTTTCTGGCCAGCTTTTGAGAACAGCAGGGAAGGTATTCAGGGTGGAAGACAATGGCAAATGTCAAGAAAGAGAAGGAGAATCTAGACTTTAAAAGACTGCTGAGTGACATGTAGAACAGATCAAAGAGAGAAATTTATCAGGTATTTATAATTATAATGCTAATAGAGGTTAATAAGAGAAACCAAAGCAAAAGGGGCTGATGTCTCCTGATCCTTTAAAAGAATAATAATAACTTATTTTGGTCTGAGAGCTAAGGGCCAGGCATTCATTCTTTTATTCATTCAGGTTGTTGTTGTTGGTTTTTGTTTTGTTTTGTTTTGTTTTTAATTTTGTTACTCTAGTTATCTAGGAAAAGGAAATTTTGTACAATGTTTGAATTCCTCCCCTTTTGAAAAGTGGGACATTTTAAATCTAGATCACAAGATGGAGCTCATGTATAATCCTCTGAGAATCAGATCCAGCTCCATATTGTTTATCCTAGAGTCTACTGTCCACAGATGATATTTCAGTTTAAAAAAAAAAAGAAGGGAAATAAGGAGCAGAAGAAAAAGAGAAAGAGGTTAAGGAGGAGGAGGGAAAGAAGACGACTAAAGGTCTTTCTGAATCTGAAAACACTGTGTTCATTGCAATTGACACCCCCCCTCCCAAACACACACACCCTCCTCACCTCTTTCCATTTCCTTCCCCCCTCCTCTGAGTGCCACACGCAGAAAGCATATACAAAATTCTCCCCTGAAGATTGTGTGTGCCCCCACTTTAAGGAAAAACTGAGTTTTCTGTTGGGTGCCTGCTGAGGCATGCTCAGGCATTGTGCTATTTAGTAGTCCAAGGAGCATGTTGAAATCAATCATTGCAAAATCACTTTTGCAATAAGTAATGAATTAAAATTAAGGAACCCCCCCCTCCCCCACTCCTCTCCTACCCCATACCTCCAAACTAACCCTTTGCTGTATAACTTAGCTAAATAACTCTTTTTCAATAGAATTTTGGAAGTAAGGTAGACTTACAGCCCTTACCAGTAGCCACGCCCAGAATCATACTCCTTAAGTGTTTTTTAAAAACCTACTTTTAAGTGCAAAATACAGAATGTTTCATATGAGTGAAACAAAAATAAATGAAAACCCCACCCCCACTATTACTGTGCAAAATAGTAGGGATAAAGAAACTTATAAATAGATGCTGTGATATAGGGAGGGAGGGCGGAAAGAGGGGAGACAGAGAGAGGTTTTATATAGATATATATATATATATATTTATGTACATATGTAGATATACCTGCAGATATGTGTATAATCATTATAAAAGTAAACATTTATATAGTGATTTGAGGTTTTGCAAAATGCTTGATATATGTTATCATTCATGTATGTCTGTGTGCATACACAAAGGAACACAACAACAACTAAGCCTCCTTAGAGCTAAGTTTTACTCCATGTCATGTTATCTGTATCTATTCCAGGCATAAACAGGAATGTTTTTACTTGCAAACTTGGAGAAGTTGTGTCCTGGAGTTTTTTGCATAGATTTCCGTTAAATGAATTTCCCTTCTCAGACCCTAAGTGCCTCCATGGATGTTCTAACTACTCCTGTAACAATGTTCATTGACTTGTTTGGTCAGCTTAGTAAAAAAAAAAAAAAAGTCCAAGAAGTCAAACCTCTGAAACAGTTGGTCCAACAGATTGTTTGGCTTTTATGAGCCAGCTGTCTGAATGAGATCTCTAAACTCAGTAGTCAGAGAGAACTTAGGAAAATCAGGCCAGAGCAGCACACGGTCCCTGCTACCTGGAAGTGAGAGAGATCCTAGGCATGACAGCCTTAGTATTTCTAGTTCTCTGAAGTTCAGCAAGTGCACTGACTATTGGACCTTTAGTGCTCTTTCCTTATTCTCACCAAGTTTCTCCAAGAACATTCATAGTTCACTCCTTATAGACTGTGCCTCACAGTGATACATCAGTAAGAAGATCAAATGTTTCCATTAGGAAAAGTGGGAAATGACAGAAATTTGTGGAAGATTTCTTGATAATCTGTCTCCAAATATAAGTTAACTACAATCCATGAACTTCAAAAACAAATGTTATTTTCAAACAACAGGGCTACATTGTCCACTGAAGTTCATAAGAAAATGGCTCCTCCATATAGCTGAAGAAAGGAAAGATCTTCCTAAAGCATGCTACTCCCTTGTTCAAAGAATATTCAATGGCTCCCTATTAATTCTGAGAAAAAGTATGATCTCTTCAGTTTAGCATCCAAAGACTTTCCTAACCTGATTCCAGTTGATACTTTTCCAGAATTCCCTATCAATTTCTCCTTTTCACATATTCTTCATTCCAACCAATCTGGCCTACATGCTGTTCTTCAAGCCTTCCAGTCCATGTTCCACCTCTGTATTTTGGCATAGGCTCTTCCATATGCCTGGAATACATTCCCTTGTCATCTCTAACTCAGAAGAGCTTCCTGCTCTTCTGCCTTTATAGAAAGTTTTCTTGACTCCCCTATTGTTGGTGTTTTCTCCTTGGTCAAATTTTATTGTATTTATTTTTCCATTTTAATATATCATCCACCTCTTAGTAGAACATATGTTTCATGAAAGTAGGGACTTTTTCACTTTGACTTGGCATCCCTAGCAACTAATACAGTACCTCAAATGTATTAGGTAATTAATACTTGTTAAATGAAGAAATGATTGAATAAGTCAACATCATCCTTCAAGGATTGAAAGGATGCATTGGCTTGGTTATTTATAGAATTCCACAAAACACAAAACAAATTCACTAGATACAGCACAGTAGATGAAATATACTCCCAATGGAGAAAAATAATTTGACAGGGAACAAGTATCATTAGACCCTCAGCCACCAGTAAGTCTAACTCCAAAAGGCACTATTTGTTGTGGAGGGGGAAGAGAGTGCTGGAGAGATGTGTAGGGGATGTTATTTAGAAGGCTCAATATGGAAACAATTTTTATACCTGCCTCAGGCCACTCCTGCTTAGGCAAGGCACCTAACCTGGTTTCAATTTTCCCATCTACAAAATGGGAATAATAATATCTACTTACTTTAATAATTAATTGAGGAGTGTAAAACAATCCAGAGATGAAAAATTCTAAGTATTATTAAGCAGGGTGGCCCATTTCAAATTAGTGCCTCTTTAAAAAAAATAAACTTTTTTTGGGGGGAGGTGCCTTTTTTTTAAACTAAAAATTATCAGTGATCTTCAAAGATTCTTTTAATTAAAGGAGACTTGTCTGAAAAAAGGGGACCTGGCATAATTAGGATACCAATATACCTTTTCCATAACTTAGAACATGGCTCATTTTCTTGGTTTTCATCATACTATTATAGGCTCAAAAGGGAAAAAAAATTAAACCAGTTTCCTAATAGTGTTAACATTCCAGACAACTGATGTAAAAATAAACAGAGAATGTATTATGGTTACATATTATTCATTCAGTTTATAGATACTTCCCTTTTCAGTACTGTCCCAAGCTGTACACCAAGAGCAGGTTGCCAGTAACACAAACCAAGCCAAGAATCACAAACTGGGTCTTTCTACATACTTGATTAACTTTCCAAAGTTATCAGGGTTCACTTGGCAATCGATTTACTGGTAGTTCTAATAGGACATGTGAGGAAGACTCAGTCAGTATCAAGTTGTATTGGAAAAGTTCTCATTCTGCCTCTCTCCAAGACTCTTGGCCTCACTCTGTTTCTCTTTCCTTCTAACATCACTGTTCAGGGTGTCATCATTGCTCATGTGAACTGTTGTAAAAACTTTCTAATTGGCCTCCCCTCTCCAATCTATCCTTCATGGGGCCGCTGATAGAATCTGGCAATCTTGCTCAAAAAATGTAAGTGGCTCCCCAAGAGGCAAACTATAGAGCCCAATATTTAAGAATGTTTCCTCTTCTCCACTTTCCTAGCTACCTCACTTAACTCTAGTCCACTTCACAATTTTTGTCTTACAGTCAAAGTAGAATACTACCTATCCCCAATATTTCCTTGCCACTTCACATTTGATAAGGTGGGCCTCCTTGTTTGGTATGGACTCCTTTTTTTCCATCTATACCTTTTGAACATCATAGTGTTGGAAGGTTCAGTTCAGGCACCATTGCTTTCATGGAATCTTCCCTGATTTCTCTTAATGAAAGTAGTATCTACCTGTTCAGACATAC
Organism: Gymnobelideus leadbeateri; assembly: GCA_011680675.1. NCBI lineage: Eukaryota > Metazoa > Chordata > Mammalia > Diprotodontia > Petauridae > Gymnobelideus > Gymnobelideus leadbeateri. The sequence goes on from WOXC01003452.1 coordinate 203,449, forward strand.
TTAGAACATTTTCTCTCTCAACTTTGCCCCTATCATTATCTTCCTTAGACCATACTTAGAATTATAGATCTAGAGCTGGAAGGGGCCCCAGAGATGACCTAGTACTACCCCTGTATTATAAAGATGAAGTTAAGGCCAAGGAAGATTCAGTGACTTATCCAAGGTCAAATAGGTAATTATTTAATGATGTAAATATCATTTCTCCTTCTCAAAACCCTGCTCCACACTTCCTTTAGATAACAAACTCTTCAAGAGTAGGCACTATAGGAGGCAGCTACATGGCCCAGTGAATAGAGCACTGGCCCTGGAATCAGGAGGACCTGAGTTAAAATCAGGCCTCAGACAATTAACACAAAAACTAGCAGTGGGACCTTGGGAAAGTCACTTAATTCCAATTGCCTGCCAAAAAGCAAAAAAAAAAAAAAGATAGTAGGGACTATATCATTTTCTATCATTGTATCTTCATTGAATTGCTGAATTTATCAATCTCTGCAAATATCTGGCCCCAAATCATACTGAACTTTGACTACAGAGAAGGAGCCTCACAGTATCTGCCAGATTCACTTTCTGAAAATACTAAGCCAGTTAATAAGCCTTTAATAAGAGCTTACTATGTGCCAGGTACTACATTAAGTACTGGGGACAAGATGGCAAAGGCTGTCTTCCTGAGTTCAAACCCAATACTCTACCTACCACACTACTCTGTTTCTTGCTTTGGTAATTAAATAATGAAATCACAAAAGTATGGCAAGACCCAAGTACTGTGACTTAAACATGCTTTGTATGTATTTTATTTCTTCATCCCTACTAACGTGTTAAATGTCATTAAAATAGACATCATCATGAGCAGCCTTGGTCAACAGAACCCAATGTATATTGATTAGTAGTTAACTGCATTGGGGAAAGTGAAGAAAAATGAGCTAAAAGGGCAGCATATTACCTGAAGGAGAATATGTAAGGGGAAAAGAAGAGCTATGACAAGGAAGTTTAATTTCATAGAATTTAGGCCTTAAGTAAACTGAAATTTTTAAGGAACTTTCTTAGAGTGCACTGGAGAGCTGTGGGAAGCAGTGGAGAGAACATTGGTCTTAGACTCAGCTGACCTCAATGTGAGGCTTGTCTCCTTCATTTAATAGGGTGAAAACATGAATAAGTCATCTAAACCTAATCAGTGTCAATTTCTTTATCTGAGCAATGTGGGGTAACACATTGATATTATCAATGATATTAACACTGGTGGAAATAATAAGTAAAAATATAAATAGTTGGTAGAGAACCATAATTATGAACTATCATAATTTTTGTGACTGATTTGGGATAGTAGGTGTGGAAATTGTCAATGAAGCTGAGAAATTGGAATCCTTTCATTTCAGAACTTGAGGGACTTTAGTGATAGCTTAGTTGATTCTCCCTATTTTGCAGCTGCTTTACTTCTTACTGTAATTCTGGCCCCAAAGGAAAACAACCATTGGCCAAGAAGGAATCTGGTTCACTAATTACTTCTGACATTTGAAAAACAAGTATCATCCTGTCACTCCTCCCCCAGCCATCAATGTTTCTGAGTTAAATTCCGAAGAATCACACAGAGGCTTGATTTACAATCCACAGAAAAACATAAATTAATCTATAGGAACTGGGCAAGGCATTTCTATCTCCTATCTGATCTCATTGGAGGGCAATGTCCCACAGGTGTTAAGTCATAAATAGCTCAGTGAATCGAAGAAAAATTACTTAAATAACTTGACTAAAGTAGAAGGAACCAAAATAAGATAAGTAAAGATCATTCCCAGTCTCTCCTAACCCAACCAAATGCCATTCTTTAAAGTTTCCTTTGCATACCAAATACTTAAAAATTAATTAAATATTTTCCCCGCTCCTCAAAAATTTTCCAGTAAATTGAGAATTATCATGAAAAATAAAAATGTTGACTGCAGCAAGCTGTCTTTACTTGTATGATTACCAGGGTCCCCTCAGTATCAGGACCCTTGTCTTCTACTTAGAATCCTAAAATGTGTAAATGTAAAGTGATTCTGTTTTCATCTTTGATGGAGATACCCTGAACATTGCTGGGCTCATGGGAGGCACTCAAGAAATTTTGCTCAATGGAGGGATCTATGATCGATAGACGAATAGAAACTGAGTTTCATCATGCTTGATAAGATACTTTACTTTTATAGAGGGATCTCTGTGAGGGTCTGGGCCCAAGGAAATCAAGATCATGAATATAGAAGAAAATATGGGGCAGTTTGCTTTTCCATGAATTCACATAATTTTCCTGAATCTTTCAAAGCAGAGTAATTAAAAATAAAGCAGCTGTTTAAAAAATCGTCCTCTTTGGACCAAAATAAAATTAGGAGATTTTCCATCTGAGGGGGAAAAATACCTTTGCAGTAACAGGAGTAAAAGTCAAAATACTGGTTGCAATTCTAGTTCTTCCTCCTATTAGCTGTGTAATCTCAATTAAGTACTCTTAGAGATAGACAGAATTCTCTGGGCTCACTATCCCAGAATGCCTGTACTATATATCCTCCTCATGGTTCTAGGGATATCCCCGAGGGCCTGAACTGTCTTTTTCTACTGCCATCAGCATGAATATATTTCCTTCATTCTTAAAAGTGACTAGTACTTTTAAAAAGCATATTTACTTCAAAGATACAGCAAGAACAAAAGCACAAACATCTCCTACCAACAGCTTGAAGGAGCACAATATCCATCATCTAACCTCAGTCTCTGAGAAGAGGAAGGAGGCTCAGATTTAATGCAGTTTCTATATAGCATCAGTCTCAAGATACCCATGTTCAGATGCAGTGTCCCTGCCAGATGTGTCCCTTGTCTCTGCTACTGCTGGATCACAAAGGTCTATCCTCACTCCTAGAGGCATCAGTGTTTCTAGGTTGAATGCAAAATGTGGCATGGACTTAAATCCTAGATTCTCTGACTCTGAGAGGGCTTGTTCCTCTCACAAAACCTAGTCACCAATTTCTTTCACCTAAGATAATTGAACTGAGGCAAAAAAGAACAACAACAAACAAACAAAAAAAAACACCTGAGTTTCATATTCACAGGGGCTAAACATATGTTAGCCTTAGGGGGAGAGAGGGAAAGAAACCTCTCCCCTTACACCATTCACTTGATTCCATTAAAGGAAGAGTCAAACCAAGAGAGAGGAGGAGGCTGAGACTGACCAAAATCTTTGAATATGCCCCCAGATCTGGCTCTGCCACTGCAGCTAGTCAAGACATCTGCTCTGCATCACTGAGCTGCTGACCCGGAGCCAATATCAGCCCTATACATGCTTTAAAACCTTTCCAAGGTACTTCCATTACATTTCATCTGGGCTCTCCTAAAAGCAGGCTTCCTAGCCTTTTTCACATAGGGAATTTCATTCAGCATGATCAAGGGGACTTGGTTTATTGGTCAGTCCCTTACTACTTTGATTTTATTGATTGATTGATTGATATAATCATGAGAACAAGAGGGCTGTTCGCTGTCTTTGCATTGCTTCTTAACATGCAAAGCATACTCTCTCTTCCAGTACCAAGGCCAGTGTCAAGACTGACTCCCTCTATGAAGGTATCGACTTCTATATATCAATCACTTGAGCCCATTTCAAAGAGCTGAATGCTGATCTCTTCCGTGGCATGATGGACCCTGTGGAGAAGGACTTAAGAGATGTTTAAACTAGATAAGTCTCAGATTCATGACATGTCCTGGTGGGTGGTTCTACTCGAATCCCCAAATCCAGAAGCTTCTGCAAGACTCCTTCAGTGGCAAGGAGCTCAACAAGAGTATCAATCCTAGTGAGGCTGTTGCTTACAGTGCAGCTATCCAGGTTGCCATTTTGTCTGGAGATAAATCTGAGAATATTCAGGACTTGCTGTTGTTGGATGTCACTCCTCTTTCCCTTGGAATTGAAACTGCTGGTGGAGTTATGACCATTATGATCAAACGTAATGCCACTATCCCCTCCAAGCAGACACTGACCTTTACCGCCTATTCAGACAACCAGTCTGGTGTGCTTATTCGGGTTTATGAATGTGAGAGAGCAGTGACAAAGGATAACAACCTGCTTGGCAAATTTGAGCTCGAAGGAATCCCCCCAGCATCCAGGACTGTTCCTCAGACTGAAGTAACATTTGACATTGATGCAAATGGCATCCTCAGTGTTTCTGGTGTGGATAAGAGCACAGGAGAGGAGAACAAGATCACCATCACCAATGATAAAGGATGTCTGAGCAAAGAAGACATTGAGTGTAAGGTCCTGGAGGCTAAGAAATACAAGGCTGAGGGTGAAAAGCAGAGAGACAAGGTGTCTTCCAAGAATTCTCTTGAATCTTATGCTTTCAGCATGAAAGCAACCATAGAGGATGAAAAAATGCAAAATTGGTGATGAAGACAAACAGAAGATCTTTGACAAATGTAATGAAATAATCAACTGGCTGGATAAGAACCAGACTGCTGAGAAGGAAGAATCTGAGCATCAGCAGAAAGAATTGGAGAAGGTCTGCAACCCCATTATTACTAAGCTGTACCAGAGTGCAGAGGGCATGCCTGGCATGCCTGGTGGGTTCCCAGGGGGTGGAGTAGCCCCATTTGGAAGTGCTTCTTCTGGACCCACCATTGAAGAGGTCGACTAAACACACCAGAAGACAGAGCATTACACGCAGCTTTCCAAAAATTGAAGGACTCAAATTTACAGCCAAGGCAGTAGCAGTTTAACAGTAACATTTAAGCTACTGTGTAATTCTGGGCATTCTGGATACTTGAATGTGTGTGGAGGGAGAGAAGTGAACAACATTGCACTTTATCAGTACTGTAAACAAGTGGAAATACAATTGTCCTGGAGAATAAAACCTATTTAACACTGGCACCATAAAGAAAATGATCTTTGAACAACATCGCTGATAACACTGAAAAAAATCACATGGCCGTATTTGAAGGTAAATACAATGAGCAGGTGGAGTAATTAGAAATTGAAATCAAGTCTTGACTCCAAGTCCAGTGCCTTTTCCATTAAAGCATGCTCCTTCCCCAGGTGCCCTACTCCAATGTTTCATTATGTCATGCAGGTAACCCTGAGTTCTCAAAGGCCACAGTGGCAGAGATCAAGTACTGGCAGGTCCTAGCACACTGAAAAGGCTTTGAATACAAGCCCAGTGATAACCTGTATATCTATCATCACAGGCAAGCATAACTAAAAGTGATGAGGTTTTTCTGCCATGGAAATTTTGGAAAATCATCTACTAAAGCACAGGATCATTGAAACATGTCTTGGTGGAAGGGATTTGTACACCTGTAACATAATGCATGTTTACAGTATCTTCTTGTTGTTCAGTCATTTCAGTTGTATCCAACTCATCATGCTTCCATTTTGGGGTTTTCATAACAGAGATACTGGAGTTGTTGACCATTTCCTTCTCCGGCTCATTTTACAGATGAGGAAACTAAGGTAAACAGGTTAAGTGACTTGCCCAGGGTCATACAGCAGGTAAGGTCAGATTTGAACTCGTGAATATGAGTCTTCCTGATTCTAAGACCCAGTGCTATAGGAATTAAAATAGGAGAAGTTAGAGATTATGCAACCAAAGGAAGAGAACAAGACAGTCCCTTATGTAATGTACATCCATACCTAAACTAGGTCTAACTAAATCAATTTGTTATTCCACAAAAGGGATATCAGGAAGTGACTCACTGTTAGACCTTTGACAGATGCATTAAAGAGGACAGCAAGACAGGCCTCAGCTGTCCCCCTTCTATCACCAATATAGTACATAAATGAGAAGCTGGCTTGGCATGCTAACCCTTCCAAGGTCCATTATTTCATCCCTGTTCCTTATTATTTGCTCTAGTTTTTTAGAGTTTTACCCTCTTCTTGCCAAAGTCAATGAACAATTAATACATCTACGAGCATTTACTAAGTGTCTACTCTGTGTCAGACACTGTCACTGTGTGGGGGCACCAGAGATATAACATATAAAGGAACAATCCCTACCTATGAAGAGGTTACATTCCAACCTAAGAGACAAGTATATATGTGTATGTGTTCATGGAATATTTATAAAGAAAATAAATAAAAGTTCAAAGTAGTTAAATGCAAAATAGCTGAGGAGAGGGGCCACTATTAGGGTGATTGAAAAAGTCTCACATGTGAGCTGAGTCTCTAAGGAAGGGAGGGATTCTATGAGGTAGAGGTGAGAAGAAAATTAATTGCAGCATGGGGGATGACAACAGCAAAGGCACAGGGAACAACCATGCTGCTTACACTTTTGGGCTCATCCTCTCCTGCCTCCTTTAGGATCATACTGCCCATACATAACCTTTCTTTCATTTTCATTCTTCTCTTATCTACTTGTGCCTTTCCTGATTTCTGCAAATATACTGAGGTCTCCCTCATCTTAAAAAAATACTTATACAAAAATATCTATAGCTTCTCTATTTGTGGTGGCAAAACACTGTTAACTAAGGTAGTATTTATCAATTGATGAATGGTTGAAAAAAATGACTAATTAAATACTACTATGCCAGAAGAAATGATAAAAAGGATAGGTTCAGAGAAATCTAGGAAGACTTGTATGAACTGATGCAGAGTGAAGAGAACAGAACCAAAAAAGCAATATATACTGGTAACACTGACTGTCCTACCCCTCACTGCCTGAAGGCCAGGCAGGTTACATTTCACTCATCCCTCGAAATTTTTCTCTCTTCCCTTAAAGTAATTTGGGGGGTATACTGGCTCCCCATCAATGGTTCTAGTTGGTGTTCCCTTAAGTGAAGGAGATGATCCCCTTCACTCCAGTGACACAGAAGATAGAGTGCCAGGCCTGGAGTCAGGAAGACTCATCTTCCTGAGTTTAAATCTAGCCTCAGATACTTACTGTGTGGCCCTGGACTAGTCACTTAAGCCTGTTTGCCTCACTTCCTCATCTGTAAAATGAGCTAGAGAAGGAAATAACAAACCACACTAGTATTTTCACCAAGAAAACTCCAAATGGGGTCATGAAGAGTCAGCTACAACTGAAACAAGTGGACAAGAATGTCATATTAACTTTTACAAAGACACATTTACTTCAAAAGTATAATCACGGGGCAGCTAGGTGGCGCAGTAAGTAGAGTGCTGGCCCTGGAGTCAGAAGGACCTGAGTTTGGATCCGGCCTCAGACACTTAATGCATACACAAACAAAACCTAGCCTTGTGACCTTGGGCAAGTTACTTAACCCCAATTGCCCTCCAAAAAGCAAAAAAAAAAAAAAAAAAGGATAATCACAAATATACAAACTTACTCCCCAACATATGTAGAGGCATAATCCTTACCACTATCACCTCAGTCTCTGGGGAGAGGAAGGGACATCAGGTTCATCATAGTTCTTATAGAACACACAATCCTTGTTCTAATTCCAAAGCCCCAACTTGGGCTCAACTCTATGACATACTGGCTTCACCATAGTACCTGTGATCCCAGGTTATATAGGTCATCATAACTTGAACTCCTGGATTCAGTAGGGAATCATCACCAAGGACAAACAATACAGAATAAAAGACCCCAGGTCTATTTCCCAAAGTCAGGGTAAAGGCCCACAATGTGAATGAATTGTGATCTTCTCCCATGGGAAACAGCAGGAAAGAATGTGCAGAATTAAGTGAGATTATCTTAGTCTAGCCAATTTTAAAGATACAGACTCTTCTGGCTAAGCAGTCAATCAAAAAAAGCTATACCCACCCACATGGGTGCAGGGTGCCTCCACATTTAGAAATCTAGGCATACCAGAGTAAGCCTCTTCCATAGTATAATAACAACATTGTAAAAATGAACAATTTTGAAAGACTTAAGAACTCTAATCAGCACAATCACCTCTGCTTTCAGAACACCATTGATAAAGAAGACTACCTCCTGAGAGAGAAGTGATAGACCCGAGAAACACATTTTTAGACCTGGCCTCTCTGGAACTTTGTTTTGCCCAGTATGCAAGTGTGCACATTCATTACAAGGTTTTTCGTTTTGTCTTTCATTGTAGAGGGAGCAGGGAGGCAGAGGAAGAAAGGAAAAGCAGTGCTTGCTAATCAACAACAAATTAATTTTGCTAAAAAAATACCCACTGATTTCTCCAATTCTTCATCCCCCAATTGCTTCTCAATTCTTTGCTGTTTTTGCATTTGACCCTGGCACTTGACTGAAACAGCTTCTTCTTAATTACAAAATTAATGTCCTTTTCTCACGTCACATCCTCTTTGAACTCCATGTAGCTCTGATAATGAAGAACATTTCCTTCTCTGGGTCATTCTCCCCTCCCTGGGTTTCTCTCTTGATTCTTCTTGCATTTGTCTGACCACTCCTCAGTTTCCCTTTCTGAATCTAGTATGTGCCATACTTTAACCTTGGCATAGCTTCTAAGGCTCTTATTGTACCCTCTTCTATTCTCTGTAAGATATATATGTACAAATATGTACATATGCATACAATACAAATGTTATCATATGTATAGTATGTAATAAAGTATATTATTATATACACATATACACAAATACACACACATATATATATGTGTGTGTGTGTATAAATATATATATATATATATATATATATATATATATATATATATATATATATATATATGTCTATACATCCATATACTGATCTCAGAGGGGAAGGTGGTATGAATCAGCTGAGCTACTGGGAAAGGCCTCCTGCAGAAATGGAGACTCAAACTAAGTTTTGAAGGAAGCAAGAAAAACTAAGAACCAGGGTGAGGACCCATATGTACAAAAACATATATAGAATTCCTTTTTGTGGTGGCAAAGAATTGAAAATTGAGGGGATATCCATCAATTGAAGAATGGCTGAAGAAGTTGTGGTATATGAATGTAATTGAATACTACTGTGCTGTTAAGAAATGATGAAGAGGCAGAAAAAACATGGAAAAACTTATATGAACTGATGCTGAGTGAAGTGAGCAGAACCAGGAGAACATCATACCCAGTAACAGCCACATTGGGTGATGACTGACTTTGATAGACTTAGCTTTTCTCGGCAATGCAAGGATCTAAGACAAGTCTGAAAGACTCATGATGGAAAATACTATCCACAACCAGAGAAAGAACTTTGGAGTTTGAATGCAGCTGGAAGCATACTATTTGCTCTCCTTTCCTTTTCTTGTTTTGCTTTGTTTCTTCTTTCTTGTGGTTCCTCCCATTAGTTCTAATTCTTCATTACATCATGACTAATGTGAAAATATGTTTAATATGAATGTACAAATAGAGGCTATATCATATTGCATGCCATCCTGGGGAAGGGGGAGGAAAGGGATGTGAAGAAAACTTAAAGCTCGAAATCTTATGGAAGTGAATGTTGAAACCTAAAATTAAATTAATCTTTTATTTTTTTAAAGTGTCAGGGTAAGGAGGGAGAGCATTCCAGGCATAGGGGCCTGCTAGTGAAAAAGGCATAGAGTCAAGAGATGGGTATGTATTCAAGTAATAGCAAATAGACCACTGTCTTGGATCATAGAGTACATGGAAGAAAGTGAAATGTGAGAATACTAGAAAAGACCAGGTTATGATGAGCCTTAAATAACAAGCAGAAGAATTTATATTTGATCAGGAATGTGATAATTATAATTTTTAAAAAATATATTGTCTGATATTGTAGTTCTAAATAATAGAGCTCCAATATGGAGTTACTTAGGCTAAGTGGTCCTAATGACCATAAACATATAAGCAATGATAAACAGACTGTACTTTTCTACTGTTCTGACTCAATTTGACCCTGTGTCAAACATGTAAATGATTGCAGCCCCTGACTGGATGTGGTTCTCCACTGACTATATAGCAGCTATGTGACAAAAAAACATTTCTGAGGTCCCAAATTACCAACTCAAACCCTGACCCAATTTCTGGTCCTGATTAGGACCCTCTTGTACCTGAGTCTGGTATTGATAAGTAATCCAAGGAATTTGTCTGCCATATCTGGGTCTAATTAGTAATGTCTCCTCCCATATCTGGAATGGATTACCTGTTCTCAACCAAGCCCATGTTTAAGGTTTGAAACTCCCCTGCTCAAACTGTACTCTGAGCATGTGTTTTCACTGAGATTTTTGCCATGGTGTGTCTTCCTTTTGTGATAGACTCTGGTCCTATGTGTGTCTGAATCCCTATCTGTCTGTTGGTCCATTAAATGTTTATTTGTATGATTTCCTTTTCTTGCTTGATGCAACCATGCAATACTAAAGCTCATGTGTATACTAGTTCCCAACATCTAAATTTCTAAACCCTTTAATCCATGTCTTTTGATCTAACATGAGCCATGAGACCAAAAAAAGTATAGAGGTAATAGGGAGCCACTGGAGTTTATTGAGTGGAGGCAGCATGGGAGTGACATGGGCAAACCTATACTTTAGGAAAATCACTTTGCCCACAAAATGGAAAATGAATTTCAGTGGGAAGAGATCTGAGGCAGGGAGACAAATTAGATGGCTTTTGCAATAGTCAGGCAAGAGGTGATGAGTGATGGTTATATGGGGAGAGAGAGAATAAAAAGTACAGAAGAAATGCCATATTGATAGAAAAGTAAAAATTTGGTAATAGGTTAGCTATGTGGGTTGAGACTGATGGGTCAAGAATGACATTGAGATTGTAGGCCTGGGAGATTGGTGATGTCATCATCAGTAAAGCTTGGAAGAAAAGAGGCCCTAGGGAGAAAGATAATGAACTCTGTTTTAGGCATGCTGAGTTGGCAATGCTTATGGGAGATCCAGTATAAGATGTTCAAACGGTACTTGGTGATTTCGACTAGAGTTCAGGAGAAAGAGTAGGCTGGGAATAGAAATCTGTGAATTATTAGCATAGAAATGATAATTAAATCCATGGGAATGGATGAGATCACCAGAGCAAATAGTACTATAGAGGGCAAAGAGAAGAGTACCCAGAAGAGATCTTCAGAGGAACCCAAAGACGATGGGTGTGATGATGAATTAAAATCTAACAAAGGAGACTTAGGATGGACAGACAGGTAGGAAAAAAATGTGCATCATAACAATCAAGAGAGGAGAGAACATTCAGGCATAAAAGTTGGTTGACAGAGTCAGAGCCTAAGAGAGCTTGAGAAGAATGAGGACTGAGGCAAGGTCACTAGATTTGGCAATTAAGAAATCATTTAACTTTTGAGAGAGCAATTTCCATTGAATAATCAATTCAGAAGTCAGGTTGGAGAGGCTTTAGAGGTGAGAAGAGATGAAATATAATTAACATGTATATTTTTCTGAAGGAATTTAGTAAGAGAGGGGAGGAAAGATATTGGGTGATAGCCAGCAGAGATGGTAGGATCAAGTATTAAAAATGAAGCATACATGCGTGGGTTCATAGACAGCAGTGAAGGACCCACAGAGAGGGAGAGAATGGTGATTAGAGAGAGTGGGGATGATAGAGACAATCTGATGGAGAAGATAGAGATGCATAGGAAGATACAGGATCTAGGGTTTATGAAACAAAGGTTGACTTTGAAAGGAGAGAGACCACATCTTCATCTGAGATAGGAGTGAGGACAGAGATGGTAGTGAAAAATATCTAAGTGATTCAAGATAAGGATAAAGGGAAAAGAATTGGCTTTAGGCAATGACCTAAGAATTTTTACTGAAGTATGGAACAAGGCCCTTACCTGAAAAGAAAGGGACATAGGGTGCCATGGAAGGCTTGAGAAAATATGAGAATATTTGGTATAGACACTGGGGAGAGTAGAAGAGCAAACTTATTGGGGAGATGTAGAAGATTATGTTGCTCCAGGAAGACCCCAATGAGATTAAATAACTTAAATTTGTAGTGGACTCAATCAATACTTTTTTGTGATTTCCTCCATCTTCATTCAGAAACAGGAGCAAATTAGGCAAATGGTGTGAGTCCAGTACAATTCAATTAAATACTTATTAAGTGCCTTCTTTGTGTGCCTTCTTTCATTCATAAATTCACCCCAGCTTTAATAATCTACCATATTCTTCTACCTGCACTTCATTCATTCATTCATTCTTCATTCATTCAACAAGTATTCATTGCAAGGCACTATGTTTGATGTTGGGGATATAAAAGCAAAGACAAAATATCCCTATATGGTGCTGGAGATGCAACATTTCAGTAAGCTAGGGTTCCTGCCCTTATCATGCTTATAGCTGGTAAGGGGAGGCAGCAATAGATGACACAAGCTACAGGAAAAAACCAAGATTTTTTCCAGGTGGCATTGATAACTGCAAGCAGTTCTTTGATGAGGAAGGCAGATAATACATGATCTAATCACAGTCATTCCCAGTCCATTAATGTCTTCTACTGAAGACAATCAGAAAAAGGGAGAAGCATTGAACAGAAGACTGATTATTGTATGCCCTAGAAGGCAATGTGGTACAGAGAAAAATTCTCTGAATAAAGAATTAGTCTCTGGGTTGGACTCTCCATATCATACTTCCTAGACAAGAGACCATGAGTGAATCACTTGCTTTTTGGCTTCAGTGAGGACAAACTTTCTAACAGAGGTACCCAAATATGTGTGTATACATATATATATATGCATGTTTGTATACATGTATATGTATGTACATATATGTACATGTGCACATGCATATAAACATACTGCCTTACCATATAGTAACTTCCCATAAGGGAGAGGTCTACAGCAAAAGCTGGATAACCACTTTGGGGTATGTTGTCAACACATTCTCATTCAGGCCTGGATTGGACTTGATAACTACTACAGCCCCTTTCAGCTCTGAGACTCTGTGGTTCTGTGTTCTCCCTGAATTGCAGTTTTTCAATCTATAGAATGACAATAATACACTTACATATACCAACCTCATAGAGTTGCAATGAGGAGGGAGCTTTGTAAACTCCAAAGAAAGGCAGCTTCTTACTAAATACAAGCTATAAGAGCAAATGGTCTTTTCTACTCTGCCATTTTTTCCAGAACATGTTCATATAACTGTTTTCAGTTCAATTAGCAGCTTAAATGAGTATTTTCCTAAAACATATATTTAGGCAGTAATCTGTGGCTTGAGATAATTCTTAGAAGCTTCCCTGTGAACCAGGGCCCTTACCCCACACCACTCAATGAACATATTCAGATTGGAATTGAATGAATCCAAACTGAAGGTAGTTATTTTCTTTTTTTTTTTTAAACAAATACTTTATTAACTTCTGTTTTACGTCATTCATTTCCGCCAGATTTTGAGTTACAATCATTTTCCCCCCATTATTCCCCTACCCAACCTCCCAGAATAGCAGTCCCACAAGATATCGCTTCCTCCAATCTGCTCTCTCCCATACCTTCTCCCATACCCCCATCGACTTTTCCATTAGAGGAAGATGAATCTTTGTGTCCCAATGCCTGCACATCTTATCTCCCAATTATAGGCAAAAGAGTATTAATAATAGTATTTATATATATATTTGAAACATTTAATGTTACGACCTCTAATTTCAGATCCATTTCCTTCCTCCCTTGTCACCCATTCCTTCTTGGGAGATAAGTAATTCAGTATATGTTGTACATGTCTAGCTTTGCAAAACATTATCATAGTAGATATATTGTACAAGGCTGCTTATAATTCCCTCCCACTCATCCCACCCCCACCTGGTCCATTCCCTACATGATCCTGTCCCTCTTCTATAGTGGGTACTTCCAACCTCCCCTCACCCCAAGGATGCCCTCCCATCCATCATCCCTCCTCTCATCCCCCTTCCCCCTATCCTGCTGCAGGTTGAGATATCCCATTTAGTATGTATGTCATTTTCTCCCTGAACCAAATTCAATGTGAATGTGGTTTTGCCTTTTTAGCCTTCCTTATTCTCCCCTTCCTTTGCACCCACTTCCCCTACATGAGATAGTTTACCCTACCATGTCTCTCCCCATCTCCTCTTGCCACTTTCCTCTCTCACCTCATAATTTCATCCCTTGAGTATTCTCCCTTCCCAACAAATTCAACCTATGCCCTCTATCCATACATAACTGTAACCATATACACACACATTCACATATGTATTCATATGACCACACCCCCTTCTTCCATTATTTTCATAGTGAGAAAGATATCATCAGTCACAGATAGTGCTTTTCCATATAGGAATGTAAATAGTTCAACTTTGATAAGTTCCTTTTGATTTCTTTTCCCTGATTACCTTCTCAGGCATCTCTTGCTTCTTGTGTCTGGATGTCAAATTTTCTATTCAATTCTGGTTTTTTCCTCAAGAATGCTTGAAAGTCCTCTATTCCACTGAATGACCATATTTTCCCCTGAAACAAAATACTCAGTTTTGCTGGGTAGGTGACCCTTGGGTTCATTCCCAGTTCTTTTGCCCTCTGGAATATCATATTCCATGCCCTTCAATCCCTCAGTGTAGAAGCTGCCAGGTCCTGGGCTATTCTGATTGTGTTTCCACAATATTGAAATTGTTTCTTCCTGGCTGCTTGTAGTATTTTCTCCTTGATCTGGGGATTCTGGAACCTGGCTATAATATTTCTGGGGGTTTTCTTTTTGGGATCTTTTTCAGGAGGTGATCTGTGGATTCTTTCAACCTCTATTTTGCCCTCTGGATCTAAAACATCAGGGCAGTTTTCCTTGAGAATTTCTTGAAGGGTGATTTCTAGGTTCTCTCCTTGATCATGGCTTTCAGGTAGTCCAATAATTTTTAAATTGTCTCTCCTGGATCTATTTTCCAGGTCAGTGGTTTTTCCATGAGATATTTCACATTGCCTTCTAATCTTTCATTTGTTTGGATCTGCTTAACAGCATCTTGATTTCTCATAAAGTCATTAGCTTCCATTTGCTCCAGTCTAACTCTGAAGGAATGAATCTCCTCAGTGCACTTTTGAGATTCTTTTTCCATCTGGCAAATTCGACTTTTTAAGGCATTCTTCTCCTCATTGCCCTTTTGGGCCTCCTTTGCCATTTGAGTTAGTCTATTTTTTTAAGGTGTTGTTTTCCTCAGTCAGGCTGTTGACCCTCATTTCATACTTTTCCTGCATCCTTCTCATTTCTCTTTCCAATTTTTCCTCCACTTCTCTTATTTGATTTTTAAAGTCCTTCTTAAGGTCCTCTATGGCCTGCAACCCGCTCTTGTTTTCCCCTGGGGCTTTTGGAGCAGGACTTCTGACCTCACAGTCCTTTTCCTGCTCTATGCCCCCAAAATAGGAGTCTAGGGTTGCATTTTTCTGTTTCCTTTGCCTTGGCATGTTGCCACTTAATTACTTGACTTTTGGGCTTATTGCCACACTATGGCTTTAAGGCCAGATAGAGGAATTTTCGTCCCGAACGTGTGGGGGGCAACTTCTGTTTCTGGCAAGCTGTAAACCCACCCACAACTTCCACCCTAGATCACAATACAGATCCAGGGAGGTTAAAGCAAGAGCGATTACCCCCCAAGACTGATCGCTGGATCTCCCCACGATTTGTAGGCTGGGAGCCGGAAATGCCTATGAAAACTACACCATGGCGTGTCTCCTCAGCAGCTTCTAGCCCCCAGGGGAGGGAGCTGACGCATTCCCCAAATACAGGTCCCAAAGTCCATAGGACACTGACCTCTTACTTTGTCCTAGGCAAGTCTATGTTGATAATTCTGGGGTCTCCACAGTTCCTGGTGTTCTGGGGTTCCTCCAGCTGGCTGCTGGCCCTGCCGCCCTGGGGCTAAAACCTCGGCTCACCTGGACCTGGGCTCGGCTCGGCTCCTGCGCTCTGTGCGCTGCCGGCTCCCAGACCACTGCGCTGGTCCTTCCTGCAGGGTGCTGGGCTGTCTTCAGCGGGAGGTTAGCTTCTCTGTGTCGTTCTGTGGGTGCTGGGGCTCCAGAAGATTTTCAGAGTCCTTTTTTACATAGTTTGTGGAGAATCTGGGGGCAGAGAGGCTTGGAAGAGCTGTTTCTACTCCGCCATCTTGCGGTAGTTATTTTCTTTTAGCAACATAGATAATGTGATTCTTGTGATGTGTACCATGATCTGGGGATGAATAACTGTGGGTTTGCCCTGGTTGGGTTTTTGATACATCCTTTTATTTACTGTGTGATAGAATCTTCTGTAATGAACAGAATCTTCTTGCATGTTCCTCTCCAAAAGCTCAATGGGTTCCATTATCTGAGGAAGTCAGAGTTGTTCTCATTCAGCTTTGTCTATCACTGGGCAGGATGGTAGCCTGAGCTATCCACACATTCAGTTTCCCACATGTGGAAAAGGCTTTGGGGCTCCCAAAGCAGCTCAAAGCCTTGTCTGCTTTCTTTCTTCCCTCAGAGAGTAAAGGAAATAAAGTGAGTTGCTGGTGGAATCAAAGACTCTGGCTTTTGTGGGAAATGACCCATTCCCTCAATGGCTACAATGGAAGTGGAGTGGGTCTTGGCGCTGTGCTCATGCTAGATAAAGGAGGTGGAGACACCAAACGACTTTTAGTGCCTTGAGACCACATTAATGATTCCAAGCAAGCCTTGTGTTTGTCAAAGGTGGAACTTTAGAAAAATTAGTTCCTCAATTACTTGGCATTTTTGTCTTTAGAAAGAGAGCTAGCTTAGGTAGTAATAGATAGGGTATTAGACATGGAGGAAATGGAGTCAGGGAAGATTCAGGTTCAAATCCTGTCTCTGATACTTATTAGCTATGTGATTGTATACTAATCCCTTTCCCTGTCTGTACCTCATGTTTTCAATGTATAAAGGAGGGGTAAGAATATAGGTAGTATTGGCCAGCTAGATGGTATGGTGTCTAAAGCACTGGGCCTAGAGTCAGGAAGATCTGAGTTCAACCCTGGCCATAGATACTTACTAGCTGTGTGACCCTAAGCAAGTCACTTAACCTCTGTTTGCCTCAGTTTCCTCTACTGTAAAATTGGAATAATGATGACATATCTCCCAGGCTTGCTGTGAGAATCAAATGGGATAATAATTGTAAAACAATTAGCATAGCACCTAGGACATAGTAAACTACAGATGTCAGCTACTATTCGATATTATTATTGTCTTTCTGTCTTGAGGGAAAGGGAAGAACGTCATTCCTTGCCCTGAGCTGCCTAAAGCCCTGAGAGGACTTTACCCTGAGACTCATAGAGATGTTGATAACCTACTTGGACTCATTGCTCAATGATTTACAGACATACCTTCCACATCCCCATGATTCTGAACCCCTGGTTGTCATCCAAACCCCATTCTCTATCTTCCTTTATCCTCTCCTTTTCCATCCAAATCCCATGTCCTCCTCTAAAGCTACCCAATCCTTGTACTGTCTTCTCTGAAATGCCCACCACAGAGGTAGCAAGCTTGCATTCATCTTAACTCTTGTCCTTTCCCCTTTCATCATCTGGCTCTCACTAAACCTGCCTCCCTCCTCATGACACAGCCTCTCTGGCCACCCCTTCCAACACGGGAAATGCAGTATCACTTATTTTTCAATTTCTCCTACCACCACCATTCAGGAACCTCTCTTTCTTTAAGGATATACTACCTAATCCAAAATCTGGCAGCTATTGTCCACAGGTCTCCAAAGCAATCCTTTTCTTTCCTCAGTGAGTTCAGTGCCAGACTCACAGTTTTTCTTTCCATCCTGCCCTAATACTCAGGGACCTGAGTATATGTATTCTTTGCTATAAAAGGTAGTCAAAATTTACCCTTGTAGTCTTTCCCTTCCCACTCAAAGAGAACTATCCCTTATAGCAAAGATTTTTTAAGTGAAAGAAAAAATTGGTATAATCAATCAATACATCAAAAAAGTTGATGTTATACAGCACACACAGACACAGACACACACAATGTTTTGTACCCATGGGCTTCATCTTCTGAAAAAGTGCTGATCAAGGTGTCTTCTCAGATTTCTTTCACACTTGATCTTTATAATTTCATAACACTTAATCTTGACTGATATGTTGTAGCTGGGTTTTTTTTTTCCATTTACATTGTTGTAATCATTGTGTAAGTTGGTTTCTTGGCTCTGCTGACTTTGCTTTGAATCAGTTCATGTGTTCCCATGCTTCTCCATATTCATCATGTTTATCTTTTCTTTTGCCACAGTGATATTATGTCATGTTGTTGTGTCACAATTATTTAGCTGATCCCCAATCAATCAACTATTTCCAGTTCTTTGCTATCATGAAAAGTTTTAATATTGCTAATTTATCCATTTCATGAAGTTGACACAATACATTCTAGTTGAAATGCCTTAAATTAAAAGCTTTAAGGACCATCATGAGGTAGTGTGGTATAGAGATAAGAATTAAGGATATCTGGATTCCAATCCTGATCCTCTTGCTTACAACCTATGTGACTTCAGCCAAATCACACACATACAAAAAAGAAAGAGAAAACCTCTTCCTAGCCTCAGTTTCTTTAACTATAAAATGAGGCAATTCCAATTTTAAAACTATGAGCCTATGATCTTGGGATTTGTTCTGAAAGTTAGATAAGCTGGTTTCTTACCCTATTTGAAAGCAACTTTGTTTATTTTCTCAAACTGACCTGGAAAAATACAGCCAGGGATCTCTCTTGCCACCAGTTTGAATGATTCTCCAATCTCTTGTTGTGCCTGAGACCATCAAAAACTGGAAAATCCCCATAAGCCTTTTTGCTATGGTACTAAAGCCCCACTGCACTGAAACCATGGACATTGTTATCCCATTCACAAGACCCATTATGTAAATCTCATAAATACAGGATAATAAATAGTTCCATTCAGGGATGGGAAAAATGGGAGCAGGTCGAGGTTCAAGCATCAGCATGCTGCAAGAGTCCATTTGAAAGGCAAATTGGATGTCTCAGCTCTCTTAGTTGTTTTATTTTCCATGCTGACATCAGGATTGACAAAACCTTCCCAATATTCAGGATTTGCCAGTTTGGGAGGAAAAAAAAAAAGCTCTTAAGAGGATACAGCTGGGGTGTAATGAACAAGCATTGATCCTAGAATCCAAAGGTCTGGGTTTGAGTCCCAGCTCTGACACTAACTGATTGGCTGACCTTAGGGGAAACATTTGCCTTGCCTCAGCTTTCCCATTGATAAAAAATGATAATAGTAATACACTCCTTCTCACAGTTGTACTGTGAGCAAAGCTTTTTGTTATTATCATTGTAATTGTTGTTACACTAGTGATTTCACTAAGAAATTTTTATTAATGTAAATCTATCCCTAATAATCATAATAACTGCTAGCATTTAGATAGCATTTTAAGGTTTACAAAGAGCTTTATAAATATCATCTCATGTGATCCTCACAACCATATTCCTTTAATAGCTTTGAAGAATAGTCTGGCTCTGATCACATGAGAAAAAAAATGGAAGACTAGATATTTTCTCTGATCAACATGACCTTTCAAGCTTTTTCAAAACAGAAATTATGCACCAAAGGTAAAACAACTTCAGTTGTTACTATGGTCTAAGAACCGAGAATCCAAAAAGAAGATTACAGAAACAAAAACAAATCAGGAACTGAGGCTATGAATTCACTCAGCACCCTTCCCCAACCTCCACTGCTATCAGCAGATCCTAGGACACAACAGAGGTTTACATCAAAACTAACCCCTGAACCTCATTGCCCTCTCCCTCTTTCTAATGCCTTCAAAATCCCAGCTCCAAAAATTTGTCATTCAGAGCATGCAGGTTTATTATAGAAATTTGCTTCAACCTTGATAGCCAGTTTGGACATAGCCTTTTAAGAACAAAAGTCTCCCAAGGGTTGAATCCTGGGAGCATGTGAACTGTGAGATTCTAAACTGCTCCTGCCAGCAGATGAAGAACTAAGATGACCAGAGAGCCAAGAATCAGAGGGAGTGGGACAGATCACTAGAACAGGCCATCATGATTGTAGGGAGGTATGCAGCACTCCACCAACCCTAAGGCAAACAACACAACACCTAACTAGGACCATTTCTGATCACTGAAAAGTCAGTTGGTCAACTATGAAATGCTTATTGTGGGAGGAGACTGAGAAACTTTGCAATCCAACCCCCAAAGAAACCAGTCAGAGGGGAGGGAGTCAGGAAGTGAGTGAAAAGGAGATGGAGGTGGAAGAAAGTATACAACAAAAAGGAAAGGGTATTTGAATGATGTAGGGCTATCTTGCACCCACTAGAAAAAGGAGGAAGGAATGGAATAATGTGTTCCAAAGAGCATTAGCCATCAGGATACAGCCAAGGACAACTTATTCTGCTAAACTGAGGTTTAGAATGTGGGACAAAAGACAGATGCTCAATAATAAAGAAGAGTTTAAAACATGTATAGGAGGAAAACCATAACTGAGAGATTATTTGCTGCTCAAAGACTCCAAATAACAGAATTGTAAGAGGACTGGAAAAACTGCATATAGCAACAGTGACAACAGGAAGACAAGTAAGAAATTTCTTTCTAAAAGTACACAAGGAGACAGGATCAAAGATGAAAATCTGGTAGAGATAACAGTGAAGAAGTGGACAAGGGGCATTATGGAACCCAGCAATACCCTATCCACAGGTGAATGCATCTTTTGTGAGACTACATTACAATAGGTGAGGAGAACAGGAGGATAGATAGGAAGGAGTGAGGCACCAGGGTCAAATCAAGTGCTAGAGATGAGGTGACCTCTGTGATTTCAGAAAGATAAGAACCTGAAGTGGGTGGAAAGGAGGCAGGACGGAGAAGGGGAGAAAAGAAGGGAGTCTTACTCTGGAGATGAGAGAGGATTCCATTGATGAATTCTCCTATGGTTGAAGTTTAATGAAAACCCTTGGTAGTAATTGGCACCTGGAGGAATATATAGAGAATACAGAGAAGAGAGAAAGAGAGAAGGTGACCTTTGGAGTCGTGAATCAGAGAATGAAGGTCAAGATTAAAACAGAAAGAGAAAATGGATAATGAAGATTGATGAGAGAAACCCTTTTTGGAAAGAAGTACAAAAATGAAATTAGACACTAATGAATGGGCCTAGCAGAATAGGAGGAGAGCAAAGGGGCATCTTTATGACTGAGAGTTAAAAAGAGGGGGAAGAAATAAATAACAAGATAAAAACAGGAGAGAGGAACAAATAAATGAAACCCTCAAGGGAAAAGGGTAATGACTAAGAAGAGAGGATTGCTGAGGAGGGGGAGTCAGTGGGAACAGGACCAACTAAAAAAAAAGACTTAAGTAAAATAATCCAAGGAACATAACACCATGTTTATAGAAGAAGATGGAAAATTATAACTTAAAAATAACTCTCAAAACATATGAAGGAAAATATATACCTAACTCTTTTAACTTTAAATGTAAATGGATTAGTTAATCCAATAAAATGAAAAAGAACAAAATTTTGGATAAAAGAGGATAGGGAAAAGTTTTACTATATGTTAAGTAAATCCAAAAAATCAGGAATCACCATCATGCTATCAGACAAAGCAGAAACAAACATTCAAAAAATAAAAAGTGATAAACAAGGAAACTCTATTATGCTGAAAGGGACTATAGTCAGAAAAACAATGTCAGTAATAAGCTTGTATGCTCCAAATGCCTTAAGCATACAAATTCATAATGGAAACATCTGAGCTTAAAGAAGACATGGAAAGTAACACAATAGTGGCAAGAGACTTTGATATCCCTCTTTCAGTTTTGAAAAAGTCTAACAGAAAGATAAACAAAGGGTAGAATACTGAACTGAACAAATTTCTGGAGAAAGTAGTTACACAATTTATGGTATCATCAAATAAGACAGCAAACAAAAATGCATATTTGTCTGTACTACATAAAACTTTAACAAAAGTTGACCATGTACTAGGACATGGAGATATTGTAAATAAACATAAAAAGGCAGAAATAGGAGATACATCCTTTATATACCATAATGCAATAAGAATAAAATTTGGTCCAAGAGTCATAAACAAAAATACAGACTCAAATGGAGTTAAAAATGAAATCTTAGGGGCGGCTAGGTGGCGCAGTGAATAGAGCGCCGGCCCTGGAATCAGAAGGACCTGAGTTCGGAGCCGGCCTCCAACACTTAATCCATACAAACAAAAACCTAGCCGTGTAACCTTGGGCAAGTTACTTAACCCCAATTGCCCTAAAGGGGCGGCTAGGTGGCAGTGAGTAAGAGTGCCGGCCTCGGAGTTGGGATGACCCGAGATCAGATCCGGCCTCAGAAAATGAGCACCCACGCATAAATAATGACTAGCCGTGTAACCTTGAGCAAGTTACTTAACCCCAATTGCTTTAAAAAAAAAAAAATGAAATCTTAAAAAATAAGTAGGTCAAAGGAAAAAAATCACAGAAATGAGTAGTAACTGTGTAAAATAAAATTATAATAAAGAATCAATGTAATAAAATTTTGGTATACAGCTAAAGCAGTCTTCAAGGGAAAAAAACAACAAAATGTTCATACAATCATATGTAAACAAAATAGAAATAAAAAGATTCATGAATTAAATATGCATTTAAAAATTAGAATATTGACAATAAAATTAACATAAAATAAGCACAAAAGAAGAGATATTAAAAATTAGAGGGGAAATGGATACACAAGAAGCAAAAAAATTTCATAGAAGTGGTAGAGAAAGCTAACTTCTGGTTTTCTGAAAAGACTAAAAAAATTGATAAATCTTCACCCAGTCTGATTAAAAAGAAGAGAGCAGAAAATCAAACCAATAAAATAGCAAATAAGAAAAGTGAAACCACAGCAAAACCAGAAGAAATAAAAATAGTCAGAACATAGGATTCATAGTTATGCTATCAAAATTGAAAGCACAAAAGTAAGAGGAATAATTTCAAAAACATAAAGGATCCAAACTATCAAAATACCATACAGAAATCTTAAATAACCCAATCTCAGGAAAGGAAATAGATCTAGTTATAAAAGAACTACCAAAGGAAAAAACAAACAAAACAGGACCTGATGGATTCACAAGAGAATTCTATCAAACTTTTAAAGAATGGTCAGTACCAATGCTTCACAAATTATTCTAAAAAACTGAGTAAGAAAGCACCATACAAGAATCCTCTTATGAGACAAATATATTGCTAATATCTTAATTAGGGTAAAATAAAACACAGAAAGAAAACTATAGACCAATATCATTAAACTACATTGATTCAAAAAATTTAAACAAAATCTTATCAAATAAACTATAGCATTTTATCCAAGAAATCATTTGTTATTATCAAATTGGATTTATACTAGGG
The DNA here is from genome assembly GCA_011680675.1 of Gymnobelideus leadbeateri. Taxonomy (NCBI): domain Eukaryota; kingdom Metazoa; phylum Chordata; class Mammalia; order Diprotodontia; family Petauridae; genus Gymnobelideus; species Gymnobelideus leadbeateri. Next base: position 226,563 of record WOXC01003452.1, read on the forward strand.
ATGCAAATGGTTCAACATTAGAAAAATTCAATATTGGGGTGGCTAGATGGTGCAGTGAATAGAGCACCAGCCCTAAGTCAGGAGGACCTGAGTTCAAATCCTGCCTCAGACACTTGATACTTACTAGCTGTGCAACCTTGAGAAAGTCACAACCCCAATTGCCCTGCCTTTCCCCTCCATAAAAAAGCAAAAATAAAATAAAATAAAAAACCAATATAATTAATGATATTAAATACCAACACATTCCAATCTATATGATCATCTCAATAAATGCAGAAAATGTCTTTGCCAAAATATATACACTTTTTAATGCTAAAAACCCTTTGAAGTACAGATATAAAAGCACCTTTATTCAGTGTCACAAAAAGGATCTATATAAAACCCAAAGCAAGCATCATATGCAATGGGAATATACTAGTAACTTTTCCAATAAATACGGGAGTGAAGGAAGGATGCTCACTCTCCCCATTATTATTTGATATAGTTCTGGAAATGCTAGCTATGGCAATAAGACAAGAGAAGAGAATTAAAGGAATAATAGGTAAAGAGGAGACAAAACTTTCACTGTTTGCTGATGACATAATGGTTTACTTGGAAGGCTCCGTGTAATTAGCAAAGATACTCATTGAGACAATAGTTTTAGCAAAGTTGCAAGCTAAAAAATAAATCTTCAAAAATCAGTAGCATTTTAATATGATAATAACAAAACACAAAAAGCAATAATGCTTCTTGGAAAAGGAAATCCCATTCTAAATAACAACAAAATGTATAATCAATCCCTTCAAACACATAAAAGACAGGTATAGATTCAATTCCAAAGGAGTCCTTGTGGTTAGGGCATGCCAATATAATATAACTGATAATATTACCAAAATTGGTTGGTACTTTTAGTACTATCCCAATGAAATTTTCAAGGAAATATTTCATAGAACTTGGTAAAATAATAAGAAATAATAATAAGAAAATACATTAGGAAGAACAAAAGATCTAGATTATTAAGGGAAATGATGATAAGAAGTGAAGGCAAATGGGGGGAAATAGCACTTCCAGACTTTAAATTATATTGTAAAGCAACAATCATCAAAACCAAGTAAAATTCATTAAAAATAGGTAGAAAAATGGAAGAGACTAGGTGAGCGAGATTCAGAAACAACAGAATTCAATAATCCAATTTTTGATAAAGTAGAAAACATAAGTTACATACAGAAATACTTCTTTTTTTTTGCTTTTTGGAGGGCAATGGGGGTTAAGTGACTTGCCCAAAGTCACACAGCTAGTAAGTGTGTCAAGTATCTGAGGCCGGATTTTAACTCAGGTCCTCTTAACTCCAGGGCTGGTGCTCTATTCACTATACCACCTAGGCACCCCCCAAAATACTTCCTATTTGACCAAAAAAATTGTTAAGAAAACTGGAAAGCAGTCTGTCAGAAATTAGGTTTAGACTAGTATCTTATTCCATGCAACACAATACAAATTAAATAGATATGCGACCTTAATATTAAAGATAACACTATAAAAGTATTAGAAGAGAAGATCGACTATGGGGAGAATATATTCTTAAACAAAAGACAGAGGCAATTACAAAGACAAAACAGATATCTTTGATTACTTAAAACTGAAAAGCTTCTGCATGGACAACATTAATGCATCCAGGATAAGAAAGGAAGTGGACAAATGGGAAAAAAAAATCTTTGTATCAAATTTCTCTCCTAAGGGCTTGGTATCCGAGATATATAAATAATAAATATACAAGGCTAGTGGCCATTCCATAATTAAGAGGTCAAAGGATATTAACAATTTTCAAAAGAACTGCTAAATATTCATAACTATATTTAAAATGTTCTAAATTACTAATAATAGGAGAAATTTAAATCAACAATGAGGTTTTTCCATATACCCTGCAAATTGACAAAAAAAAATGATGAAAAGTAATAACAGTTAATATTGGAGTGGTTTTGGAAAGATGAATATACATATACATTGTTGGTGAAACTGTAAAGCATTATGACCATTTTGGAAAAAATTTAGAATTATGCAAATAAAATGACTAAAATGTCCATACCTTTTGAAACAGAGACTCCATTATTAGGTTTACGGAAGCCACTGATAAGAAAACACAGTCATGTACTCCAAAATATTTATGGTAGCATTTTTTTGTGATAACTAAAAAATGGAAATAAAGTAGTGTCCATTATATTGTAGAATGGCTAAACAGATTTTGGTACTTGAATATAATGGAATACGACTGTGCTATAAGAAATAATGTATGTGGTGAATACAGAGAAGCATGAAAAGATCTCTCATGAACTGATGCAAAGTGAAGTAAATAGAGCCAAATTATATATAAACAAGAAAACAATGTAAATAGAGCGTATCAAAAAATCAAAAGTAAATATAGCAACATTATAAGAACATATGACTTGAATGAAAAGATAAAAGAAGGTGCCAATAACCTACCCTTTCTTGAAGGTGGAAAGTCCACAGGTGTTACACACTGGACATGTTTTCAGAGTTTTTCAATGAATTGATCAATTGTTCTGACTTTTTCTTCTTCTCTAAAAAAAATACTATCATAAGGGATGGTTTTTGACTCTGTTCATAATGTCATAGATGCATCTCGAATGTGAATGTTCTTCAAAAATATGGGTTATTATTATTTGGTAGGAATTGGGTTTTGCTTTTGTAAATAATTGTCCCTGAGCAATATAAGGATGACTAATGCAAGGTGATTAAAATCCAGCATTAAAAAAAGAAAAAAGAACTCTAGAGAACTCTTGAACAGAAGAACTAAGAGGACAGTGTATACAACAGCAGCATTATTGTTTTAAGAAAGAGTTTGACTATGTAAGTTAGTCTATTATAAATACCTAAATTAACTATAAAGGACATATGAAGAAAGCTGCTATCTATATCCAAAGAAATAACTGACAATAGAAGTATGTATGGAATAATTTAAATATATATATATATATATATATACATATCTATTTATGTCTGATGGTAGTCATCTTTAGGGCAAGGGGTGGGAGAGAGGGAAGAAAAAGAAATTTACAAATAATTTTATGTATTTCAAAGGAATAGCAAGTTGTACATAGTAGATTTGCAGTTATATGTGCAATAATTTTTATTGTGCTATGTTATGGAAATGTTTGTTTTATTCCATAAATTAAAAATAGCATTTAAAATGAAAGAAAAAGAACTCTAGTTACTGTTGTTAATAACATGGAAAAATTCTTTTGACATTACTCTGCTGAAAAGAATAGCAAGAGCTCACTAAAACTTAATTGACAATCACAAATCCATCCCCCTCTTCAAATCCTACCTTGGTATTTTTATATAGAGGCAGCTGTATGGTAATATGGAACACCATGGAACTTGGTTCCAAAATTTGAGTTGAGTTCTCCCATACAACTTGTAAGTGACATGACCAATCTGACCAATACTACTCTGAAACCAAAGTTTCAAACTAGTTATGCTTTTTTCCTCTTTGTATGTAAATGAAGTATATAGAAGTCAAAATTCCCAACAGGAAGTAAAGTCAGACTTTCAAAGATTTGGACATTGGCCTTAGAATCTTGGCATTTAATAATTCAACCTCTTTCTAATTCAATATGGATCTAAAACTTAGCAGAGTTATAAAGAATTATAGAAGTCATCTGGGACACTTTCCTCATTGTTACAAAAGAGAGAAAATGGCTTGGCAGTAGAAAAGAACTAGGCATTTTCCTGGCTCAGCATAATTCTGGGTTGAGAAACATAAGAAATGATGGCATTAGGAATGATTGAGAAGAAAATCAAGAAGTAAAAGGAATGCCAATAAAGTGACCAACAGGGAGGAGAGAGAAAGCAAAGGGAATTGGAAGGATGCAGAAGTCTAAACTAAGTGTTTTAGACTAGGATGATGAAAGAAACCACAGACAATGAAAGCATTTTAAGTAGCCCTCTTCTGCCCAAGTGAAGAAAGCTTAAATTTTTAAGTGGGCCCATTTAAGTATGCCCTTGGATGAATATAAAGAATGGAAAGAACCACTTTGTTTTCATGACTAGGCAGAAGTACTCCACGGTCATATAATTTTTATCTGGAACGTAGCTTAGAGATAATGTTTTCCCCAACGGAATCATTTTCACTCCTGAGAAAACTGAGGCCCAGAGAGATAAAAGGTATTGTCCAAAGCTGCACAGGTACTAAGTAGCAAAACTGAGATTAAAATTCAGCTCCTCTGACCCCAAATCCAGTCTGTTTTCCACAGTATAACACTGCTTCTATTTTTAATTATATTTTAGATTCAAACATCAGAACACAAATACAGAATACAGAAAAGAAAAAACACACATCATAAGCTTAAACATTACAACTTAAAAGCTAAATAAAAAAAAAAAGAAAAAGCATGTCATGTGCTTAGCAGAATGTGAGAGGACACAAAATAAGTAATGACAAATTTTCATTTCAAGAAAACCTGTATGATAAATACTACGTGTTGTATCGTGTTGTGAGCTATGCTTCCTTCTTTTGTTCTCTGCTGCATTTTTTACTTTGTCCTTTTTTCACCCTGAAAACTACAATTAAGTGCAGATATATTTCTACATAGATATATACATACATATAAGCACATATACATACATAGATAGATGTATACTTTCCCTAACAAATTCTACTCCTGATCTTTGTTTTTATGTTTGTACATTTTTATTTCCTATCCTTCCTGACTTCTCTACTACTGCCAGCTACCTTGCCCTCCTGTTACTTAGCCTGCTCCCTTCCAAAGATCCCACCCATTTGATTTGATTCATCTAAACACCCTCCTATAGCCCCCTATACCTATTCCCTCACCCTTCCCTCTACAGATCCCACCCTTATCCTCCCATCCCCTTTGATCGAAACATCTTCCTATACCTCTCTTGAAACTATTCCCTTACCCTCCACTCTAGTGATCCCTCCCTTGTCCTCTCCCCCTTCCTATGCCTTTGCTGTTTTATTTCTTCTGAATTTAGAAGACTTTTTATACTCTCCTAGACATTTTTCTTCCTTCTTGAACCAATTATAAATGAAAGTAGGTTAGTAGAATATGCCAGCCCTTCTGCTTGCTCTACCTCCTCCGTATCCATTCTTCCTTTTGCACTTCATTTGTATAAAATAATTACTCTTTTTAACTGTTCCTAAATGGTTTTAAAGTCATATCATACTCATGTTTACCCCGATCTTTCTTATGAACTACCCATTACTAATGACAATCAGACATATGTTTTACATTTTATATATATAAAAAGTAAATGGTCTGTCCTTATTGAATCCCTTCTACTTCTTTTGTATTTACCTTATGTTTCTCTTGGCTCTTGCATGTCAAATCTTCTATTAAGTTCCAGTTTTTGGTTTTGGTTTTTTGCTTTTTGGAGGGCAATTGGGGTTAAGTGACTTGCCCAAAGTCACATGGCTAGTAAGTTTGTCAAGTGTTTGAGGCCAGATTTTAACTCAGGTCCTCCTGACTCCAGGGCCAGTGCTCTATTCACTGTGCCACCTAGCTGACCCTGTTTGTTTTTTTGTTTTGTTTTGTTTTGCTTTGTTTTGCTTTTGTAAACACAGTCTTGAAAGTCTGATAGTTGATCAAATGTCTGGGTTTTGTTGTTGTTGTTATTATTGTTTCCATTCAGCATTATGCTTAAATTTGCTGGGTCTGATTTTTCAGATATTTTCAGCTGGAGCCTGGGTTATTTTGCTCTTCAATATATCATGTTCCAAGACCTGTGGTCTTTTAGGAACTCTGCTGTTAGGTCTTGTGTGATTCTAATTGTAGCACCATCATATTTAAATTGTTTTTTTCTTATTGCTTCTAATATTTTATCCTTGAGCTGGAGGTTTTGGAGTTTTTCTATAATATTCCTATGAGTTTTCCTCATAGGATCTCTTTCATTTCATATTTTTCCTGCATCCTTCTCATTTCTCTTCCCAATTTTTCCTCCACTTCTCTTATTTGATTTTTAAAGTCCTTCTTAAGGTCCTCTATGGCCTGTAACCCGCTCATATTTTGCTTTGGGGCTTTTGGAGCAGGATTTCTGACTTCACAGTCTTCTTCCTGTTCCATGCTTTGATCCTCTTTGCCCCCAAAGTAGGAGTCTAAGGTTGCATTTTTTCTGTTTAATTTGCTTCCTTTGCCTTGGCATGTTGCCATTTAATTACTTGACTTTTGGGCTTGTTGCCACACTATGGCTCTGCCACCAGACGGGAACTTTCGTCCCAAACGTGTGGGGGACAACTTCTGTTTCTGGCTAGCTGGAAACCCACCCACGACCTCCACCCCAGATCACAATCCAGATCCAGGGAGGTTAAAGCAAGAGCGATTACCCCCCAAGACTGATCACTGGATCTCCCTACAATTTGCAGGCCAGGAGCTGGAGCTGCCTCTGAAAAACTACAAAATGGCATGTCTCCTCAGTGGCTTCTAGCCCCCAGGGGAGGAAGCCAATGCGTTCCCCAAATACTGGTCCCAAAGTATATAGGGCACTAACCTCTCACTTTGTCCTAGGCATGTCTATGTTGATAATTCTGGAATCGCCACAGCTACTGGTGTTCTGGGGTCCCTCCAGCCGGCTGCTGGCCCAGCTGCCCTGGGGCTAAAACCGAGACTCAGGCAGACCTGTCCTCGGCTCCCCGTGCACTGCGCTGCCAGCTCCCAGAGCGCTGTGCTGGTCCTTCCTGCAGGGCTGCTGGGCTGTCTTCAGCGGGAGGTTAGCTTCTCTGTGTCATTCTGTGGGTGCTGGGGCTCCAGAAGTTGTTCAGAGTCCCCTTTTACGTAGTTTGGAGGTGATCTGGGGGGAAAGTGGCTTGGACGTGCTGTTTCTATTCCACCCCATAGGATCTCTTTCAAGTGGTGATTGATAGATTTTTTCTTTTTCTACTTTCTTTTCCTTGTTCTAATGCTTCAGGATAGTTTTCTTTAATTATTTCTTGTATTATTGTATCAAGATTCTTTTTTTTATCATAGCTTTCAGACAGTCTGATTATTCTTATGTTTTCTCCCCTTGGTCTGTTCTCCAGATCAGTTTTTTTTTTTTATGTTTTGCTTTCTCTTCTATTTTTTCATTCTTCATATTTTGCTTAATTATTTCTTGATCTCTTATAACTTGCCCACTCCTAATTTTCAAGTTATCATTTTTTTCCTTAAGATTTTAGACCTCCTTTCCTAATTTTTGGTTGACTTTCTTTTCATAATATTCTTGTTTTTCTTGGATTGTTATTATTTTTAGTTTTTCCTCCATCTCTCTCATTTGATTTTTAAAATCTTTTTAAAGTTCTTCTTAAGTTCTTTTTGGGTAGGTGAGGTAGATGAGGGTTTCTTTGCTTCGATATCCGCCTCTGAAGATGAACCCCAATTTTCTCTATTCCTATAATAACTTTCTATGGTTGGATTCTTTCTTCTTTGCCTGTGAATTATTTTGTGGTAATAGCTTAGTTTTTATATTCACCTCTATCCTTGGGGTGTGAGAAATGGTGCCTCTTGCCCCACATCTTCAGTCCTCCCCTCTAAACTGGAATCAAAGCCAAACCTCTAAGCTCTTGTGAGTGCCTGCAGCCAGGGGCTTTCTCTCCCGCTGCTTCTGTACTCACCAGACGTGAGCTGGCTCCTTCTCACCCTCCCCCACCCTGCTCTTCACAGCATAGCTGGGTCTGGTGTTCCTTATCAGCAAAGGTTCCCTCAATCTTCCGGGACTCAAACACCCAACTCCCCTCATTATGGCAGGGCAGTGGGGTAAAAGTTCCTGCAGGTAGGGCCCAGGTAGCCTTTCAAACCAATTAACCCCAGCCCTTTCCACTTGTTATTTAAGCACATCTCCTCTTCTTAAAAACAGAACCTAACTTGAAGGTGTTTCCTCTTCACAGGGATCAAACCTTGTCCTGGGATTTTTTTTTCTTCCAATCTTCTCAAATTGTCCCAGAAAGACCCCAGTTGTGCTTATCTGCATACACATTTTGTTTTCCTTAAGGTATTATTTTAACTCTTTTGTAGGGGAAAATCTTGAGGACATGAAATTTTCTGACCTGCTCTGCCATCTTCCCAGTATCCTCTCCATTCTTTATTTCTTTAAGTTTAATAGTCTTTATTTTTTCAACACCATGCCTCAACTGCTGTTTCCTTTAGGCACTTACTTCAGTGCCTACAACCTCCTTGCCCTGGATTATTCAACCATATGGTCGTCTTAACCTAAAATATCCTTCTGCCAGGCCAGTCTCCTTCTCTGCCTCAGTCTCCTTATTTGTAAAGTGGTAATGATAACAGCACTTGCCTTCCAGGGTTGCTGTGAGGAGAAAATAATATTTGTAAAGCTCTCTGAAAACTATAAAGCCCTGTGGGATAGTTATTATAATTAATATTGTTGTTTTATCACATTTATATACCGCAACTTAGTCAAGTATTCACGAATGGTAAAGGTATCCCTTTAATTTCCAGTTTTGGCCACCATAAAGAGAACTGCAATAAATATTTTTGTACATATCAAACCTTTTCCTATTTTGTTGATCTTTGGGGGGGCTGTAGGCCTAGAAGTTATATAGATGAATCAAAAGAGATTTTCTATTTGATAAAATTTCATGTACAATTCCAAAGTGATTTACAAAATTGTTTTATACATTCACAAGTCCACCAAAAGGATATCAAAGTGCTTGGTTTTGCATAGATCCTCCAAAATTTGTTATTTTCCTTTTCTGTCACATTTGCCACTCTGATGATTGTGAGGTAGAATATCAGAATTAATTTAATTTCACTAATCAATTAGAAGCAATTTGGAGCATTTTTTTAAATTTAACTATAGCTAGCATGGGTTTCTTCCCTTGAGAACTGTTTATTAATATTCTTAGATCATTTATCTAATAGGAAATGACTCTTATTCTTATCAATTTGAATCAGTTCCTTATATATTTTGGAAATGAGATCTTTATCAGAGAAACTTGTTGCCAAAAATTTCCCCTAAGTTAATTGTATTTTTTAAAAAATCAACTGGAGATTAAATAGCTTAATCCTAAAAATGGTGGGTCAAAGAACAATTCACAGAAATGACAAATAATTTCATTAAAGATAATGACAACAATTAGGTGATATAATAAAATTTTTGGAATGAAATCAAATCAGTTCTTAGGGAAAATATCTATCTTTAAATGCTTTTATTAACAAAAAAAAAAGAAAGAAAGAACATACCAGTGAATCTAGTAAAAAAAAAAAAAAAACTAGAAAATTAACACACAAAAAATCACAATTAAACACCAAACTAGAAATCCCTAAAATCAAAGAAGAGATTAACAATTGAATTAATAAATAAAACTAGGAGGGTTTTTTAAGCCAGTAAAAGAGATAATCCATTATCTTAACTTGATTAAAAAGAGAAAGAGGCATACAAAATTACCAGTATAAAAAATGAAAAAGGCAAATTCACAACAAATGAAAAACTAAAAGATATTAGAAATTATTTTGATAATAAAATTGAATTTAGGAAATAGTTCTTATTCTTATAAATTTGACTAAGTTCCTTCTATAGCCTAATAATTAGATCTTTATCAAAGAAACTTGTTGCAAAGATTGAAATAAATGGATACTTACAAAACTATAAAATGGCCACTAGGCATTTGTGTCAACTTCTAGAGAGAGGTAAAGTAAAAGTAGGACTGAGAAAAGACTTTTGGTTTGAGAAAAGGTTTTGTTTTCAGTGTTTAATTTCATTTGTCTCCATTGCTGTAAAGACAATTTGTAAGGATCATCACCTGACTTCCTGTGTTTTGTTATCTTTCTCTGCAGCCTCTCTTGCTTTGTCTTCATTGAAGTCTCTAACTTTGCAATCAAGAGAATATCAAAATCCCAATCTACTATGTACTTTAGGAAAGATACAATCAGATGAAGATTCAGGAAACAGGAAAAAGATAGCCTGCCTCCAAGTCAAAACATTGAGACTTCCAGTTTGACCCTCCTGTTTCCTTCATCCAACCTTTTCTTCCTACCCATAGTGCCTAGAGAAAGTTAAGGGTGTGAGACATCTTGTCATCACTGAACTATTTACATCTTGAACTAAATTAAATTTTCCATATCGATTTACAAAAAATAAGTCAGTAACACTTAAGACATTCACACATCTTTACCTCCAAGCCAAGCTGTACTTCATGTTTTTAGCAGATCTATCATTTCCAGTTCAAGCTATTTTAGCAGTCCACAGAAACAGCATACTTATGTCACTGGAGATAGATCTTACAGGAAACTTTCAGCTGTGATACAACCCAGAACCTAACAAAATTATGTTTGAGCTCTCTTTCTCAATTGATAATTTCCTTAAGTGCATCTCTGCAGTGTCCCACAGAGCAGCATTTTTTCTAGAGATCTGAACTCATAAGGTGACTTGCAACCAATTAATGGTCCCAGAGAAATATTAGTCACCCTAAGCAACAAAACTCCACCTTAACCAACATGCAAATGTAGCCTCCTTAAGAAATCAATCAGTCACTCTAATAACAATGAGTCCTTTTTATAAATAACTAGATTGGTACATTTTTTAATATAGTGGTCCATTATTTTTTAGAAAAAAAAATGTACAAAAGCAAGGCAACTCAGCAGAGTACCATGGAACTGAAGACAGGCTGGAAACCCAGTAAAGAGGAAGGAATATAAAATGATGTGTTAAGGCTGTCCCCACCATTCTCCTTCATAGAATGACAACCAATCAGCTAAATCCATTATCTATGAAAGGATGCCAGGAAAACACAGCAACTACTACCTTAATTTATGATCTCTAACAGGGAGAAGATACCCTTAGATCAGGTCTATTGTCAATGGGCTTACAATAAAATGAGAGAGACAGTGACACATATGAATAAAAGGATGTAATTACAATGACACATATAAATAAATGCAAATGAACAGTATACAAATCATGTATAGTCATCTATTCTTAGAGCCAAAAGGGTTCTTAGAAACCATCTAGTCAAGTACTATTTTACTCTGGGCTACATGGACCCCTAAGGGATCTCTGGATAGTTGTCAAGATGTCAATTAATTAGGAACTTTTGATATTTTTAAAAAATACATTTAGTTTTCCCCCAATTCTATATTAAAACAATTTTTTAACATTTTAAAAAGTTTTGAGTTCCAAATTCTATCCCTCATCCCCTCCCTCCTCCCTGAGATGATAAGCAATCAGATACAGGTGCAATCATGTAAAAATTTCCATATTAGTCATTTTGTACAAGAAGACTTGAATTAAAAAAATAAAAGAAAGAAAGTAAAAAATAGCATGCTTCAGTCTGTATTCAAACAATATCAGTTCTTTCTCCGGAGGCGGATAGTATGCTTCATCATTAGTCCTTTGGGATTGTCTTGGATCATCGTATTGCTAAGAATAGCTAAGTCATTCACAGTTCTTCGTTATACAATATTGCTTTTAATGCGTACAACATTCTCCTGGTTATGCTCACTTCACTTTGTATCATTTCATGTAAGTCTTTCCAGGTTTTTTTTTAATCATCCTGCTCTTCATTTCTTACAACACAATAATATTCCATTACAATCATATACCACAGCTTGTTCAGCCCTTCCCCAATTGATGGGCATACCTTTGATTTCTAAATCTTAGCCACCATAAAAAGCTGCTATAAATATTTTGTACAAATAGGTCCTTTCCCACTCTCCCCCTGCTTTTTTTGATGTCTTTGGGATATAGATCTATCAATGGCATAATTGAATCAAAGGGTCTGTACAGTTTTATAACCCTTTGGACATAGGAGAATTTGATATTTTAATAGCTGTGTTTCTGTGTCACCGTATGCAGCTGGTTGGTGCATAAAGTACTGGACCTAGAGTCAGGAATTCCTAAGTTCAAATTCAGCCTTAGACTATGCTATGTGACCCTGGGCAAGTCACTTCACCCTGTTCCCCTGAGTTTCCACATCTCTAAAATCAGGATAATAATAGTACATTCCTCCTAGGATTGAGCAAATGAACTTATATTTGTAAAAATCACTTGTGCATAGTAGGCAATATATACACGTTGGCTTCCATTCTTATTTTATTTTAAACTTTGAAAAGACATTCTTCTGAAAAGGGTTCCATAGACTTCACCAAATAACTGAAGGCACAAAAATGTTAACAATCCTTAATCTAGTTTGACAATCCTTTTCAGAACGGGAAACTGAGGTTGAGTGATAGGGAAATGTTATTTTACAGATTATCAATTAAGATATTTTATTCTCCACTTAATTCCCATTCTGACATATGATTTCATCACTGAAATAATTTCAAACAACACACAGCAATTGCATCTACAACTTATACTGGAGAATCCCTACAGAGTCGTCTAAAAGACAAAGAAAAGAAACAATGTCCAGGAGCACACAGGTAATGCAAGAGGTAGGATTTGAACTCAAGTTTCTCTTGACTCCAATCTTAGAACTCCATTCACTATGCAATTCCCACCACATAAGATATTATAATAAAGAAAGAGGATCAGGATGAAATACGTGACCTCAGCTTTCTGGGTAGCCACATGGACAATAGCCAAAACACTTTCTGTGCCACTTACTACCTAGCTCACATCAGGCAAGTCACAAAGCTCTCTGGGCCTCAGTTTCATCATCTGTGGAATGAAGAGGTCCCCTCCAACCCCAAAGATTTCAGAAGTGCTTGTCCATCATTCCTATCAGGAGGGCATCAGTAACCAGGAGGTTTCTATCCCTTTGTTTGTGGCTATAGAAGCAATGGAGATATCTCAAAATATGTTCAAAATTTATTCATCTTGCCTGCCAGACACTAGAGGCTCCCATGAGTTATACATTTACACACACACACACACATCATGGAACATTTCCTCCATTACTGCCTTCTATTCATGTTCTTCACTCATTTGTTCCATATTTATTACAAGTAGGAATATTTATTCTGGGCCTTAAAGAAAATGTTTCCAAGAAAACTGGCATGCTGTCAATCCTTAATGTTCTTGGTGATGTCATATATATATATATATATATATATATATATATATATGTATATATATATATATATGTATATATATATACATATATATATATATATCAATGTCTTGATATTTGCCCATTAAATTCCAATATGATTTTATATCCAAATCTATTGGTTTTTGTCTTTTAGTGCTGCCAAAATCTTCAAATAGGGCCACAGAACTAGGCAATGGAGGCAAAAAAGGGAATTGCCTATGGGGTGGGGAACCTATGGCCTCAAGGCTGCAGGTTCCCCACCTCTGGCCTACACCCTCTAGGAGAATAGCTACAGTTCTCTAATTGGACTGTTGTTTCCTTTACTAGGAAGCCAATTCCAGGATCATATTAGAAAATATAAGTAAGGGATGCAGGAGACTTGGTTCTAGTCTTTCTAATAACCAAAGATGCCTCAAAATAGGATGTGATGTCATAGTAGTAAAGAGTTCTTTTTCACTAGATACCTTCAACAAGAGACTAGACGACCACAAATAAAGCATATTGTAGAAGAGGTTCCTATGTAGTTATGGACTGGACCAGATAACCTTTAAAGTCCCATTATTGGTGGGAGAGAGGGAATCTGAAAGGGGCAATTGGAAGGGTATTTTGATCTCCCCCAACTCCCAGCTTCTAGCATTTTGACTGTATATGAAGGAAAGTCTGAGCAGCACTGGCAAGAGTAGCCAAGGAAAGAGCATCATCAAAAGGGAGCCAAGTCTCAGTGAATTACTGAATATTGAAAGAGAAAGAAATTTTAAGGAAGCATATTAATTATAGAGTCTACATTCCAGGAGACCCAGTGAAAGAAAAGAGTAGATGTGGAGTAGGACATTGGGGGAGGAGTTGAGGTAATAGTGCATAAATAAGTGGGTAAACAGGGACAGGGAACAGGGTTTGTTCATTGGCAGTTAGGAGTTCTGAACAACTGGGATGGGTATAATATAAAGAGGTGGGAATGCATTGATCATTGAGAAATAAATTCAGGTATAGTGGAAGTAGTTGGAGAGAGATCCATTGAGGGAGGGTTTTTATCAGGCTATTCAAGAGCTGCCCTTCATGGTCGACTTCAGGACAGCTGGTGATATTGAGTTCTTGAGGCTCTGTAACAGTAAGGCTTCATGTTGTCTGCTGCACAAGAAGGAGGAGCAAGAGGTATGGGAGTTGGATTAAGAGTCATTGGTTCCATGCTTATGACAAAGAAGGCCTTGAAGATCATGGAAGAAAAGGCCGTTTGCTATATGTTATCCCAGGTAGGCCACCTTAGCCTGGAACTGAGCTGATTATGAAAGCAGGAGTTGAGTGGTGAGGTCTTGTGACTGATTTTGCTTCAGGTCATTTGCAAAAGGGCCTTTAGAGCAATATAAACATAGCATGATTCAACAATGCAATAAAGCAGCCAACAAAATCAATATTATCCTGCACTGTTGTAAGAGGCATACATACATTCCAGAACGAAGGAGGTGAAAGTCTCAATGTGCTTTCCTCTAATCAAATCATATCTGCCATTAGGATTCAATTATGGGCACCATACTTTAGAATTTATATTGAAAAGCTGTGGAGCAAATAGCAAAAAAGGTGAACATAATAGTGAAAGTCCTTGAGATCATGCCATGAAAAGATAAGCAATGAGAACTAACAATGTTTAACTTAAAGTTTTGTGGATGGTGAATTCATGAAGAAGTCAGACAGATCTAAATTGTGATGTTGAGGGATCAAGATTAAGGTTGATGGGATTAGATTGACATGGACCCTACATTTGGGGAGAACAGAGTTCAAAGCTATTCCTGCCCCCAAGAGATCATGATTCAAGAGACTTGGGAGGGATAGCCACTACTACATGTGGTAGGTTGATTGTGACTCCCAAGCTCACTCCTACCTATCTTGATAAAGGAGCTTGTGAGTAGAAGACATGAAAGTACACAATTGCCTGTGTTTTGTGATACATGTGTCAATTACTACATGCTCTTAATGATGCTGTTGTTTTATTATTTTGTCATTAGATCACATACCAGTTCATGCTTGTACCATTATTACATTATTCAGCTAGCTAGATATTTTATTGCTTTTTATTTCTCTGCATATATTCTAATGATTAAAAATGTTCTGTTAGTTTATGATCCTATTGACTTTGTATTGCTAGTTTCCTCTGTGTGTGTGTTATTTGCTTGTATGCTTGCATTATTATGATATGTATGTGTAGCATGATTTACAGGTAATTTAAACATGTAGCCCTTGAAGCAACCTGTTAAATAATGCTTTGCCCAGCACTACTTCTACTGCAGGTGCTGTTGTTATATATTTTCAGTGGAG
Organism: Gymnobelideus leadbeateri; assembly: GCA_011680675.1. Classification (NCBI taxonomy): domain Eukaryota; kingdom Metazoa; phylum Chordata; class Mammalia; order Diprotodontia; family Petauridae; genus Gymnobelideus; species Gymnobelideus leadbeateri. The sequence continues at coordinate 241,849 of WOXC01003452.1, forward strand.
AGTACCCTGAGATAAGATTAGCTGAGAAGAGAAGATGCTTAGATAATAAAAATTATCCTTTTACTTTTTGATGTTTACTTTATTATTCATGCTATGGTCTTACCAAAGTCAGTTATAGCATTTCTTATTTTGCAAGTAACTGCAAGATTTTCAGGCCCTGGAGAAGAATGCAGTCAGCTTTTGACCACGCCCATAAATGACAGTGATTCAAAGAGGTATCCCCTGCTGCTGGGGGAGTGGGATGATCTGAATTCCCAAACTTGCTTCTACCCACTTTGGTAAAGGGACTTGTGGTAGAAGACAAGGAAGCCAAAGAGAGAAAAAAAAATCCAAGAGAGAGAAGGAAGACCTTCTATGTATATGGATATGGATATAATGGTAATGGGAATTTGAAGCTCTTCCCTGCCCTTTAATAGGCCAAATGTGATCACTGCCTAGGAAAATGATATGATCTTTCAAAGAAAACTGATGGTGACTTTGCGATCTCATCCACTAATTCTTTCAGAGCCTGTCTCATCTGGACCAGGTGACTTGAATTCATTAAAGGTCAACAAAATTTGTGTGTTCTTACTATGACCTTATTTATTCTGGTTGTCGACTCCATACTAGCATTCAGATTTTGTGTGTTCTTACTATGACCTTATTTATTCTGGTTGTCGACTCCATACTAGCATTCAAATTTTGTGTGTTCTTACTATGACCTTATTTATTCTGGTTGTCAACTCCATACTAGCATTCAAATTTTGTTGACCCTTAATGAATTCAAGTCACCTGGTCCTGATGAGACAGGTTCTGAAAGAATTAGTGGATGAGATCGCAAAGTCACCATCAGTTTTCTTCGAAAGATCACTTCGAAAAGATGAGTTACTCCAACATTGGGGGACAAATTTTTGCCCTGATTTTCAACAAATGGAAGAGAATGTAGTCTATGACCTACAGGCCTATGAAACTGACTTTGATTCCTGACAAAATGTTAGAATATATTGTTTTAAATGACAGGTAGCAAACACCTAGAAAATGAAGTAGTGATCACAAGGAAACTATGACTTTACTGAAAATGGGTCATGACTGGTCATCTATGTGCCCCCCTACCTTACTCTTTTTTTAAACAGATTATTCAACTGGTGGATAGGGAATATTGTGACTCAGAGGTTCTTGAGGTGTCAGCTTAGAATCCCTGAGACCCTTTCAGGGGCCCACAAGGGCAAAACCATAATACTACTACTACTAACAATAATAAGTAAAATATAATAATAATACACTCATAATAATACTAATATGCTTAAAATTCTAATATAGTAAATAGCAATAGACATAACCAGGGTATGGTAGTAAATGTTTAACAACCAGCTGTCTGGGAAAATATATGCATGATGCACTTTTAAGTTTAATCTACATCATTAATGTTTTCTACATCACTGTCTTAAGTTTAGATAATCAACACAATAAAAATAAAACAAGTCCTAATCTGAACCCTTTGCTGGGTTATATGTGTAAATGTTCATACTGAAAAATTTAAACAGCTCTCCCAAACCAGTACAAGCCAGCCTGAGAACACCCCTGAATATAACCCATGTAAACAAAAGCTCTTTGAAGTTAGGGGGTCCTCTAGCCTCAGACATTTACTAGCTGTGTGACCCTGGATAAATCACTTTTATTCTCAATCTCAGTGTCCTCATCTCTAAAATGGGGGTAATAAAAGCACCACACTAATAGGGTTTTGTGGATCAAATGAAATAATACATATAAAGCTTTTTGCAAACCTTAAAGTACTATGTAAATGCTAGTTGTTAGGCTAGGTATTATTAATATATTATTGCCTTGGGCAAATTTTTTAACCTCTCAGAATGCTGGTTTCCTTATTTGTAAAATGAACTAGATAACCGTTAAGGTTCTTTCCATCTCTAAAGCTATGATCCTTTTATTTTCTTTTTTAAAAAAGTCATCTGTAACCTAACCATAATCTAATTTATAAATTAGAAATGTTTTCAGTCTCCTAGCTAGTGTCACCTCACAGAAATGAGGTGAAGAACAGAGTGCTACACCTGACAGGATACTGGAGTATGGAATCAGAAGACTTGAGTTTGACCCTGAATTCCGTTACTGCTGTTACTTATGTAAACTGTCTGACCAGTAGCATTCTCATCTGCAAAATGGGGATGATACATGCAAAAATGCTAAGAAAGCTACCTATAGATGTAACCCTGACCTTGGTCAGGTAAGCTAGCTATGATCCCAAATGTAGCATCACTTTCCACCAGTGGCTCATCCTACCCATTCCTTTTCTCCTTCCACTGCCAGAACACTCACTTCAGTCAAATGTTCAGTGAACCTTGGGCGCCTGTTCCTAGACCATCTCTCTTGATTCTTGACTTGTTGCCACAGGCAACCAGAGTTATAGACTGACCCCAGAATGCGCAGCCCCACATTCCCCAGTGGGCATTCCTGGGGACATAGCAGGATTGTTTCATTCTTTGTGGTTATATCTCCAGACAGAGTATGGGGCCTGGCACATAACACGTATTTAATAAATGCTTGTTGATTGATTGATGAGAAGCAGTCTTCTATCTGGAGAAGTAAGACAATTCCTTATTAAAGGAAAACATATGACTAATGCATACCAGTGATTAAGAAACATGCAAATAAATAGTAAATATGACAAAATTATCAAGATCAAGCAGAATCAAATATAGAGATATGAGAAAACACCCTCAACCTACCCTTTTATGGAGACAAGAGGTCCATAGATATTAAACACTGCAATATTTTTGGACTTTCTCAATGAATCAATCAGTTATGCTGATTTTTCCCCTTGAATCCCCTTCCCACAACCACCCCAACCACCAGTATTTGTCATATGACTTTTGGGGAAGATGAGGGATACATGAGATACTAAAAAATAATAATAATTAAAAATAAATACAAAGAGTTTCTTGTTCCCAGCTGTTTTCAATGAAAATAATAATCAAAAGAGTAACAGCAATAATTGTAGCATGGACTCAAGTTTGTTTTTCTACCTACTAAATGTGCTTGCAAGGTTTCCAATCACTCAGTTTTTCCCCATTAAATACTCTTGCCAGAACTAAGTTGCCTTAAAAATATTCTTTAGCCACTTGCCCATGGACATAAATCTGAGAGCCCAGAGCACTGAGGTTTAAAGGGTGCAAAAAAATATAATAGAGTGGTTTTTAAAAATACTGCAGTTTTAAAAATTGGCACATTTATATGTTGATAGAAATTTACTCCAGCAGCCAAAACACAACCGACATTAGCACCTCGCTAGCAAAAATAAGTTTTTCTCTTGTTTGTCCTTCAGTTTTGAAGAGGACCATGACATCACGGAGGGGATGCCATGACATACAAGTGAATTAGATTTAAGTGAAGCAGGAGCTGTGCAAAGCCACCAACCTCATTTTCTCCTCCAGAGCCATCTGGGTCCATTGGCCAAATACACAGAAGGATGACTGGAGATGGCCCCAGATAAAATAAGTAGTTGAATTAAGAAGATACTAGTTGTGACACATTGCTAATAATACCAACCTGTAAGTCAATACAGTAATTAATTCCCTTCGCTACTCAACTCAATTGATCTTAATTAATTAATTGTTTTATTTTTTAGTATTATTTTTACATCACAAATTATATCATTGAGCAGAGGTATATTTCTTGTTGTGTGTCCTGGGTGTACACATTGCATGTCACAGTTCTGCTATTTGCCCATTCACTAGTTATCATCTGCTTTTTTTAAATGTTTAAATAATTATGTGTAGTTATAGATACTATAAGACAGGTACATCTATAAGATGGTACACCCATCAAATATAAAATCATTCTAAGGAGATAGTGTGGCAAAGTGTCACTGCACTGTCCCTGGATTGAGGGCAGGGTGATAGCATTGTCTCATTTTCATCCTCATATCCAACCCTCCGCTGCCCTCCCTGCATGCCCATACTGCCCTATGTCTCCTGCCCCATATTAGATAATTATATTAGATATTAGAAATCACTGGTCATTAATGAGAGAGGATTTCCGCCATTTAAGACTTTTACTCCTCTGTAACAAAGGTCTTAGAAGTAATATGTAAAGTGTCAATTTCACCTATGAAGATGATTTAACTCCACCCTCAAAAAGCAAGCAGTTCAGGGTCAGCAGGTCCTCCATACCCCAAACCTATACCTTCCCCTGAATAACACTAACAATATCAAGCTCCAACCTTAAAACACAGATTCATCAGTGAAGACTAATTTCCCAAGAATTTAAAATCCTACAAGACTTCATTTCAATTTCACTGCACCTGTTTCATATTTTGATACAAACTAACTATACTTTACAGAGAATATATTTTAGCTTTTAAAATAATGAAACCTTCCCACAAGTCAGGGGGCACAGATGCTTATTAGGTGATACCAACACTATAAATACTGTCTGTTAATATAAAATCCTGAAGAAGAAGAAGGAAAGGAACCTATTAAGTGTTTAACGTTGTTTTTAACAATTATTTCCAACTCTTGGAAAAAGTCCTAGCCTAATAAATGAGGCAAACATTTCCATCATAAATGCATTTATTATTTCCACATGGGGTGTGCATATACATATACAGTATGTGCAATTAGACCACTTTTATAAATTAGAAATGTTTTCAGTCCCCTAGGTAGCATCATTTTTCTCTCCTCAGGGGACTTATCCTTCCAAGTTTTCTCATGGAAATGTACAAGACCCCAAAGTAGACATCTGTGCCCCTTTGAGACTTGGTGTGATCTATCTGATACTTTCACTGTGTTGTTATTGTTCCTTTCCCTTGCCACAGAAGATGGAAGGATTACATGTGTCTGACTCAGCAAGTTTTCCTGTCTCTGCCTATCCATCATTCTTTGTTTCTCCCACCTAGCTTCTGTTAGTCATGTAATGTTACTTCCCTTACCTTGCATTTGCATACCCAACCTGAAATCCATTTCTTGAGTTTCTTTTCAAAATACATTATTAACTGCCAGAGTAAATTAAATAACATTGCCTCGTTCTCATGCCCTTACCCTGCCATTCCAATACTCTATCCTTACCCTTTCCCCTGCTACCTTATACCTTCTGCCATAAATAGTTTCTAGGTTACAACTTCACTATGGTTTAAAGGACTTTTCTTAGAGTAAATGCCAGTCTTTTTTTTAATGCCAGGCTTTTTAATATCAAAAATATCCTCTTAAAAGTTAATTTTTGAAGAGTTTTTTATGCTGCTGCTACATAAAGAAGATAGAATGAGAACAGGCAATATAATTCAGATTCCATCAGGATGATCAACCAGTGGACTGACCAAAATTCAATTATAGTTCTAGAACTCAGTTTTAATGTGTAGTTTAGAGGCTATAATGAGGAGTTGGAGAAAGGAAAACCTAAGCTCAAACCACAGTACAAATACTTATTAAGTGACCATAGACAAATTGCTTAACCTGCGAATAAGAATAACAAGGGTTAACCCTGGATACATGTCAGCAAACTGTGATTTTACTTAATAACACTACAGCTCTAAAAAACCTCCCAGAATTCCATCCAGACTCTATGTTCTGTACTGAGATATATAGTCAATACCATGATTCCATTATACATGCAATAATCACCCCTAAAATACTCCTGGCAACAACATTGTTGTTGTTATTGTAATTGCAATTGCTTTTAATGACTTGGATAAAGGAAGCAAGTTTATCAAATTTGCAGATGAAATAAAAAATATGAATCAGGAAAATATAATTAAGTTAGAATGAAAATAGAATCAGGATCCATAAAGATCTCAACAGGCTAGAATATCAGTATGAACATAACATTTTCATATGGATAAATATAAAGTCCTGTGCCTGAGTTCAAAAGATAAACTTTATATGTACAAAATGAATTAATTATGGTTAGAAATCAGGTCATCTAAAGAAAAGATCTGAAGAGGTTTAGTGGATTGTAAACTCAGTATTTAAGCTCAAAACTGTAAATTCTGGAGAAGGAAATGGCAAACCACTTCAATATCTTTGCCAAAAAAAAAGACCCAAAACCAAACCCAAATGGGGTCATGAAGAGTTGGACATGACTGAAAACAACTCAAAAACAACAGCAACAACAAACTGAATATGAGTCAACAGTATGTCATGGCAGCCAAGAAAACTAAGGCAATCTTAGATGAATACAGAAGAATAGCTAGAACTAGGGAGTGGTGTATAGTCCAGCTGTACTCTACTCTGGTCAGAGTATTGTATTCAGTTTGGGCACCATATTTTAGGAAGGAGATTGTAAACAGGAGAAGATCCAAGGAGGGCAAATAGCATGGTAAAGGACATTTAGTTATGCTACATAAAAATTGACGTAAGGAACTAAGGATATTTAAGGATGGAGAAAAGACTTGGAGAAATAGGTCATCTTTCTACAAATATTTGAAGGGCTTCCCTATGGAAAAAAGAATATACTTGTTTTGACCCAGGAGACAGAACCAAGAGATGTGGGCAGAAGTTTCAAAGAGATAAATTTAAGCTTGATGTAAAGAAGAACTTCTTAAACAGCAGAGCCGTCACAAAGCAAAACAGGCTTTCTAAGAGGTGGTGTTTTCATCCTCTCGTGGGAGTTTTTCAGATAATGACTAGGGGAACTCACATAGGTATATTAGAGGAGGGATACACTTTTGGGTATGACTTACTTAGATTTGGTGGACACTGAAGTCCATTATAACTGAAGTTCTGTAGTTCTGTGAAATTGCAAAGAGGCAAAACATAGGCTTTGAAAGGAATAACTTTTTACCTTCACTTTTCTTTTTTCTTCTTTTTTTTTAAAAAGTTTTATTTATTTTGAACCTGAGACAAAAAGACCCCAAAATAGCATTTCCATATACACAGAACTTAATTTCCATTTTACACTGTTTACTTTTTTTAAAAATTGTAATCAATACATTTAGTCATCATTTTCAAAGCTAACCTGATTTTCAGTGCTTCCTTCTAAGTTTTCTTTGTTTTCTTTTTTTTTTCTCCCTCCCTCCCCAGACTACCCTAAAGAAGGCTACCATTAGACACAAATATGTTTGTGCATATTTCCATATGCATATATACATACATATGTAAAATCATACTGTACACACTTTTATTTATCATTTCTTTCTCTGGATTTGGAGAGCATCTACCTTTATAGTTCCTTTGTGGTTGATTAGAGTATTCATAATACTTAAAATAACTTTGTCATTCAAAATTATTCTTAGAAGGAACAACTTTTCAACTATGAAAGTTACCCCAAAGAAAAAAATAGCTGCTTGGGAAGCTCAGAGGTTCCCTTTCAATGAGGGACTTCAGTGAAAGCTGAATTCATCATCTTAGTTGTAAATGGAATTCTTGTTCTGCTATGAGTAGGGAAATATGGCCTCTGGAGTTACTTCCAACTCAGATTCTGTTTTTCAAATTCATAGTATCAAAAGTGTAGACCTGAAAGGGACCTCAGAGGGCATATGGTCTCATGACCTTATTTTACAAATAGGGAAAATTAGGCTGAAAGAGGTTAAGTGATTTGTCTGTGATGACATGGATCTTAAGAATCCATGGTAGTGTTTGGATTCAGGTCCCTCTGACTTTGGAGCCAGTACTCTTTCCACTGTACTATTCTTTTGTCTTGGGAAGAGAACACAAAGAGGCCATAAATAGGTCCACTTTTACATTAATATATCATGGTTCTCCTGTCCACTCTCCCTTATTCAAATATCAAGTGACTGAGCATACATTTTCCTGCATCTGTAGACTTCACACTGAGGAAATAACAATTGGAATAAGTCTTCAGAAACTGTCTGCTGGATGCCAAGAAACCAATAGAACACTCCTACACAAGGGAATCGCTGAGATGTGTTTTAAGCTGCCAAATTAAACATTTGAAGTCTTGAGTTTTAAAACTTGCCCCTTGACTTTCTGACATCACCTATTTTGAGCATGCTGTCCCAAAAAAAAAAAAAGATTCCCAAGCATAAGGCATTATAGAACATCAGAGAACCAGATGGCTCTCAAAGGAACACTCGAGATTTTTTTGGAAGTTAATTTCCTAGGATATCTTTATCCATATCATTGTCATCTTTCCAAGTGAACAAGGCTTTACGCCTGATTAAGTGGGAAAAGATTGAAATAATTCAGTGAGATATTATATGAGAAAACATGGGGCTACTCTAGGACTTGAGGGAATGACATAGGTGGACACATCCAAATAAGCTGAAGAGGGCTCAGAGATAGGCAACAAAGCAGGTAAAAGACCTGGAAATCATAACATGTAAAGAATCAATTGAAGGACCTAGGAATGCTTTTATCTGGAGAAGACTTAGGGGGGATCTACTACCTATAATCAGTCATTTGAAGGGTGTCTTGTGGAACAAGGATCTTATGTTCTATTAACAGAGATCAAAACTAGAAATGGTTTTAAAGATACAGAAAGGTAGACTTTGCCAATCAATCAATCAATAAACCTTCATTAAGTATGTACTATGTGCCAGGCACTGTGCTAAGCACTGAGGATACAAAAAAGGGGTAAATGCCAGTGCCAGCCCTCAAGGAGCTTACAGTCTAATGAGGGAAATGGGGGTTGTTTTAGTTAAAACAAATAAAGAAAACTTCTCAACAATTATACCTGTCCTAACAGTTGTACACACAATTCACAATTAGAAATACCAGTAGTAAAATGGGAAGTTTCAAGAGTAAGGAGTTCTTCCTCACTAGAGTTCTTTAAGCAAAGGCTGAATGGTTGCTTGGTGGGTATGTTGTAAAAGGGATTCTTGTTTAAATATGGTTTGTCTCATGTCCCTTCTAACACTGAGGTTCAATGATAAATGGAAATTCTGACAAACCTTAGGTGCACACATAGACAGGCAGTCAGACAATGAGCATTAGTCATTATTTCTTTAATGACCTATAAAAATGAAGCAATTATCACCTCACAATGTAAGATCATCTAGTCATGACACAGTGTCTCGTTATGTGGATGGTGCATTCCACCTGAAATGCTTTAGGAGCATTATTAAAAAATCTGTTGTTCAGAAGGATGAAGGCTTTGGTAATATCAAGTGATGTCTTGAAAACAGATATCCTGCTAAACCTGGGAAAGAGAATTATTAGCAAATTCATTATCATTCATGTCTTTGTGTACACTGTTTCCAAGGTAAAATTATTAAGTAAGGCCTTCTGCTCATAACAATGGAGCTTTCTTTCTTTTTTTTTCCTTTTGGGTCCAGACCTGTGATTTCACTAGTGCAGGGAATTTCCAATGAATAAGCTCTCCTTACCAATTCAGATAGGCAACTGTCCTCAACTTGGAGAACTGAGTCACTGAATGGTTAAGTGACCTGCCCAGGGTCTCAGAGCCAGCATGTGCTGGAGGCAATGCTGTATAGCTGAAAGTGGGGCAGCATTTGGAGTCAGAAGACCTGAGTTTGAATCCTACCTTTGCAATTTTCTACTTATGTGACCTTAGATAAGTTCCTTTACCTCCAAGGGCAATTCTTCAACTGTAAAATGAGGGGATTAACCCAGATGGCCTTAAAAACCTCATCTAGTTCTAAATCTGTTATCCTGGAAGATAAGGTAAATCCAGATCTTCTTATATCTGAGGTCAAACCTCTGTCTCCTATTCCACATCCCAAATCATTTCCTACATGTAGCCTCAAGATTCTAAAAAGTTTAAGGCAACTTCAACTTTGGTTCTGATATAGCAGATAAAGTGAAGAACTTGGAGTCAGGAAGACCTGAGTTCAAATCGAGTCTCAGACATATAATGGCTGTGTGACCCTGAGCCAGTCACTTAAACACTGCCTCAGTTTCCTCATCTATTATACAGCACTTTCCACCCACAGTCATTGTGAAGACCAAATGAGATAACAATTATAAGATGCTTAGCAAAGTATCTGACACATAGTAAGCACGATTTAAATATTCACTCAATGTAAAGCAAAGGTTGTTGTTTTTGGTGGTGGTGGTGGTGGTGGTTTGCTATTTTTGTTGTTTGTTGTTTTAGAATGAAATAACCTAGTGTTTATGAAGGCAGAATAGAAGTGCCCAGGGGATAAAGAGAGACTGAAGATGAAGGAATGAATGACGGCATGCTGGAAGGGTAAATTTCAGGGCAGACAAAAGGGAAGGGGATCAAGGTCCAAGTATGAAGGGGATGTGGAACAAAAAAGAAAAAAATTTAATTTGCTACTGGTATATAAAGAGGTTGAATCCATGCCCTGGCTTGGCTTGCCAGATGATATGAATATTCCTTGAAGGAAGTGTTTAGACAGAAAGTACTGATCCAAAGTAAAAGCAAAATGGCTGTTTAGCTGTTCTACAAAATATTGCATGTTTTGATGTTTTAAGTATCCATTTCTTAGGAAAGTATATTAAGAATTAGATTACTCTTTCACGCTTTAGTCTTTTAGTCTCATCAGTATTTTTGTGTTTTATGAATATACTCATTTGGTGACTATAATCCTTATAAATTTTTCATGCACACATGTAGGAAACAAATAGCTGTCTTGCAATAATTTACGTTGTCTACTGAATGTCTTTCTAATCCCTTTCTGGAAGACTATAACCATGAGCCAGCCTTACGGGGGCCTCACCTCCATGATGGAGATCTAAAGAACTGGAGATAATGAGAAAAAGCCTGACCCTTATGTTTAGAGTCCATGATCCCTTAGGCATCCCTAAGCCTAGAGGCAAGAGCCAGTTAAGTAAGAGAAGGTGAGTTGCAGCCCTTTTCACCTGTTGGTATTATTGTTATATAGCCAATTAGGTACCAATGCCCTCTACTAAAGAGGAGAAAGAACAGGTGAATTTCAGTAGGAAACCTGTAGAGAAAAATAAGATTTGGAATAAATATTAGGGGAAGTTTGAGAGGCAATGGCTGGTTGTGGAAAGGAGTTCTTTTTAGAAGATTCAAGAAATAACTAGTCTGGGAGGGGTAGGGGTTGACTGAACTCATGTTGTAGTTTCCTTCCAACATGGTGGACACCTAGGCTGAACTTTATTGGGCTTCTGGTTTTTGAGTTTCTAGAAGCAAAGGCTCTCTAACACCTTTGGATCCTGACAGTTGAGATTTCTGATATATTACTTAGGGTCTTAGATGGGTTTGGGTCCCCTTTGGTGTCATCTTTCTAAGTCAAATTTGGAGAATTAAAATATACATGAGTTAAAATATCATTGATCTTTTATAATATCCTCCATGAATCTTAACTATTAAAATTTTTATCTCAGATTATGAGATTGATCTATTGGGCCTTATTTCATCACATGGCTCCTATGTAATGATGTCTGACACAGTCCTATCTTTGCAGCATATTAAATACATCTTATATAAAATAATTACCAATCAATATAATCTGTGAGGTAGGGACAAGGAAGAGGAGTTATATCCCCTTTTCAACACATGAGGAAATAGGCACAAAGTCTAGTACCTATGTAACAATCTTAGACAACTAGCTGCTAGAAGTCTCAGTGATGTATGAGACATACATCAACAAACGGTCTATGATTCATGATTTAATATACTTCCTAGCAAAGATTCATGGGAACGTACCCTAGAAAGAGGCCAATTATGCCAACATAATGGAAAATTTTCCCTCACTCCAGTTGATACAGGTTGGGCAGGGACAGTATATACTTAGTAGCATTCTTTAAGTATTATATAAAAGCTGGCTATTATTTTTATTAGATAATGCCTAAAACATAGAAAATACTTAATCAATGCTTATTGACTGGCTGAATTATTAAACTCAAACCTTGACTAAATAGCCTTCCTGCCTGACAAAGGGATAGCAAGGGTGTAGCAACTAATTTCATTTAAATAAGGATAATGGACCCAGAGCAATAATTGGTAATGACCTTCCAATGAAGATCAAAGTTAAAGCCCAAAACAGGATACAAAGAAAGATCTGTCCTTGAAAGTAGGTCTGACAAAAGATGACACTGAGTGGAATAATAACCACTGGAATAAAAAGTTGGTGACTCAAGTCAAGATCTAGTTTTGCCATCAAGTAGTTGTACAATATTAAACAAGTTATTGAATTTCTCTCGGATTCACTTTCCTCAACTTGACAAAGAAGAGGTTAAATTAAACGATCTCCAAGGTCTTGTCCAGTTATGGCTCTCTATGTTAATAATAATGACAAATCATTCATAGCAACAATAGAGCTTTACATCCTAATACTTTTTTTCAACTATAAGGGTGGGGTGGGTGGTTGATAAGCATTTATTAAGCCTCTATTATGTGCCAAGTACTAGGCTAAAGCTCTTTACAAATAAATATCTCATTTGATTGTCACAATAACCCTGGGAGGTAGATACTGTAGTATTAAAATACTAGTATTAATATTATTATTAATTGTGTTCATATTAGTATTAACTAGTATTAATATTGGTATTAAGATACTATCCCCATTTTCCAATTGAGGAAACTAAGGCAGAGGTTAAGTGAATGTAGCAGCAAGCACCCTAGCATACCCTGCATGGCTGCTAGCACAGATTCTTTGATCTGCTTTTCTAAAGGAAAGCAACTCAAAAAGTATTAACGATCTTACTTTAATTAATCAAACATATATCATTTACCTAGTTCAGAGGAAAAAGTCAGCACACTGAAGTTCAGAGAATACAAACAGAAGTTACAAGAGAAAATAACACAATTAAGCAGACAGGGCTTCTGCCTGTCTGACCATTACATCCATACCTAGTTAGTCACCAGAGAGGGAAGCACCAACATCTGGGGGGGGGAGGGGACCCAGAGCCTCATCTAGCCAAATCACACAACTTTTCCCAAAGTGACCCCCAAGGCAAAACCTCACATCACAGGTATATATAGCCTTCTCCTGGGTCAGAGAACATCACAACCCTCCTTACCCACTTGACTACATAATTAAAAATATTGTGCCTTCGGGAAATACAAACCTCCCCTCACAGGTTCCAGGTGAGCACATGCAGCCTATTAGGGGGAAGAGTATATTTTCAAATCAGGAAAGGTCCTCAAGTTCAACTTAGGCTTATTGAGGGGCAGGGAAGATCATCAAATTTCTAGTACCCTTACAATGACTTACCCAGGGTTACACATCTACTAAGTTTCTGAGGTCAGATCTGAACTCAGGTCTTCATGACCAGCACTCCATCCATTGCACTACCCTGCTACCCATTAAAAAAAAAAGTTATTTCATCCATCTGTGCAAAATTTTGTAGAAAATCAATATAAAATCATAATAGGATAGGGACTTCTCCCAGGACACTTTCTATCTGAATTCTATCAAAGAAGATAAAAATTATGATTTTCTAATAATAATATTACTATTTCAGTTACAAAAAGCATTAATTTTATTCACTTGTATAAGAGCCTACAGAATATCACATATGAAAAATGGCAAGGGGGCGGAGCCAAGATGGCAGAGTAGAAACAGCTCATCCAAGCCACTCTGCCCCCAGATTCCCCCCAAACTATGTAAAGGGGGACTCTGAACAACTTCTGGAGCCCCAGCACCCACAGAACGACACAGAGAAGCTAACCTCCCTCTGAGGACAGCCCAGCAGCCCTGCAGGAAGGACCAGCACAGAGGTCTGGGAGCCAACAATGAGCAGTGCACAGAGCCCAAGGAGCCGAGCAGAGCCGAGCCCAGGTCCGTGTGAGCCGAGGTTTTAGCCCTAGGAGAGCAGGGCCAGCAGCTGTCTGGAGAGACCCCAGAACACCAGCAGCTGTGTGGACTCCAGAATTATCAACATAGACATGCCTAGGACAAAGTAAGAGGTTAGTATCCTATGGACTTTGGGACCCATATTTGGGGAATGCGTCGGCTCCCTCCCCTGGGGGCTAGAAGCCGCTGAGGAGACAAGCCATTTTGTAGTTTTCAGAGGCAGCCCCAGCTCCCAGCCTGCAAATTGTAGGGAGATCCAGCGATCAGTCTTGGGGGGTAATCGCTTTTGCTTTAACCTCCCTGGATCTGGATTGTGTTCTAGGGTGGAAGTCGTGGGTGGGTTTACAGCTTGCCAGAAACGGAAGTTGCCCCCCACATGTGCAGGACGAAAATTCCTCTCTCTGGCCTTAAAGCCATAGTGTGGCAACAAGCCCAAAAGTCAAGTAATTAAGTGGCAACATGCCAAGGCAAAGGAAACAGAAAAATGCAACCCTAGACTCCTATTTTGGGGGCATAGAGTGGGAAAAGGACTGTGAGGTCAGAAGTCCTGCTCCAAAAGCCCCAGGGGAAAACATGAGCGGGTTGCAGGCCATAGAGGACCTTAAGAAGGACTTTAAAAATCAAATAAGAGAAGTGGAGGAAAAATTGGAAAGAGAAATGAGAAGGATGCAGGAAAAGTATGAAATGAGGGTCAACAGCCTGACTGAGGAAAACAACACCTTAAAAAATAGACTAGCTCAAATGGCAAAGGAGGCCCAAAAGGGCAATGAGGAGAAGAATGCCTTAAAAAGTCGAATTTGCCAGATGGAAAAAGAATCTCAAAAGTTCACTGAGGAGATTCATTCCTTCAGAGTTAGACTGGAGCAAATGGAAGCTAATGACTTTATGAGAAATCAAGATGCTGTTAAGCAGATCCAAACAAATGAAAGATTAGAAGGCAATGTGAAATATCTCATGGGAAAAACCACTGACCTGGAAAATAGATCCAGGAGAGACAATTTAAAAATTATTGGACTACCTGAAAGCCATGATCAAAGAAAGAACCTAGAAATCACCCTTCAAGAAATTCTCAAGGAAAATTGCCCTGACGTTTTAGATCCAGAGGGCAAAATAGAGGTTGAAAGAATCCACCAATCACCTCCTGAAAACGATACCAAAAAGAAAACTCCCAGGAATATTATAGCCAGGTTCCAGAATCCCCAGATCAAGGAGAAAATACTACAAGCAGCCAGGAAGAAACAATTTCAATATTGTGGAAACACAATCAGAATAGCCCAGGACCTGGCAGCTTCTACACTGAGGGATCGAAGGGCATGGAATATGATATTCCAGAGGTCAAAAGAACTGGAAATGAACCCAAGGGTCACCTACCCAGCAAAACTGAGTATTTTGTTTCAGGGGAAAATATGGTCACTCAGTGGAATACAGGACTTTCAAGCATTCTTGAGGAAAAAACCAGAATTGAATAGAGAATTTGACATCCAGACAGAAGAAGCAAGAGATGCCTGAGAAGGTAATCAGGGAAAAGAAATCAAAAGGAACTTATCAAAGCTGAACTATTTACATTCCTATATGGAAAAGCAGTAACTGTGACTGATGATATCTTTCTCACTATGAAAATAATGGAAGAAGGGTGTGTGGTCATATGAATACATATGTGAATGTGTGTGTAGATGGTTACAGTTATATATGGATAGAGGGCATAGTTGAATTTGTTGGGAAGGGAGAATACTCAAGGGATGAAATGATGAGGTGAGAGAGGAAAGTGGCAAGAGGAGATGGGGAGAGACAGGGTAGGGTAAACTATCTCATGTAGAAGAAGCAAGGGGAAGTGGTTGCAAGGGAGGGGGAGAATAGGAAGGCAAAAAGGCAAAACCACATTCTTATTGAATTTGGTTCAGGGAGAGAATGACATACATACTAAATGGGATATCTCAACCTGCAGCAGAATAGGGGGAAGGGGGATGAGAGGAGGGATGATGGATGGGAGGGCATCCTTGGGGGGAGGGGTGGTTGGAAGTACCCATTATAGAAGAGGGACAGGATCATGTAGGGAATGGACCAGGTGGGGGGTGGGATGAGTGGGAGGGAATTATAAGCAGCCTTGTACAATATATCTACTATGATAATGTTTTGCATAGCTAGACATGTACAACATATACTGAATTACTTATCTCCCCAGAGGGAATGGGTGACAAGGGAGGAAGGAAATGGATCTGAAAGTCGAGGTCTTAACATTAAATGTTTCAAATATATATAAATACTATTATTAATACTCTTTTGCTTATAATTGGAAGATAAGATGTGAAGGCATTGGGACACAAAGATTCACCTTCCTCCAGTGGAAAAGTTGAAGGGGGTATGGGAGAGGGTATGGGAGAGAGCAGATTGGAGGAAGCGATATCTTGTGGGACTGCTATTCTGGAAGGTTGGGTAGGGGAATAACGGGGGGAAAATGATTGTAACTCAAAATGTGGCAGAAATGAATGATGTAAAATAGAAGTTAATAAAGCATTTGTTTAAAAAAATTAAAATTAAAATTAAAAATTAAAAAAATATAATCTCTACCATAAAGAGCACTTCTTATAAAACAAAACAACAAACAACAAACAAAAAAAAATGAAAAATGGCAAGAAAATAATTTGTCCCAGGACAATTTGTATCTGATCTCCATCTGAAAAGATGAGAAAAATGAAATGAAAATAATATATCCTTTCATTTGTTTCCTATTTTATTTCTTTTATTTATCA
>WOXC01003453.1:0-52870 GCA_011680675.1 Gymnobelideus leadbeateri
ACATCCAAATACAGTTTATCTATAGTTTGTGCTCATATTTTCACAATTGTAGATAACAGGATCCTTAGCTCTTGAACAAGCACTCAGGGTAACAGATGAATAACAGGAAAAGGACAGCCTTCATTTCAACCCACAGAAAATATAGAAGGTACAAAGGAGTCCATAAATAAATGCAAGAAATACATAAAACACTGATAGTAGTCCATAAATAAACAATCCCTCAGTATACTTAGACTTGCCTTTGGGACAAAACACCAACATTCTGGTGAAATCCTCCTTTCCCACAGGGTCCTACACAGTTTCTGCAAGACCCAAAGTGCCACACTATGTTTTTGAGTTCTTCTAGAGGGCAAATACACTTAGAATTACTTCTAGACAAGCAATTCCCTTCTGATTGAACCTGTACTATTGAAGTAACTCACAGTAATAATGGGAAGCAAAGTACATGTCTTATGTTACTACATATCATGGCTTTATATGTCTCTCATATCTGTTCCTTTCTCTCCATTCACACAGCCATTGCGATGCAGACCCCCATTACCTCATGACTGAATTATTGCAATAGCCTTCTACTACCTGCCTCAAGATTCTTGCATCTCTAATCCATCCTCCATTCAGCTGAAGTAGTCTTCCTAAAGCTCATATCTGGTCAGGTCATCCCCCAACTCCCACCCTATTCAAACTAGAGTAGTTCCCTGTTACCTCCAGGATCAAATGTAAAATGCTATGTTTTGCATTTAAAGTTCTTCAAAAACTAGCCCCTTCCTAGCTTTGCAGTCTTTGTACATTTTACTGCCTTCCACATAACTCTATAATCTAGTTAACACCGGCCTTCTTGCTATCTGTCCCACATGACATTCCATCTCTCCATGCCATGCCTTCTCACTGACTGTCCCCTATGTATGGAATGCTTTCCCTCCCTCTTCACCTCCTTGATCTTCCCCTCAAAATTCAGCTCAAACCCCACCTTCTGAAGAAGGCCTTTCCCAGTTCCCACCTCCACCTACTAGTCACTTCCCCTTGAGACCACCTTCCATTTGCACATCTTCTATGTACATAGTTATTTTTATGTTATCTTCTCCATTAGGATATGTGCTCCTTGAGGGAGGAGACATTCTTTCCCTTTTTAAAAAAATATTCCCAGAGCTTAGCACATCATGAACACTTAGTAAATATCTGTTAATTAAGTGGCTTATTTGAAATCTTTTATTCACACCCATGTGGGTCATTCTTTTCCATTTCTAAGAGACATGCTTCTCAGAAACTCCCCTTCTCTTAGCAATCCACTTTGATCTCCAGAATTTCAACTAATCAAGTCACTTGAGTGCATCCTCAGTCAATGATACCCCTCCCCCAGGAGGTACACAAAAGGGTGGTTTCCAAGTACTCCAATCCAGCCAATTCACCTTGGGCAGCAGTTGGCTGCAGCCTCTGAGACCTAATCAGATGCTGCTGCTCAAAATATTTCTTTTCTTTGCCAAAAGATTAGACTGTCTTTGAATTCTTGCTTGATGCTTTCAGACTGCCTTAGAAATTTTTTTACCTCTAAGACTCAGGAGTTCAGAAGTAACGTTTTCTTTAGACTTCCCTCTTGACCCATGTAGGCAAGCATCCATCTGCCTTCAGTATGTCCTTCTGTAGGGATTCTATCACTGCCCTGGCTACTGCCATCTCTTGAGTATGGAAAGTCTACTCTCAGATCTCCAATCTCAGAAACTGTAAGTAAGCAGAGACAACTCCCAGATCCTTTTATCCCAATGAAGTCCCTAAACCTAATGGCTCCTGGTGAGGAGACAATATCCAAAACCCAAATCTGCTCTATTGAATTTTGATCTGTCCTCCAAACAGGGAAAAGGGTAGAAAGGGCTGAGAATGTTCTGTTGGCTTTCATTCAGCCTCTGCCAGCCCCTGCTACCATTAATAAGCTCTTCCTGGAACTTCCATTTTGAGGAAAGGACCAGACCAACTTCCCCTCATTTGCCAGACTTTGCCACTGTGTCCCCCTCCGGTACCATCACCTTCCCACCTCCAGTTTTTTCAGTTGCCTTTTTATATACTGTCTTCCCCCAGAATGTAAACTCCTTGAGGTCAAGGACTGTCTTTCTTTTTGTATATATGTGTATTCCCAACACTTAACCAATGCCTAATAAAGAGTAAATACTTACCAAGTACTTGTTGACAGTTTGTTGACCTTTCACAGGCCAGCAAGACTAAAGGTTTCTCTGAGAAGAGCCCATCTTCCCAAGAGTCCTAACTAATCAAGTCATGTTGAGTGCATCTCGAGTCACTGAGACCTCTCCCCTAGGAGGTACACAAACCACTCCAAATCAGTCAATTCATGGGGTAAGGGGTGTGTGGCCAGAAGGCTTCCTCCTCTGAAACCTAATTAGGAGATGTCTTTGACCTTTCAACAACAAGTAGTCTGTAGGGCTTATGTCTGATAAACTCTTCAAAATGGGGAGCAGAATTTCCCTAATCAACCCAGCCATTATTAAAAGGATTTAGAACTAGCAGTAACCTTAGAGAGCCTCTAATCTGACCTGTTCATTTTCCAGATAAATAAACTGGGTCTCACAGGAGTTCACACTTGACCAAGAATATCCAGTTCCTGTTTGATTTTTCATAAAGATTCTGAGGAGTTGAAGACAATATATTTCGGTCACTGTGACTTCAGGCCTCCTTTAAGGTTGTGGTTAAAGATTTTAATGTATAAAAGCCTGTCAGAAACATCTGTTGTTTATTTGTCCTTATCCATGTACAAGCAAGTTTATGCAATGAAGATTGAACACTGCCTTTTATTTACACTATAGCCTCATTTCCTGCAATGCTTAAGATGTCTATTTATTATCTGTAGTAGCAACCACACTGGCATACCCAGGATGGCTGTTAGCACAGGTTCTTAGATGTGCTTTACTAGGAAAGATAGCTGTTTAAGGAATCAACAGTCTTTTTTTATTATTATTATTATTACATTCACTAGTTCAGATGAAAAATCAGCACTCTGAACTTCAGAGAAAATACAAGTAGAAAAATAAAGACTAAAAGACAGGGCTCTAACTGCCTGAATCAACAATATATAATTTATATACATCCTTAGGTTGAGAGAGCCTTTACATCTGAGCAGTGGGGGAGCTCTGAACCTCAACCAGGGAATCACAAAGAACCTTCTCAGAAGCAAGACCCCAAAGCAAAATACAAACTCAGAGTATATATACGCTTCTCAGAGCCAGAAGGCATCACAGTCCTTGTGACTCAGTGCCTAATTAGAAATTAGCAAAAGGTGTGAAAGCCTTACTACAAGCAAGCCTCCCCTTAGCAAGCTTCCTTTAATGGGCTCCACATTAATGGTCTAGGAAGATCTTAAATCCTACTAACATTATACTAGCTAAGCATGTTTTCTTACAAATAATTCTAAAAGCAATATTAAGGACCTAAGAAATGATGACCCTGTTTAGGGAAATACTTATCGCAACCAAGACTCTTTCATAGGCAAATCAAATTTCAAAAAGTATTTCTACCATTTCATGTTCCAGACTTGTCTCATCATGTTTTGTTCCCATCAAAATGGACTGCCTGCCATTCTTATACCTGCCCCCATGCCTTTGCTCACACTATTCCCCATACCTAGAATACCTTCCCTACCCATCTCTACTTATTGAAATCCCACCCAGACTTTAAGAACTTCAAATCCTTCCTGACTCTCCAATTTGAAAGATAGTTCTGTCACTGGACCTTGCACATTTTCCACACATATTTATCCAGTTATTTTTTAAATAAGTTTTTATTGATATATTCTGCTTCTTACATCACCAGAGTATCCCATGTATCTGTCACCCTCTCCATTCCAGGGGGCCTTCCCACATGACAAATAGTATTTTTACAGAGAAAAAAATTAGCATAAGCAGTTAATATAAACAGTCTGAAAATATGTGCAATGTGTAACACCTGCAGACCTCCCACCTCCACAAAGGGGTAGGTTGGCAGTGTCTTCTCATATCATCCATTTGGTTTTATTGCTAATTGACCATGTATTATACTTGACCATTGCACTTAAATTTTCATGAAGGCCAGGTGCTATCTTATTCATAGTTCCCAGCACTTATCCCAATGCATATAAAATTTAACAAAGTTGTCTTTAATCCACATTTTGGCCTCTGTGAGACCAGAAATGAACCACTTAACTCACCTGTCCCAGTGTTTTCCAAGCTGAGAGGTAGCAGGAGAAAAAAACCCATCCCTATTGAGCAGAAGGCTTAGGAAAAATCTACGAACATCTTGAGCTCTAGGGATAAAAATTGCTATAAATTACTATGTCCTACACCCCTTTCTATATTGTCCTATCACCTATAGCAAGACAGGGTGGAGAGTCAACCAGATAGGAAAGAAAAACAAAGGATATAATGTGGCCCGTGACACAGAGTAGCACCAATGCAATATTCACAGTACCCACGATCATTATAAATATACTTGCATGGTATTCAATCACAAAATATAATAGACTCTCCAAATAAAAAGCAGAAGCAAAGCATTTTATTCATACATCCAAAAACTGAATCCCAAAACCAGCAAGCCAATTCCATCATAATAGCAAAGAAGTAAATAAGCCACAATAGCACAGAGAGCCACAGCATCCTTTAGCTTTCCCACCAACCAATATGACCACAAACCTATCTGTCTCCCTGGGAAATGTGCTCTCCTCCCAACCATCTAGCTGGCTCTGACACCCAGCTTCCTGTGGGCTCTGCTCCACCATTCAGCAAACTCCTTCCACCACAGGCTCCATGTGATTACATTCAGCCCATTAGGGGGCAGAGTATATTTTTTTTTCTTTTTTCTTTTTTTTTGCTTTTTGGAGGGCAATTGGAGTTAAGTGACTTACCCAAGGTCACACAGCTAATTTTTGTGTTAAGTGTCTGAGGCCAGATTTGCTGGTGCTCTATTCACTGCACTACCCAACCCTCCCATGGCAGAGTGTATTTTCAAAGCAGGGAAGGTCTTCAAATTCCCTTAGACTTATTAAGGGGCAGGGAAGATCTTCAAATTCCCATTCCTATTACACACAGAAATTTCTAGTTAGGATTTTTTGTTTGTTTGTTTTGCTATTTGGAGTGGGGGGGCAGGTAGGGCAATTGGGGTTAAGTGACTTGCCCAAGGTCACATGGCTAGTAAGTGTTAAGTGTCTGAGGCCAAATTTGAACTCAGGTCCTCCTGATTCCAGGGCTGGTGCTCTATTCACTGTGCCACCTAGCCTCCCTGTTACTAGTTAGTTCTTGATCTGGTCTGGTGGCCTAGCTGAAACTACCCAGGAAGGAATTTTCACTGAAGTCAAGGGAAATGGAGAGCCAGAGTCTCCTGGGATAGGAATCTATGTGGTAGTGTGTGTGGTCAACATTCCAGGTTGTGTTTTTAAGAGCCTTAAAATAAGAAGGTTTTAATTAACAACCACCTGAAACTTGTTAAACAAGCTTTGTGACCTAGGTTCTTTCTTAAAATCTATTGTCATTGGCTCTTCATACCTAAAAACCAACAGGAAGTTTCAAAATGTACATTTTAAACCTAGATATTTCCTGATAATGGTTAATAAGGCAAGGGAGAAACTTCTTGTAACTATTCAGACAAAAGAGAAAGCAAGGGTGAAGAAAAGGAAATGATACTTAAAATTTTTCTATTAGACAAATGGAGGAAGGTGAAACCAAAAGCAGTCTTCTGAGATAAAAATCTGTTTTCTTCTGTAATATACATACCACTTACTGCACAAAATGTAGAACTTGAAAACTTTAAAAGAAATCCATCTGTTCCAACCCCTGGGGGTCAATTCAGCAAAATTTCTAGGACTTTTTCTGGTCTGCATCAACAAGGCTTGCCTTTTGTAAATTATATTTAATAGATACCTTATGGGTCCCTCCAGAAAAATAACACTGAAAATGTAGCTGTTTTAGAATGAGCCATTCCATGTAGACAAAGAATTCTCAAGACTTGACATATAGACCTTTCATCCCTAAGTATTTAATTTAAATGTTACCTTGTATAAAATTATTAACATTTCACTCCATTTAAATTGGTCTGTGAAATCAATCACAGAATCTCAGCTTTAGAAATAACCTCTCGTTGAGGTTATTAGGGGTGCTGGGACCCCAAAATAGCAACATGCCAGGTCCTGCCCAAATGAATTCAGCCCATGCCTTCTTTCAGCCAAAGAAAAAACAGAGTTTATTAGACATCTTCCATATTGACCAGACTCTTAAGAAATCTCTACATTGGCTAGATTCTTAAGGAATCTGAGCATTTGTGACTCTTGTATCGGCAAGAGGGTCAGATTGAGTCTGAGCATTTTCGTGAAGGCAAGATGGATCTTATATACATTAAGGCTGTGGGACAGATCTAGAGTTGACCAAGTAGTCTGGGGTTATGGGAGGAGGGGTCTAGGGAGGATCTTGATGGGAGTAGCCAGTAGGCTAGGGTGAATAGAGGTGAGACAGGAACCATGAGAATGGGATTAAGGGTGGGAAGTAGGGGAAGGCTATCTGAAGACCACAGACAGTGGAGGGCTAAGGGTTAAGGGTAACAGAATAGGGCATAGCTATAAAGAAAGGCTTATAGTCTCAGGCAAACACTAGATCAAGTGGGAAGATTCAATAAGAGTTCAAGGGGGTTCCCAGAGCCTGTACCCCATCTCTCCCTCAGAAATCATCTAGTACTTCAACCTCCTATTGCAGGCATCCTTTCCACTACAGCCTTGGCAGATGACCTTTCATCCTCTGCTTGAACATTTAATTATGTAGGGTTCACTACCTTAAAAAGCAGCTAATTCTATTGCTGGACACTCCTAGTTTTTTGCTTGCCTTTTTTTTTTTTAAGTTCCTCCTTATATTGAGCTGGAATTTTTTTCTCAGTAACTATTAACCACTGGTCCTGGTTCTGCCCTCCAGAACTTTAACACACAAGTCCACTTTGTTTTTCATAAACCATATCCTCAGATATTGGAACACTGTTACCATTCTTCCCCCAGTCTTCTCTTCTATAGATTAAAAATTTCACATTCTGTCAACTATACCTTATGTGACACAGCTTCTATACCCTTAATGTTCCTATAGCAGTGGTGGGTGGAGTGGTAAATAGAGTTGTACAAGCACTCTTAATTTGCCCCTCCCTTACCTGACTGACTCATTGCCTAGACTGGTTTCCCAGAGTAAAGTTCCTTCTTTATTCCAGTAAATTATGTCAAAGGATGTGTAATTCATTCTCTCTCTCTCTCTCTCTCTCTCTCTCTCTCTGTGTGTGTCTCTCTGTGTCTCTGTCTCTCTCTCTCTGTCTCTCTGTCTCTCTCTATCTCTCCCACTCTCCCACCTCCATTTCTCTCCCTGGTCACCTTTCTGTTTCTGTCTGTCTCTGTCTTTTCTCTGTTTTTGTCTCTGTTTTTTTGTCTCTGATTTTCCCTCTTTTTCTGCCTCTCTCTCTTTCAGGCTATTTCTCTCTCTGTCTGTCTCTCCATCTCCCTCTATTTCTCTCTCCCCCTCCCTACCTCTCTCAAGCTCTCTCCTACTATTACCTCCTTTCACTAGTTCCAGCAAGTGTTACCCAGACTAGTAAATTTCAGTGGTTAACATTGTTTTGCAAAAACAAAGTAAACATTTAAATGAAGAAATGTAAACAAATTTTCCCCATCCCTAGAAGGAAAGACTTCACTGTACCTTGTGAAGAAGCTCAAAAAGGGAGGAAAAAGATAGAAGACTACCTCCTTTGGGTCTATAGTTGGGAAGTAGTGGTTTCAGTAACAAAGACTGTGTCCTGGCATTCCTTGTGCCCGGCCAACCTAAACAACCTTGCTCCTGGGCTGCCTGGCCCTGCTCCCTGTGGCAGCTCCCTCTGCTGATCTCCCCAAGGCTTCTAGCTGTTGTTACCAGTTGTACAGCTGTGTATCTCACCAGTAGCTGAGTTCATTTGTGATTCTAATTTCTTCCTGAACTGATTTTAAAAGGTGGGGTTGGGACTATTATTGTTCATTTTCTCACATTCATTTGTGGGATCTGTTTCCACTTCATAAAGGGATCGCCTGACTTGGCTGTATCTTTACAGTTAATGTGTCATTATCTACCTCTTCTCTATGACTGGGTCTTTGGTTTTGAAACGGCTGGGTGGTACAGTAACTAGAACACTAGACCTGGTGTCAGAAAGACCTGAGCTCAAATCCTCTCTCAGACACTACCAAGTGATGCTGGTGAAGGAAGTTAGCTTCTGCCTTTGTTTGCCTCAGTTACCTTACCTGTAAAAACGGAGATAATAATAACACATCTCGGCATTCTTGTGAGTGTCAAATGAGATAATATTTGTAAAGTCCTTTGCAAATTTTAAAGTATATGTAAATCCTAGCTGTTGTTATTATTATTATTATTATTGCACTCTGAATATGTTCCATTTGCTAACATCCCTCTTAAAATGTTATACTTGGTGGGGCTTCGAGGTTGGCGCAGTGAATAGAGCACCAACCCTGGAGTCAGGAGGACCTGAGTTCAAATTTGGCCTCAGACACTTAACACTTACTAGCTGTGTGGGCAAGTCACTTAACCCCAATTGCCCTGTCCTTCCCCCTCCAAAAAGCAAAAAAAAAATTTTTTTAATAAATAAATAAAATGTTATACTTGGAAATAATACAATATTCCAGATGTGGTCTGCTTCCTGTGACCCAAGGGCTTCTGTTAATGCACCATCAATAACTTAATATGACGTTATTGCCTCATACGACTACAATCCTCAGTATCCCCAATTTTTGCTCGTTAGTATTGCAAGAATTTTCAGGGTCCTTGCTAGCCACTGCGTAAATAAGCTAGCACAGATTGCAGATAAACAGGTATGCTGCAGTTTCTTTATTACTCAAAAGCATGGCACACCCCATCAGGAGGTGATGGACATATGAGTTTCACTATTACACAGATGATATATCTATAGTCTCTCTACCTGAGGTACTTGACCTAGGGTTTTGGCTAAGATCAGGTAAGGTCACATAGACTGATTTACAAAAAAAGTTTAGGGGAAAATGAGGCAAGGGAAGTCAACAGGAAATAATACATTTCTAGCAGAAGAGAAAGGATGCTTAAACTGTTCCAAAGGCCTTTTATACCAGTACAGTCATTTACACCAGAACAGAGAAGGCAGTTGTTGCTCATCCTTCATTTTCAAAGACTGTCAATCTTCACAGAGTTTGTTCCAAGGAAAAACAAAAATAATTAGGTTGTGTTCATGTTTTTAATTTCTCTCACAAGTTGGCAACATGCATTGCATGGGAGTTATAGTCCAGAACTGACTCAATTTGGGGGGAGGGGGGTACAGGATTATATGCCCTTCAAAGAGTAGGTGTTCCCAAGGGGTGTCAATCAACTCTGATTGGTCAACACACTGGGAGGTGGGTTATATTAAAATGAGGGTCTTGGGGTCCTAACTTAGGTCACTTAATCTTGGTCAAAGAGACATCAATTTCCAAATCACCTGTCTTGACAACAGGGAGGAATTAACATTTTCCCAGACCTGTCTGGGCAACACAACCAGCAGGAATAGAGCTATTAGATTAGATGAAGGGGGATAAGGGAACTCTGAGTCACCAAGATAATGATTACTAGGAAACATCATTTTTCACATCCCTCATCTGATTCTAATGAAAGGTGTAGCCTTCTTAATGAATTATTTACTGATACAGTCAACACTTCATCAAGGGTTTTGAGGACTTATAATGGGTAACAATTTGGGAGGGTGAAGGGAGAAATTGACCAACACATTGACAGATCAAAGGGGACATTTCCCTTTTTAGTAAGTAGACCCTAGAGATAAAAAAGACTCAAAGAGAACAAGTAAACGATAAATAAATTGTCCATTTAAGGCTCAGGAGTCTCATCTCATATAAAGCTGTCTGGTTTTGAGGATATCATCTGATGAAGTTTTCTGGTCAGAATGTCGTTTAAGCAGTGTCCAACAGACTGTCTTCTTAAGACTCTCATAGAGAGATCTTCTTTCTTTTGTTAAAATCTCCTGCAGAATTGATCTTAACACAATTTAAGTTACCTCACCAAAAACCAGGTCAAACAATGAAAGTTAATTCTTATGTCTCCATTATTATAAAATCAAAATTGGACTCTTGGCCAGTTTTCATGTGGATATATTTAAGAAACTCACATAGAAACAGAAAAATTAGAACCCAGGTTTTTTTTTTCACATTATTCATTCATTCTCCCATCAGAAGGGTGAAATTCCACTAAAGAATTAATAACAGAGGGGTGGCTAGGTGGCATAGTGAATAGAGCACTGGCCCTGGAGTCAGGAAGACATGAGTTCAAATCCAGTCTCAGATACTTAACACTTACTAGCTGTGTGACCTTGGGCAAGTCACTTAACCCCAACTGCCTTCCCCCCACAAAAAAATAAAGAATGTATATATAAGTGTATGTATACGTGTGTACATGTATACATAGATAGAGGGCACAGGATCAATTGAATATAAGGGTTGATATCTAAAAAACAAAATTAAGGGATGGCTAGGTGGCGCAGTGAGTAGAGCTCTGGCCCTGGAGTCAGGAGGACCTGTGTTCAAATACGGCCTCAGACATTTAACATTTACTAACTGTGTGACCTTGGGCAAATCACTTAACCCTAATTGCCCTGCCCTTCCCCCTCCAAAAAGCAAAGATAAAAAGTAAAAAAATAAAATTAAGAGATGAGAGAGGAATATATTGGGAGAAGGTGAAAGGAAGAAATAGAATAGGGTAAATTATCTCATATAAAAGAGGCAAGAGAAAACTGTAACAATGGAGGGGAAGAGCAGGAAAGTGAAAGGGAATGGGTCAACCTTATACATTACTCTCATTGAATTTGGCTTAAGAAGGGAATAACATACAAAATCAATTGGGCATCTTACCCTACAGGAAAGTAGGGGGAAAGGGGATAAGAGGGGGAATGACTAGGGGAGAGGGTAGTTAGAAGCACACACTTTTGAAAAGAGACAGGGTCAAAGTAGAAAATATAATAAGTGGGGGGGGGTGAATATAGGGAAATATAGTTAGTCTTTCACAATTTAACTACTATGGAAACATTTTGCATAACTACACATGTACAACCTGTATTGAATTGCTTGTCTTCCCAGTGGGGGTGGTGAGGAGGGAAGAAGGGAAAGAATCTGGAAATCAAAGTTTTTTTTTTTAATGTTTTTTAAAAATTGGTTGTTTTTTTGTTTTTTTTTTACATGCAACTGGGAAATAAGATATACAGGCACTGGGGTATAGAAATCCATCTTGCCCTACTAGAAAGTTGGGGGGTGGGGATGGGGGAGGATATAAGAGAAAGCAGATTTGGGGAAGGGGTATTCAGTAGGATCACTATCTTGGGGTAGAGGCTAGGGGAAAGACAGGGAGAAATTTTTTTAACTAAAAATCTTGTGGAAATGAATGTTGAAAACTAGAAAGAAAGAAAGAAATTGGGGGGGGGGGAGAATTAATAAAAGAAAAGTTGCCAGAATAATTACCCTTGTTAACAGAAGGTTCAGCAATGGTTACATAAGTACACTGAGTAATCAATTTTAAAGCAGTACATATCAAGTAAGTTATTTATAATAAAGTAATTGCAGCTTCTAGTTAAGTTCAAATAAATAACCCCTAACTAAAGTGGATGCTTCTTTTAAGACATTCGCTATTTAGACAACAAGCCAATTCTTCTTCTAACATTAACTAATTGTACTAAACAACAGAATTAAATCCTGGTTTTACAAGTCTTTGACCTGATTGTCCTCATATCGTTATGAGGAATTTAAGGACCCTAACTTATACAGGAATGTATATTAATAACAGATGTTAAGGCTAAATACTTAATTTTGTTAGTTGTTTGGACTAAAATTCTAGATCAAAAAGCTCAGTCTTATACTTACAGCTTACTATAGTAACCTCAGATGTTCCAGTATCAATCTATTATTTAATAGATTTAGTATCATGATTATACAACTTTTTGACTGTAGAAATTTGCCATAAAAGAATAAGGATAAGAGGTGGCTAGGGGTGGCACAGGGGAGTCAGGAAGACCTGAGTTCAAATCCGGACTCAGACACTTAACACCAAAAAACTAGCCATGTGACCTTGGGCAAGTCACATAACCCCAATTGCCCTCCAAAAAAAAAAGCAAACAAAACAAAACAAAAAAGAATAAGGACATAACAATAGTAAGGGAACAATGTTTCCCTAACCATGTCAATTCCAGGTAGAAGTCATGTATATGACCAACTGCATTGAGTCAGGCTTAAAGTCTGCCAGGTGGGATACTCATGTTTGGGAAATTGAGTCAAGAGAATCCTACCTCAGCTCATGCAGAACAGCCGTTCTCTCAACTTTTCCCATGAAAACACCCTCTGCAGTTTATGGATCCCACAGGGTTGCTGACAGCATGGATCAATGGCTCCATAGTATTCCTTGATAAACACACCTGGAGTTAGACTCAGAATAAAATCAGTTAACAGTCCCATAAGGTCTTGAATAACAAGTTCCAATAGTCAGAGTTTCAGGTATGTACTATAATCTCACATTTGTTGGGAACATCTTTAAAGTGAGTCTTAAGTAGCTTGCATACATTCCTACACATGTTCTAGTTCCTGATTAAATAACAAACATAAGTAAAATGAAATTTCCCAGTAAGATAATACAAGATAATTCATAAGTTACACTGTTTCCATTGAGCTTCCAACTCTGACTCTTATTCTCTGAAAGCACCCATTTAAGGTCAGTCCAAAGGACACAACAAACTTAGGAATGGAACTTGGAAATCAAAGTAGGTTTGAACATAATTGTTATCCATATCAAATTATCATTAAAAACTAGCTTACAAATGGAAATTTAGTAGGCCTTCTAAAAATCCCACAAAAAATTTTGTGAAACATTTCTTGGTAAATGTATTTTCCTAGGGTAGCTAGGTGGCACAGTGAATACAGCACCAGCCCTGGAATCAGGAGGACCTGAATTTAAATCCGGCCTCACACACTTAACACTTACTAGCCATGTGACCTTGGGCAAGACATTTAACCCCAACTGCCCTGTCTTCCCCACTCCGAAAAGGAAAAAAAGCCAAAAAAAGTATTTTCCTTTCTTAAAAACAGTTTACAATTTATAGTGATGTTACTATAACAAACTAAATTCCTAATTACCACAAAATTCCTAGTTACCTAAATTGTCTAGTCAAAAAGGTGTTCATCCCTCTTATTCAATCTGGTACTAGAAATGTTAGCAGTAGCAATTAGAGAAGAAAAAGAAATCAAAGGAATCAAATTAGGCAAAGAAGAGACCAAGGTACGACCCTTTGCAGATGATATGATGATATACTTAGAGAATGGTAGAAAATCAAGTAAAAAACTACTTGAGACAATAAATAAACTTGGCAAAGTTGCAGGATATAAAATAAACCCACATAAATCCTCAGCATTCCTGTATACTTCTAATGAAATTCAACAGCAAGATATAGAAAGAGAAATCCCATTTAAAGTCACTGTAGACATTATAAAATATTTGGGAATCTACCTGCCAAAACAAACCCAGGACTGATATGATCACAACTACAAAACACTTTTCACACAAATAAAGTCAGATTTAACTAACTGGAAAAATATCAATTGCTCATGGCTGGATGGAGCTAATATAATAAAAACAACAATTTTACCTAAATTAAATTATATATTTAGTGCCATACTAATCAATTTACAAAAAAAAAACCTACTTTATAGAGCTAGAAAAAATGAAACAAAATTCATTTGGAAGAACAAACAGTCCGGAATATCAAGGGAATTAATGAAAAGAAATGCTAGGGAAGGTGGACTAGCTATGCCAGATCTTAATCTGTATTATACAGCAGCAGTCATCAAAACTACTTGGTACTGGCTGAGGAATAGAGTAGTGGATCAATGGAATAGATTGGGCACACGAAACTCAGCAGTCAATGACTATAGTAATCTATTGTTTGATAAACCCAAAGACCCCAGTTTTGGGAATAAGATCGCACTATTTGACAAAAATTGCTGGGAAAACTGGAATATAGTATGGCAGAAACTGGGCATACACCATTATCTAATACCATATACTAAAATCAAGTCTAAATGGGTACATGATCTAGGTATAAAGGTTGATACTGTAAACAATCTCGGAAAGCAAGGAATAATTTACCTGTCAGATTTGTGGAGATGGAAAGACTTTATGACCAAAGAAGAATTAGAGAGCATTATAAAACGCAAAATGGATAATTTTGATTGCATTAAATTGAAAAGCTTCTGTACAAACAAAGCCAATGTAACCAAGATCAAGAGGGAGGTGGGAAATTGGGAAAGAATTTTTACAACCTATGTCTCTGATAAAGGACTAATTTCTAAAATATACAAAGAATTGAGTCAAATCTATAAGAATATAAGTCATTCCCCAATTGATAAATGGTTAAAGGACATAAGCAGGCAGTTTTCAGAGGAAGAAATTAAAGATATCTATAAGCATATGAAGAAATGCTCTAAATCACCATTGATTACAGAAATGCAAATCAAAACAACTTTGAGGTACCACATCTCACCAGTCAGATTGGCTAAGATGACAAAACAGGAAAATGACAAATGCTGGAGAGGATGTGGGCAAATTGGAACACTAATGCATTTGCTGGTGGAGTGAACTGATCCAACCTTTCTGGAGAGCAATCTGGAATTATGCCCAAAAGGTTATAAATAATTTCATACCCTTTGACCCAGCAATACCACTTCTAGGGTTATATCCCAAAGAGATCATAGAAGTGGGAGGAAGACCCATATGTACAAAAATATTTATAGCACCTCTTTTTGTGGTGGCAAAGAATTGGAAATTAAGAGGGTGCCCATCAATTGGGGAATGGCTGAACAAGTTGTGGTATATGAATGTAATGGAATACTATTGTGCTATAAGAAACGAGGAGCAGACTGGACTTCATATTTACCTGGAGAGGCTTATACGAACTGATGCTGAGTGAGAAGAGTAGAGGAGAAATTTGTACAGAATTATAGACACAATGTATGTATGATGACCAACCTTGATAGACTGGACTCTTCTCAGCAATGTAGTGATATAAGTCAATCCCAAAAGACTCTTGATGGAGAGAGATGTCTACATCCAGAGAAAGAACTAGAAAGAACTGAGTTTGAATCCAGATTGAAGCAAACTACCTGATCTTTTTCTTGTTTGGTTTTGTTTCCTCTTCACCACTTTTCATTCCATCTGATACAATCCATCTTTATAACCTGACTAATGTCTAATGTGAAAGTATTTGCAGATCCTATACTTGATTGTATGCTGTCATGGGTGGGGGGGTAGGTGAGGGAGGAAGAGAAAATTTGAAACTCAAGGAACTGTGGAATTGAATCTTGTAAACTAAAAGTAAATAAAGAAATTAATAAAGACCAAAAAAAAAAAAAAGAAATGCAAAAAAAGGTGTTTGTAATGAGGACATATTTACTCAGTAAGAATTCTACGATACGGGAGAGTTGGGTGGCAGTAATGGGAATCTGAAGATCTTCCCTGCCCCTTGGCCCCTTGATAGGTATAAGTGAATCTGAGAACCTTCCCTGATTTGGAAATATACTGTGCCCCATAATAGGCTGAATGTGGTCACCTGGAGCCTGTGGCAGGAGGCTTGTTTTTCAGGAATGTCCACACCTTGTAACTTTGTGATTGAGCAGTGGGTCAAGAGGGTTGTGACGTTCTCTAACCCAGGAGAAGGCTATATATACCCTGATGTGAGGTTTTGCTTTGGGGCTCATTTTGGGAAGAGTTGTGTGATTTGACCAGATGAGACTCTGGGCAGCCATTGAGCCCCCCAGCTTTGAAAACCCAGATGTTGGTGCTTCCTTCTCTGGTAACTAACTAAGGTATGGATGTAATGGTCAGACAGCTAGAAGTCTTATCTGCTTAATTGTGTCATTTTCTGTTGTAACTTCTGTTTGTATTCTCTGAAGTTCAGGATGCTGACGTTTTCCCCTGAACTAGGTAAATGATATATGTTTGATTGACTAAAGTAAGATTGTTAACCCATTTTGAGTTGCTTTCTTTTAGAAAAGCAGATCTAAGGACCTGTTCTAGCAGCCATGCTGGGAATCCTACAGTGCTTGCTGCTACAGTGGAGCAGTGAATAGAGCATTGATCCTGGAGTCAGGAGGACCTGAGTTCAAATCTAGCTTCAGACACTTAACACTTACTAGCCGTGTGACCTTGGGCAAGTCACTTAATCCCAATTGCCCTGCCTTCCCTTCTCCAAAAAAATAAAAGAATTCTACAACAATTTTTGCACAGGGTTGATAAGAATTACAAAGGAGATTTTATGAGATCTTCTCTTTGCATAGTTACCCAGTTTCCTTCCACAAAAATACTTTGCAAATATTTGATTAAAACAATAATTGCAAATAGCTTAGTTAACAATCTCACAAATTTCATAAGTGATAGCAAAATAATTTTAGCTGAAACTTCCTTTTAAATATAAACAAAACCTGGAAGTTCATGTTTTCTTAAATTACAGTACTTCAGAATATTATAACATATGATCAGAATGACCTAACAGCTTCCTGACCCATTCACTTTTTTTCTCCAATGGTACAATTTTTAGTCTAACAACATCTAGATTATAAGAGAAGTTGCTTTTCTAACAATATAAGTAATACAGTTGTAAACAGATTACACAATATAAGAAAATTTACAATACTATAAACAAATTATCATGTACTTAAACTTGAAATAAAACCAATTACCCATCAGGTGACCTTAATTTATTTGGATGTGCTTCCAAATTGCCTTACACAGAAAATCATTCATCCCATCACCATTGGCATACTGATGACATCTAAGGAAACCCATATAAAGTTCCCAAGTATGAAGCAATTTCATTTAATTAAACAGTTAATGTTCAGATAGCATTAACCCTGTGCCAAGTACTGTGTCAAACACTTAAGAATCATGTGATCCTCACCATAATCCTGAGAGGTGGGTTCCATTGTTATCCCCTTACAGAACAGTAAACTGAGGTAAATAGAACTTTCTTGGGGTCATACAGTTAATAAAATTTCTTGATGCCAAATAGCAATGTCTTTTTGTGCTTAATCCTGATAGGAAGAACACTCTCAGATGCTGTTCTTATTCCTTCAGGATAGATTTTTGACTTAAATCAAATAAAATCTGGATTTATAATCACAAATGGTAAACATTTTAATTTTTTAAAAGTCCAATAGGTGGCACAGTTTATAGAGCACTGGCCCTGGAGTCAGGGAGGACCTGAGTTCAAATCCTGTCTCAGACACTTGACACATAACTAGCTGTATGACCTTGGGCAAGTCACTTAACCCCAATTGCTTTGTCTTCCCCCCTCCAAAAAAAAAAAGTCCAATACTCTTGTCCCTTTAAGAGAAAATATTATCCACAAATTCATATATTTCCTTTAAAATACATGTGGTGACAATTCCCAGCCTTGAATAACTTTTTTTCTCTACTTCCTTAAAGAGCTGAAGTCCCCTCTCCTTTTTAATGCTTATCAGATAATGAGCTGCCCTAAGCATTCCAGCCTCCAGGGAATTCCAGGCTATATATACTAGGGAATGCATATAAAGTTTTACAAACAGTTTGAAATCACACCTGTTATAGTCAGGTTAGCTTAAAATGTGTTGGGCCAGTATTCTAAGACTATATCTATACTGATGCTTTTGGCCCAGGCAGAGACCTAAGGAATTTGATTTAATACTGATAGGGTGTTGCCAGTTTCCCCTGACAGAAGCTTCCAGAGATAATAATTAAATAATTGACTGACTAAGTAACACAGTTTTCCAAATTGAAAATCATACTCACCCTGAAGAGGGAAGGGTGATAAGGAGGGGGGGAGGGTAAGTGGTTCTGCCAGGGATACCTCTCCTGGCAGAACCAGTCTGGAAGGAATTCACCAGGATCAAGCAAACTTTGAAGCCGAAATTGTAAAGTTTATTGTTACGCTGTAGAGAACAGCGGGCTAGATTCTTATGGAACCTGCAAACTCGCAGAGGCCACAGACATAGTTTTAAGGGGTCAGTTATGCTAACTAGGTGAGTAAGGGTGGGATCGGGGAGGAGTTAAGGAGTGGTCAGTGCTCAAAGGACCATACACTTTTAATATCAACTGCGCAGGTGTATTGCCCATGATTCACTGGGAAATAGCTCAAGAGGGGCTAACTGGAGGTGTGGTTCTAGGCCTGATACGTCACTAAAGAGTGCCCAGTCTGCCTCCCACCAAGGTCATCAGAGACAGTGTGGGTATATAATTGACTAAGGAGTTACCCTATAGATAAGGTATTGAAGAATTTCTGGTGGGGCTGCCCACTCTAACTAAGGGAGATAACATTTACATAACTTATTGTTTCAAGCAGAGATAAACAGGTCATGAGTTGTTGCTGGGCAGAGTGCTGGAAGGGGGAAGGGGCAGAGTCAATGCTCTGAGGCTGGGGGGTGGAAATGTGATCTTACAGACTGCTTTTACAAATTGATTTTACAGACATAGATCCCAAAGCACCCCATTTACAAACTGATGTTACAGATTGATACTACAGACATATATATATATATATATATATAATATATATATATATATATATATATATATATATATATATATCACAAGGACCCCATCAACCCCCTTTTCATCCTCCTTCTCTACACTTGTTAGAATCTGGAGGGAGTAAATGCTTAATAATTTACAAATCAAGAGAGCTGTATTTCTCTCACAACCTTCACAAACAGTGATAATAATGTTAATATGTATTATAAACAAATCACTGAAATTCTGAAGTGATCACATTTAGGGCTATGATATAAAAGTCTTGACCAAAATGTTTTAAAAGACTAAAAAACTTATTTTTGCAGTTTTAAAAGCAGCGTAGTCTAGATCTTATCAGTATAAAGCTGCTGCTAACTGATTCTACCTTCCAACTAACTTCTGTTGGTCTCACCCTAATTTTTAATTCTAACTTTAGTCATGTAACTCCATAAGCCATTCATGTAAGCCAGTGTTGGGGACCCCTCCCCCAGAAAAAAAAGTCTTAATCTTAAACTGAAAGCCTAAGGTGGGAGTTCTTTCTAATTAGGGAGATGTTCTCTCTAATTATAGACCTTAGAAGTTCCTTAGAAGTTTTTCTGGGTGCATTTTAAAACTTTCAGCACAACTATGTCAGTCACATTGATGGGGCGCTTGGGATAGATATATTTGTAACATCAGTCTGTAATATCAATCTGTAACATCAGTTTGTAAATGGGGTGCTTTGGGATCTTTGTCTGTAAAATCAATTGGTAAAACCAGTCTGTAAAATCACATTTCCCCCTCCCCAGCCTCAGAGCATTGACTCTGTCCCTTCCCCCTGCCAGCACTCTGCCCAGCAACAACTCATGAACTGTTTGTCTCTGCTTGGAACAATAACATTAGCTACCTATGAATCTTTCACTAAAAACTATCTATAAACATTTTAGCTTAGGCAAATGTTATCTCCCTTAGTAGAGTGGTCAGCTGCACCATGAATCCTTCAGTGCCCTATCTATAGGGTAACTCCATAGCCGATTATACCCATACTGAGTTTCCATTGGCCTTGGTTCCCAACATCCATCCTGTCAAACATGACATTGATGGGTGGCAGACTGGGCACTCCTCAGTTGGCTTTGACTGCTGGCTGACTTAGTGATATGTTAGGCCTAAAACCACACCTCCAGGTAGCCCCGCCTTGGGCTATTTCCCAGTGAATTATGGACAATACACCTGTGCAATTGATATTAAAAGTGCATGTTCCTTTAAACACTGATCACTCCTTAACTCCTCCCTAATCCCACCCTTCCTCCCCTAGTTAGCATAATTGACACCTGATTTACTGTCTTGACTCCTTAAAACTATACCTGTGACTTCTGTAAGTTTGCAGGTTCCCTAAGAACTCTTGCCCGTTGTGCTATACAGCGTTACAATAAATTTTTATAATCTCAGCTTCCAAGTTTGCTTGAGCCTGGTGAATTCTTTCCAGACTGAATTGCAGGGTTTCTGGTCACTGAGAGTGATCAGGGTCCCTGGTAGAACCTCTTACCCTTCCCTCATCAACATGACAGAATGATAAGATAGTAACAAGGCAGAGTGCACACAAGTCTAATTTTCTTGGTTTTTTAGGCTTAGTTTGTTTTTAAGATAAACCAGTTTAGAATTAGAATTTATTCTATTTTACTTTTTTAGACTGGTAAAAATTCAGAGTTATCTTTATTATATTAATCTAGACCGGTCAAAGGAACCCCAATGGGATCATCATAATTCAGGATGATCTTTAGTCAATTGACACCAACACTGGCAATATTTATGGTTATCAGGTTGATAGTGAGGGAGCAGTTTTGTTAACTGGATCTCCACTGACGCATAGCCAAATGATAGCCAAATTATAAAGGATATCCTTACCTTTCCGGGAACTTATCTTAAGGTCTCTGTCCAGGAGACTTTTTGTGAGGTCTCTGCCCCCAGAGCTGCTTGGAGAGAAAAGTGCACTACAACATAATACAGGGAGTCAGAAAGATTAGATGCAGGAATTTGGGGGATAAGATTCACCCACCCTTCAGGGTTGGGACTTCAAGAGAAAAGAGCCATATAGGTGCCTAATCCCAGTGCTGGCTGAGGAGAAAGAGTCCAGTTTCCAAAGCCCAGTCCAAATCCAAGTCACATGGCACCATTAAAATGTCAACCTCCACCAAGTTTGTTCTAAGGAAAGACAAATGCAATTAGGTTGCATCCATATTTTAATTTCTCTCACAAGCTGGCAATATGCATTACTTATAGTCCAGAACAGGCTCAAAAAGTGGGGTGGAGGTACAGTTATATGCCCTTCAAAGAGTAGGTGTTCCCAAGGGGTGCCAATCAACTCTGATTGGTCAACACACTGGGAGGTGGACTCTATTAAAATGAGGGTCTTGGGGTAACTGGCTTAGGTCACATAATCTTGGTCAAAGAGACATCAATTTCCAAATCACCTGTCTTGACAATAGGGAGGAATCAGCGCAGACCTGTTTGGGCAACACAAGGAGCAGAAATAGAGCCATTAGATTAGATAAAAGGGGATGGGGGAAGCTCTGAGTCTCCAAGAAAATGATTACTAAGAAAAATCATTTTGAACAAGACCAACAGCATGGGGTGATGAGTTGCCCATGAGCTGGCTTTAAGTGCAACAGAGTACAAAGGCATCAACCTCACTCTTCCAAACTCATCAAAGTTCAGGGGCAAGACAGTCAAGATGAATGGTGACGGCACAGGCTACAGTGGATGATGCTGGCAACTTTCTCTGCCTGACCAAGTTCTAAGCACTCCACAGCACCTGTTTCTGCCACTTTCACAGAACATTGGAACAAATCGTTCTCATATGCCCATTCTGCTGTGGGGGAAGTCTTAGAGGCTTGGGGGAGACATTCCCCTAACTCACCAATGATTTGAGGTACATCAGTTACCCTCAACCTGGTTTAGTTCATTGGCCAAGACACTTTTACTGGGGTATGGACACTGGGCATACTGTTGTTGTGTTTGTTTGTCCTTTGTTCTTTTTATTTATTTATTTATTGGGGGGAAGCAAGGCAATTGGGGTTAAGTGACTTGCCCAAGGTCATACAGCTAGTTAAGAGTCAAGTGTCTGAGGCCTAATTTGAACTCAGGTCTTCCTGACTTCAGGGCTTCTATTCACTTAGCCACCTAGATGTCCCTGTCCTTCATTCTTGAAAAGAACCATCACATCAGGAAGGTGATTCAATGATTCACAAGTGAATTGGATTTAAATGAGAGAGGGCTATGCAAAGTCAACAACTACACTCTCTCCTCCAGAGCCAACTGGGTTCATGGCAAAATATAAATCAGGACCACTGGAGATGGCCCTAGATGTAGTGAGGACATTGGCCTTTTTAAGCTAAGGTCTTTCCCAGGCCTCAGTTGGACTGAGGCAATGACCATTCAGTGATTAAGACCAGGTAAGAAATGATACAAAGAATGGCCTCTTTTACCTAGTTAAAAAAAGAAATCATTCTGGGAAGAGAAGACCTTCAGGGTTTCTGGCCAAAATATAATTCACTCTGAGCTGTCAGGGCCCAAACCCTAACCTCTAAGTGGGGTATAGGGGCATGCTACAGCTTCTTTGAGCCATGGATGAGAGTTGGGTGAAGGTAGACACACATCAGTCAGTTTGGCTCACTTTGGGGGGTGGGAATACAAAGTTATATGCCCTTCAGAGAGTGGGTATTTGTTAAGCTCTGAAGAAACAAAAAAGAAATCTCTCCTTGCAATTTTACTAAGAGGAAGTGAAATTTTTCCCTGTTCCTCACTATTAATAATAACTAACTGTAATGTCGAACATATATAGAGAGCTTACTACTTTGTTAGCTCACCCTTTCATTGTATCCCTAATACTTAGCCTAGGGCTTGGCTCAAGGTAAGTGCTTTAATGAATGCTTGTTGACTGACAAAAAAATAAAATAAAAAAATTTTAAAGTTTTTGTTGTTATTTAAGCTAACTCTCAGAGATTCTGGGGTGCAAAGTACATTGACTAAACAAGTGAGTTTACAACTGAAAGGCACTTTTTAAAAAACTTATACATTATAATTATCTAGCACAGATGTCACAGATGATGAGGTTGATGCAAGAATTGCCAGAGCTAGCTCAGTGTTTGGGAGGTTGCAAAGGAAAGTGAAGGAGAGAAGAGGTATTAGTCTGACTACCAAACTCAAGGTCTACAGAATTGTGCTGACCTCATTGTTGTAGGTCTGTGATACCTGGACAGTATGCCAGCGCCATGCAAGGAAACTGAATCTCTTCTATTTGAATTGTCTTAGGAAGATTCTGAAGATCACCTGGCAAGATAAGGTACCAGACACTAAGGTTCTTTCTTGAGCTGAATCACCAAGTATTCAAAATCTACTGCTGAGAGAGCAACTATGATGGGTTGACCATGTTGTTTGAAAGCCAAACTTATGTTTGCCTAAAAGACTATTTTACCAAGAACTTACACAAGGCAAACTTTCACACTGCAGTCAGAAGAAGCAATTCAAGGACACTCACAAGGTCTCTCTAAAGAACTCTAGAATCAATTGTGAGACATGGAAGATACTGGCACAGGACCACCCAGCATGACATGCCTGCATCAAAGAAGAGGCTATGCTTCATGAACAAAACAGAACTGCAATTGTGCAATAGAAATGTGAGATACACAAATTTAGAGACATTTCTACTCCAAGTGTTCATATGGACTATTTGTGCCTGACCTGTGGTAGAGCCTTCCAAGCTCACATTGGCTGATCAGTCACAGTTAAACACATTCTACCTTGCCCCCAACGTTGTGATGCCATTTTGGTCCACTTTGAGAATGAAGGATAACAACCAACAAATGCCCTAAATTTCATGAAGAACTATACATATGTTATCTCATTTGATCCTCTCAACAGCTCTGTGAGGTAAGAACTGTTAGCATTGCCATTTGGTAGATGAGAATCTGAGGCTCAGACAGACAGGTCAAGTAATTTGCCTAGGGTTATACAGGCTAGTGTGTGTGAGAGGCAAGATTCAAATTCAGACCTTTCTGACTCCAGGTCGAGTGCCCTAGGATGCCCCCTAGATTCCCTTTGTTAATTCAATATTAATAAAATATCACATTTTAAAAAAATCTATAGCAAATTGAAAGGCCTGAATTGTTTAAAAGGTTTTATGGAACATGCAAGATATGCTTTCTGCCTTGGTTCTCTTCTTCATGAGTTCCATAGAGCAGTTACTTTCCAAGAAAGGGCTTAGGTTTAGAGAAGCAGGTTAGACTCAAGGAGATGCTGGGTTATCAGCGAATGAGAGGAAGATCTAGAAGACATTATGGAATGAACAGATTGCAAAATGAGACATTAGCTTCATTAATAAATGGCCTACTACAGAAGTTGAATTAATGGAGGTTCCTTATAAGGATATAAGCAAGAGTTACTTATTTCCAGAAGTCAATGGTCTAAGTGTATGGGAAAGAACTAAGAAAATTCAGATTAGGGAAGTGATACCAGCATTGATCTAATTCTGCATGATGCTCACATGGATGCTAAGTACAGAATAAAGAGCAGAGGGGTCAGCTCCAGAGGTATGAAATCACTTTAGTCATGAAAATGAGAGCAGCCCTGTAGATTCAGGGAGAGGAGGCAATTCTGAGAGACTAGGCAGAGGAGAAGCAAAGCTTTCAATAAATAGAACATGTATCCCATGATACTCTTTCACTGTGCTTTCTCAGACTGAGGCTGGTCTTTATATTAGATGCATCTGAATCTGATGAATCTGATGCAAAATCTGATGAATTTGATTCCAGATTAATCCGTAATAGAGGAAATTGTATTGAATAGGGTATCCCAAAGTGCTGGACCATAGTCCTGGCCCTGCCATTAAGTAGATAGGGGACCATGGGTAAATTAACTTATCTTTTGAGGCATCTATTTGCTTACCTGTAAAATTAGGTTAGGAGAGATGAGTCCTAAGGTACTTTTTGTCCTATTAGAATTTTGAATTTATCTAGGAAAACTGGTTGGGGAGGGGGAGAAAGTGGATGAAGAAGTGGGTACTTCTGGTTAAGATGTTTGTATAAACATAGGTATAAACATACCTACTCTAGCAAAAACCTGAAAATCACACTAGACCAAATACAGGCAATCCTCAACTGGGGAGTAGGGGGAGGAGAGGGTTAACATTCCTAGAAAACAGCACAAAAGTCAAAAACACAAATGTTGATACTTTGAATCTATGGGAAATAGTGGGTTAGGTTTTTGAGACCATCAAAACCTATAACTTTTTGCTAGAGATGGCTGAAAATACACTTTTCTGTATATAATTCTTTGTAACAGAATACTAATTCTAATAGTATGCATTTTTTTTTAAACACAGTAACCATGAAATAACCCACAAAATTCAGGAGAGAAGATAGGCAACACTGGTCTTATGGGGAGAGGCAGGAGCAGTCATGTCAGAAGAACCCTGAGACAATAAAGGGCAAGGGGCAATACCTGCCATCTTTAATCTCCCTTTTGGCTCCTTGGTTGAACTGTTCCCCAGTAAAAAGCACATGCATCAGGGTGTGATGATGCCCCTGCCCCTCCTCCCAAGTCTGAGCTCTAAACTACATTGTGGGGTGGGGAGGAGGTGATCTAGTCAGTTCAGCTCCATTTCTTATTTTTTTCTCTACTGCTCATAGTCCCAAATGTGTGAAGTTGCCATTGGAAAGTGAAAATGAGGTTACTAATGAAATTATGCTAATGTATGGAGTCAACAAAGTTAAACAAGCAAGTGTTGGGGATTGGCTGTAATGATCAAGCAATCCAATGGTAACATATAAGTAACATATCCCACAACTTCATGAACAGTCATCTAGGAGACCACAAGCAATAGGAGGGGGGCCTCCAATAAAGGCAGTACCTGCATCAGTTCCAGTGTCAGCACGTGCCTGTTGCAAGCCAGCAGTCTCCCAGGAAGACCAGAAATGGGCCAGGGACACATGTAATCTAAAAGGCCATGTGTCCTGAGCTAGAGTGGAGGTTCCCCTGAGAAAACCCTAAAGGGATCAAAAAGCTCTAAAGGGATCAGGGTTCAAGTAGGGACCTTGGAAGGGACAAGGAACAATAAAGACCTCATGGCAACAACCAGACTAGGACTCTTTGAGAACTGTTAAGTCCCTAGAGTTCTGTCCTGAGATGTTATAGAAGGCTCTAAAGATCTAGACCTCTGAATCTCAAAGGTCCAAGAGGGCCTAACCCTGGGAGGTGGAGGTCAGCACAAGAATCAGGCAACCCCTGGGTTGAGTTTAAGTGGGAATAATCACTGTGTTCAAAATGGCGGCAGGATGGGGGTGCTCAGCCTAATGCAAAGTCCCAGTTTAGGAACCAAAGATGGAAAAATGAATGAATGAAAGAAGCCACTGATTCCTATCAAAAATGACTTTAGATCAAGAGATGCAAAAAAAACCCCAACAAACCAAACTAGTATTCAAGGAGAGAGTAACCATAGCAACTACAAGCAGAGACTCCAAAGAAAAAATTGGATATTCCACAGGGACTATGTGAATATCTAGAAAAAATGCAGCGGAGTATGTGAATTTTTAAGGTAGGAGGTTACAGGATACACACTGGGAGAGGAGGAAGGAAAGGGAAGTACAGACGTAGGGATTTGTTGTCTCAAAGGCAGGAACAAGTAAACATTGTGTAGGGGAGTTAATCAGTCTGATGACCTTATTAGGAGGTAAACCTTTGTGTGGAATGTTTGCTGTAATGGCCTGATCAAAATATAGAGTTCAGATTGATGAACTTATAGCTAGCGAGGGTATGAGCATGAGCCTTTGGTTGGGATTTGATGATCATCTCCTTATAGAGGATGGACATGCCCATTAGTGCCTTATTAAAATGATAAAAGACAGGTCTTCATTAAGTTTCAGTTACTAGGGCTGTTCCAGATATGAATTAGGCTTCTTTTAGGGGATGGGTTTCAGGTAGTTGGGGCTGCCCTCAAGAGGAATTCATTGTCTGAGACTCTTGAGAGGATGAACTCACGTTAAAAGAGTCATCTCCTTTATGATGGTCAATTAAAAAGAGCTAAAGGACTTCACTAGGCTGACCTTTACCTTTTCCTTTTGACCTTTCCTCTGGAATGCATATAAAACAGCAGAAAGCAGTTCTTTCTCTCCCCCCTCCACCAAGGGCCATTAATAACTTCCTTCTAACAGGAGCAGACACAATTCATTCATGAAGAGGAGAGTTCCTGGCTACCTCTATCTTTCCTTTTCCCTTTTACAAGCACAGGGTGGCACTATGAGTCAGGGGTAGGGCCCTGTGGGAAAGCAGGAACCACAATAGTGGGAGAAAGATTCTGTTGATTATTCATGGGCTATTTTAAGCCCCTTTGTGCAGGTTATATTTATGGACTCCAGTCCATGCTCTTTGTTTTGTGAATTTTCTGTGGGGTTAAACAGAGCTTATCTTTTACCCAATATGCATGTGTTACCTTAACTGCATATACAAAGCTCAAGATCCTTTTTACTTCCATTTATGGAAAACGAGACATGAATTATACATAACCTATATTAGGAGATTTTTCAAGAGTAAACTCTAAAATGAGCCAAAGAGAATATGTTTTTTGTTTTTTTTTTTAAGAGAAAGTCTGTGATTGGACTTAGTCCTTATGAGCCCAGAGCTTAAGGGTCCTGGGGGCACTGGTTACACTTCTCCAAAAGACAAGACCCTATACTAAGCTTTCGGGATACAAAGAAATGTGAAAACCAGTCCCTGCTCTCAAGGAGTTCACGGTCTAATGGGGGAGATGACATACCAACAACTATGTACAAACAGAATTTATACAAAGTAAATTTGAGGGAAGGCACTGGGAAACATTTCTTGCAGAAGGTGACACTTTAACTGATACTTGAAGGAATCAGGGAAACCAGGAGGTAGGATGAGGAGGGAGAGAGATCCAGGTATAGGGAAGAACCAATAAAAATGCAGAGTCACTAGATGGAGTGTTATCTTTGAAGGACAGCAAAGAGGCCAGTGTCACAGGATCACAAAGTATGTGGGAGGATATAAGCCATAAGAAAATTGGAGAGGAAAGAAGGGGCCAGGTTATGGAAGGCTTTAAAAGCGAAAGGATTTTACATTTTATCCTGAGGTCAATAGAGAGTCAAGGAGTGGAAAGATTAAGTATGATTTTGTTGTTGTTCAGTCATTTTAGTCATGTCCAACTCTTTGTGCTCCCATTTGGTATTTTCTTGGCAAGGATACTGGAGTGCATTTTACAGGTGAGGAAATTGAGGTAAATAGCCTTAAGTGACTTACCTAGGGTCACACAGCTAGTTAAGTGTCTGAGGTCATATTTGAACTCAGGAAGGTAAGTCCTCCTGCCTCCAGGCCCAGTGCTCTATCCACTATGCCACTTGGCTGTCAGGTTGTAAACCACTGTTCTAGATTGTAAATTCCTTAAAGAATTTAAATCATATTTTATCTTAATCATATTTGGGTCTTCCTTCCCATATTTCTTCTTTTTTTTTTTTAACTAGGTCAAAGAGGTCACTCAGCCTCATTTTTACCTAGTCTTTACCACTGAATGGCCATTGCCTCATGCGAACTGAGACCCAGGAAAGACCTTAGTTTAAAAAGGTCAATGTCCCCGCTGCATCCAGGGCCATCTCCAGCTGTCCTGATCTATATCTTGCCACTGCACCCAGATGGCTCAAGAGCAGAGAATGAGGCTGGTGACTTTGTACAGCCCTGCCTCATTTAAACCCAATTCATT
Source organism: Gymnobelideus leadbeateri (assembly GCA_011680675.1). NCBI lineage: Eukaryota > Metazoa > Chordata > Mammalia > Diprotodontia > Petauridae > Gymnobelideus > Gymnobelideus leadbeateri. Next base: position 28,318 of record WOXC01003453.1, read on the forward strand.
TGCAAGTCATGACATCACCTCCCTGAAGTTATGCTCCTCTTCAAGAATGAAAGACAATCAACAATCCTCCTCCTCAATATCCTGAATACAGAGCCTTGAATATAGTACATGCTCAGTAAAAATTCGTTGAACTGAGTTGTTTGCTACTGAGGCAGGAGCAGAAGTGGTCGGATGAGAAGTTTTAAGGAATGAGGCTAGTGGGACTGGAGGGAACAATGAACAAAAGGCTCCCAAGGTAAGCCTCTTGTGAGAACTAAAGACATTTTTATTCTACATCCCACCTGGAGGGAGGGTATCCTGCTCACTGATAAAAACTTACTCATTCACTGATGCGACAAATCATTACAGGATGCCTATTATGTGTAAGGCACTACGGAGGATTAAAAAAAACATGGAGAATTTGCCACCTAAGAGGGGATATAAGACATGTACATAGGTAATGACAGTATAAAACCATACTATACTCCATATAAGAGTCATGTTAATGGGACAGAATATAAGTGAGAGAAGAGATAAGAGGCAGAGATCAGTTTGGGCTGAGGTGTGTACCATGGAACCCCACAAAGACTAAGAATATAGGTAAGGACCTAAGCTGTCACAAAGGGACTCAGATGCCAAGCTGAATGTCCAAAGGATCAGGAACTCAGCCACGAGGCCTGATACAAAATCAAATGTATGCTCCCTGTCTGGGGTACCTTGTAGGTGTGCCTCATGCACCTCCATTTTGGGAAATAACTGCTGAGTTAGTATCATACATGAGTGTATTCCAGTCCCCAGGCCTCAAGATCTCCAATCTGAACTCTCATACACCACTACCCCCAGCTCCCCAGGGTTTGGAGAGAAGATATTACATGAACATTGCTTTTTAGCATCAAAATGCCCTGAACCATTGAGGCTTCAACCAACCTATGGCTAGCAAATTTGCAGCTCTTTCTTCCCTTCCTCCAACATTTCCTATTTCTAGCAAAAGCAACACCATCCTAATTGCCACCAAGGTTCATAACCTCAGTTGTACATGATTACTGCCTTTACCTCACCCCCTTATGTCTAGTCAGTTGATAGGTATTATTAGGTTCACCTCCATAACATCTCTCACATGTCTCCTGTAGCAGTAACCACACTGGCATACCCAGGGTAGCTATGTTCTTAGATCTGGTTTACCAGGAAAGATAGCTGCTTAATGGGTTGTCTTTTTTAATTACATTCACTAGTTCAGGAGAAAGGTCAGCACCCTAAACTTAATACTAGAAGAGAAATAAAGACCAACAGACAAGGCTATGACTGCCTGAATCAAATAAATACTTTACATATATCCCTGGAGCAAGAGTATCACAAGTATCATAAATACTTCTGAGCAGTCAGGGAGCTCTGAATATACTCAGAACCTTCTCATAAGCAAGCCCCCAAAGCAAAATACCAACTCAGAATATGTACACTTCTCAGAGTCAGAAAGCATCAACCCTAGTGACTCAGTGCCTAATTAGAAATTAGCAAAAGGTGTGAAAGCCTTCATACAAGCAAGCCTTCCAACAAGCAAGCCTTCCTACAAGCTCCCCTTGATGGGCTCCACCTGAGACCTATAAACAGGAAGATCTTAAATTCTCATAACATTGCACCAACAGGTATCCCAGTAGCATAAGCCTTTACCTTCTTTTGTTTGTTCTCTTAGACTCATCTCCTAATAAATCTCTTTTTTCTTTCAAATTTCTGCCCTCTCTAATTCCAAAGTATTCTTCCTAATGTACAGGTCTGATTATGTCACTCCCCTATTCAAAAACCAAAGGTAGTTTTCCATTACCTATACCATAAAATAGTCTTAGACTGTGATGATCATTTAATATCTATTTTGGCCAAAGTCTGAATTAATCAAACAGACTGCTCTGCCTCATTTTACAAAAAAAAAAAAAAAAAAAAAAGGGGTCTCTTTCTATGTCAGCCACTCCAGAGACCAGACAAGGTTGGGAGTAGGATTTAACACAGGCATCCAGAGATCATAAATTCCAAACAGACCCAACTTTGTTTCTCATTTTTTTTTTATTTTTAAAGTTAATTTTTTTTTAAAAGAAAAAAAAAACTTACAACAAAAGATCAAACACACAGTCAACTGGTCACATGCAATACTCCTTAGGGTGGCAAACCAAATTCAAATATAACTGGGAAATAGTTAACAAAACAAATAAAAATACAATAAAAAGTGTGTGTCACAACTTATTTTCAATACTCAGCTAATACCCAATTTTGCCTCAAAGGCTATCTAAATGTAAACATCGGAAATATTCACAAGAGGGGTGATGTGACTTGTGTGATTTGTTCTTGATCAATCTTATAAACTATTCACATGTCAGGAGACAGTTTTCATATAGTTTTATTCATCTTAAACGCTGACTATGTCGCTCTCCTTATGATAACAAAACCTACTTTATGGCCCTTAAGGATGAGACCCTCAACTCATGGCATTAACTTGAGTTATGAGACTTTTTCTTATTTTAAGATTTTCTGGGCATATTCCATGTTATGGAACGTTAATGGTAAAGAAAACACAGATATTCTGGATCATAATTTCAACTGACACTTTGTCATCTCTCTTGTTTTATTGTATTTACCATTTATTCAATTAAGAAAATTCCTTTCTCTCTCTCTCTCTCTCTCTCTTTTTAAAGCAATTGGGGTTAAGTAACTTGCTCAAGGTTACACAGCTAGTCATTATTTATGTGTGGGTGCTCATTTTCTGAGGCCGGATCTGATCTCGGGTCATCCCAACTCCGAGGCCGGCGCTCTTACTCACTGCGCCACCTAGCCGCCCCTTTAGGGCAATTGGGGTTAAGTAACTTGCCCAAGGTTACACGGCTAGGTTTTTGTTTGTGTGGATTAAGTGTCTGAGGCCGGCTCCGAACTCAGGTCCTTCTGACTCCAGGGCCGGCGCTCTATTCACTGTGCCACCTAGCTGCCCCAGAAAATTCCTTTCTCATACAATGATTAAACCATTATGGAGATATATACAAATTTGTGTGAATCAGCCACCCTGTACTGGGATGGTCCTAAAATGTACTTAAGCTCTTTCATCCTTTTGTTCGTCAGTCAGAACTCTAGTCCTGCACTCCATGTACAAGTAGTAAAGGTAGCCTTAAGGGAATAACAAACAAATGTTGAAATTTTATATTACTATTTTTCTGTCTTCTTTAACCAAACCTTTGGAACAGGTTGACAACTGATACTGAAAAGACTTTTATAATCTGGCTCAAACCTACCTTTCACATGTACTCTATATATCCTCTCACAAAATTCATTTTTCCAACTGAACTGGACTTCTAGCTTTTTTCTGAACATATGATTCCATCTTCCACCTCTTTGCTTTCATATAAGCCATGCCCAGTGCCTGGAATACACTCCTGTCTCATCTCTCCTCAGAATCCCTCCTTTCTTTGTTCCATCAGTAATCAACTTTGTCTTCCTTCACAATTTTCCTTGTTTATACTTGTTTGTGTATCCATTGTATCTTCCTAAGATCATATAAGCCCCTTAAGGGTAAGAAGTGTTTTGCTTTTCTCCCTATATTCAGAGTGCCTAGTACAGTGTTTGAACATAGTATGTGTTCAGTAAATAGTTGTTATAACATTGAGTCACACCAAGGAAGAATTTAGGGAAAAGATGAGATAGATACACCAAGGCAACATACATGGGAGATAGTCTTCAGGAGGATACAATTACACAGTGAAGAAAGAATTCAGTTCCATTCTTTGGATCTTAAGCACCTACTTTCTATGTACCCATAGAAAAAATAGCACAAGGAATCTGGATTTCCTGTAAGAAGCCATAGATTACTTGTACAAGATCCATATTAGGTTCTCAAATGAGTTTTGAAGGAGGGCCAAGTTATTTAACTTCTCTGGATCTCAGTTTTGTAATCTGCAAAATGAGGAGGTTGTACCTCTAAAGTCTATTCCAATTTTATACCTAGGCTCTCTAATATCCATTCCTTCTTTTCTTTTCCCAATGTTATCAAATTAAACTCATAATACCTCCCCTGAACTGTTACAGAAACATAAAATAGAATAGGAATCAATTTCAGAATTCATCTAATCTAACCCTACCTGAATAGGAATCCATTTTACAATAGCTAAACCTGTCTCCCTGCTTCTATTATCTCCTCCCACCCAATCCATTTAACATACAACCATTAAAATAATTTCCTAATGTATAGTTCTGATCATACATATGTGTAACATGTATACATACATGTTTTCCCCAACTAAATGCAAGCTTTTTGAGGACAGGAACTGTTTTGATGGAGCAAGTGATAAGGAATTAGAAGAGTGGATATATAATACAGGAGAAACTCTGGTAGAAAAACAGGAGCCAGAACTTTGGAAATATAAACATTCAGTATTGGGATGCCAAGAATCAGATCCTTTGAAGAAAGAGGTGATATTGTCTCCATATCTAGAACCCAATATATTAAAATAAACATAATGCAGTCATGTATTACTTGAAATAAGGTGGGGGTAGGACCTTGTAACAGCAAGCACCCTCACATACCCAGGATGGCTGCTAGCACACGTTTTTTGATCTGCTTTTCTAAAGGAAAATGACTCAAAAGGGGTTAACAGTCTTACTTTAATCAAATATATTTCATTTACCTAGTTCAGAGGTGAAAAGTCAGTACACTGAACTTCAGAGAATATAAACAAATTAGAAATAGACAAAAATTATAGACAGAGAAAACAGTACAATTCAACAGACAGGGCTTCTGGCTGTCTGACCATTACATACATATAGTAGTTAGTTACCAGAGAGAGAAGCACTAACATCTGGGTTTTCAAAGCCAGGGGGCTCAACAGCTGCCCAGAGTCTCATCTGCCCAAATCATACAACTCTTCCCATGAGTGAGCCCCAAAGTAAAACTTCACACCAGTGATATATATAGCCTTCTTCAGGTTCAGAGACCATCACAACCCTCATAACCCACTGCCTAATTACAAAGTAACAAGTATGGGTCTTCCTGAAAAACAAGTCTCCCCTAAGCAAGCTTCTCCTGTGGGCTCTGCACCACCCTTCAACAAACTCCTTCCACCACAGGCTCCATGTGACCAAATTCAGCCTATTAGGCGGCAGAGTATATTTTCAAATCAGGGAAGGTCCTCAAATTCCCTAGGCTTATTAAGGGGAAGGGAAAATCTTCAAATTCCCATTACCATTACAGACCTTGTAATACCTGAGTAAGGACTGAGGGAGGAATATAGAGGACAAATGAATATTTGTTGACCATGATCCAAACGGGAAATTTAAATGAAATCATTGACACTATAACTATCAGGAAACACAGCATAAAACACTTAATTCTTCCTTATATACCTTATCTGATAAACCACTTTAGAAAGGACAGGGCCCAACAAGTTGAGAACAGAACCATTTTATTAATTTATACACACTCCTTATTAGAATGTAGAGTTGAAAACCACACAGACAGCTACAGGTTTAGCCAAGTAAGAACAAGTTTAAAAAACAACACCACCAAAAAACCAATCTGTCATGTCATCATCTTACCAGAAGAATTTCTATGAAAACATGTCACACCCCTTCTCACAAGCTTTTGATGGCTCCATGTATCTTAGATTTTGAGCTTAAAAGGATCTTAGCTATTCCCTAGATAACACTTCTTTTATTTTATAGATGAGGAAACTGAGGCCTAGGGAAATAAAGCAACTTGTTCAAAATCACAGAAGTAGTTTGTATTCCAGCCAGGATTTGAATCCATTATCTGAATGAAGCAGCCGGTGACACAATGGGTAGTGTGGCATCTCTGGAATCATGGAAGACGAGTTCAAATGTGGTCCTCAGATGTGATCCTGGACAAATTACTTAACTCAGTTTTCTCAACTGCAAAATAGGAATAATAACAGTCCCTACTTTGCAGGGCTGTTGTGAGATTTAAAGGAGAGAATATTTGGAAAGTGCTTAGCCTGATGTCTGGCATACAGTAGATGCAACGTATATGCTTGTTCCCTTCTAAGTCATCTGACTGCAAATCCAGTTCCATTGTCTCCTAAATAAGCTTCTGGAAACTAGGAGCAAGGAGCCCAGTTTCTTAGAGGTGTCAGAATGTGATCCTTCATTACTAAAAGAGAGAAAAAATTAAAGTATGGTAGATTCCAAACCAGGGGTGGGGAACCTGTGGCCTTGAGACAACATCTGACTTTCCAGGTCCTTGTGTGCGGCCTTTTGTCTGAGTTTTACAGAACATATCCCTTTCTTTTTTTTTTTTAATTTTTTGGTCTTTATTAATTTGTTTGTTTACTTTTCGTTTACAGGATTCAATTCCACAATTCCCTGAGTTTCAATTTTTCTTCCCCTCCCCCCCCTCCCCACCCTCATGGCAGCATACAATCAAGTATAGGATCTGCAAATAGTTTCACATTACACATTAGTCAGGTTATAAAGAAGGATTCTAACGGATGGAATGAACAATGGGAAAGAGGAAACAAAACCAAACAAGAAAAAGAAAAAGAGCAGGTAGTTTGCTTCAATCTGCATTCAAACTCTGTTCTTTCTAGTTCTTTCTCTGAACATAGGCATCTTTCCCCATCATGAGTCTTTTGGGAGTTGACTTATAACCTTGCATTGTTGAGAAGAGTCCAGTCTATCAAAGTTGGTATAAATCCTTTTCTTAAGGGGATTTGTTCTGTGAAGTTTGGATTTAGTCAAAAGGCTGCACTTTAGGACCTAGAAGGCCACATGTTGACTTGAGACCACAGGCTCCCCACCCTTGTTCTAAACCAAGGCAAGTTGACTGAAAGAATGTTTTTAGGCTTACCTTCAAGGAAGTTCAATGGTACACTCTGCCTGTTACACCTCCTGTGAGGAAACAGCTATATAATATTTTTAAATTGCTTACTGTGTTCAATTACATATTCAAAATGTGTTTTGAAGTTTTAGAAAAAAGTTTAATGATTGACCCCCTTTTAGAACTTTGGTAAAGAGGAAAAAAAGAGTCGGGGTGGAGAAGTCATAAAATATTAAATGGCTTACTGATTAAAAGGAAAACTTCAAAGCAGGTATGCAGCCTTAGGGAGAATTACCAGAAAATCCAAGGTGGAATTGTGTTTATGTCTTTCCAGCTGAGACGTTTGGGGCCACTTGAGCAGGGTTGACTTTATAGCTGCCCCCTTCAGGGAAAATGGAACCTAATAGAAAGAGGTGGGAAAATATACAAGATCCAGCAGCTGGGCCCTCAGGCAAACAATCAGGAGCTACTGAGTATACCTTAGAAGAGAAAGAACCCACAAGCCAAACAACCCACCATCTATTCACAGATTTGTAGAATCAAATAATCTGAAAGTTAGAAGGGACCTTAAAGTTCATTTTGTTGTAGCTCAGTCATTTTTCAGTCATGTTCAACTCTTTGTGACCCCATTTGGAGTTTTCTTAGCAATGACACTGGAATGGTTTGTCATCTACTTCTTCAGCTCATTTTTTTTACAGATGAGGAAACTGAGTCAAAGAGAGTTAAGTGATTTGCTCAGGGTCACATAGCTAGTAATTGTATGAGGCTACTTTTGAACTCAGGTCTTCCTGACTCCATGCCCAGCACTGTATCCACTGAGCCATCATAGCTGCCCATTAGTCCAACTCATACCTTCTACTATATCTTTGACAAAGTGGTCATGCAGCTATTTATTGAGGAATTAAGAAGGGGTTAGATTAATTTGCTTCTAACTCTATACTTAAGATTCCTAATATCCATTAATTCATGACTATTCCCAATGCCATTAATTTGATTCATACCCTCAATAGCTCCCCTGAACTATTACAGAATAGAAAATTTCAGAGTTGGAAAGAACCTCAGAGTTCATCTAATCCAACCCTTCCTGAACAGGAATCCATTCTATTACAATCTCAACAGTTTCCCTACTTCCAAAATCTCCCATCCAATCCATTTGACACATCACCTTTAGAGTAATCTTCCTAATGTATAGCTCTGATTATAAACATGTTATACATCCCCAGTAGAATGCAAGCTATCGAGGGCAGGGACTATTTTATTTTTGTCTTTGCCTCCCTAATGTCTAGCCTGGTAATAGATTCTAAAAAAAAAACTGTTGATTGATTGCTTTCATTCTGTTCCTCAAAAACACCAGTGACTCCCTACTGCCTAACAAAGTGCTATCTTCTTAAATTGACCCTCAGCGCCCATCTGGCATTGATCTCTCTGGTTTTTTTGAGGGAGGAAGTGACTTGCCCAAGGTCTCACAACTAGTTAAGTGTCAAGTATTTAAGGTCAGATTTGAACTCAGGTCCTCCTGATTCCAGGGCCAGTGCTCTACTCACTGTGCCACCTAGCGGCCCCTCTATATTTCTGATCTTGGACAAATCACCTTACATTTCTGAGCATTTTTTCTCATCTATAAAGTAAGGAGATTGAACTTGACAATCTCTAAGGTCTCTTCTGACTCCAGATCACCTTTTGTTCAGTTGTTTTTCAGTAGTGTCCAATTCTTCTTGACCCCATTTGGGGTTTTCAATTATTATCTTTATGCAGATGGCTCCAGTTTTATGTATCCTGCCCTAGTCTCTCTCCTGAGCTGCTGACCTCCATCACCAATGGACTGCTAAATATCTCCACCTGGAAGTCCACAGGTATCTCAAACTGTACATGTCCAGAGTAGAACATTATCTTCCCTTCTCCTCCCCCCCAAACCCACCCATTTTCTAGACATCATTATTCCTGTTGAGAGCAACTCCATCCTTTCAGTCACCCTGGTTCACAATCCCTGAATCATCCTCAACTCCTCACTCTCCCTCATTCCACATAGCCCATCAGTTGCCAAGTCTTGTTGACTCCACCTTTAAACAAATGGGTGTCCATGTCATTCAGAATGTGTGTGCATGGGTGTGTGTGTGTAGTCACACACATATTCAGTACTAGTCACTGTAATTTAGAGTCAAGTAACCAATAACATACCTTTTCTAGTGCATGCATTCATTCAACATTCACCAAACAGCAACTTTAGTATGCATAATACTGTGCTGGATCCTGAAAGTGTTATCAAGTTTAGCAAAGACATAATGTCTTCCTTTCTGAAGTTTACAATCTATTTGGGGGATAAGATATACAGACATAGAAAAATATAATACACAAATACGTGCTAAATGTATTAGAAAGTTATGAAACAAAGTTATGAAACATGAAGGCTGAGGGGAAAGGTCTTTATTGACCAGGAAAATAGGGAAGGTTTCCTAGAGAAGATGACATTTGAGTTGGGCAAAAATTTAGCATGTAAAGATGGGGAGGCATAGGAAACAGCAAAGGCATGGAGGTGGGAGAATACAGGGCATGTTTGAGGGACAAAGAAATATCCATGAAGGAGACCAAAAGGAAATATTGGGTATATGCCAGATTGCAGAAAGGCTTGCATTCAAGGCACAGGAGTTTGAACTACTTTCAGTAAGCAATAGGTAACTAGTTAAGTTTTTTAACAGAGGAATGCATGTAATAAATCAGTCTGTATTTAGACATGTTTTCCTAATATATTTATTCTCTTTATGGGAACATACACAAATGGCAATACATTTAGGATATAGTACTGGGTTTGGCATCAAGTTGCCTTCTTCTGAATGATCTCCAGCTTGTCATTTTTTTGTCCTAATTCCACCTGTGACATTTATAAGCTGTGTGACCCTGGCTAAGTCAGTTATATTTTTTGTTTGATTTTTTGTTTTTTGCTTTTTGGAGGGCAATTGGGATTAAGTAACTTGCCCAAGGTCACATGGCTAGGTTTTTGTTTGTGTGTGCATTAAGTGTCTGAGGTTGGATCCGAACTCAGGTCCTTCTGACTCCAGGGCCAACGCTCTACTCACTGCGCCACCTAGCCTCCCCTAGTCAGTTATATTTTTTAAAAAATTAATTAAGGGGTGGCTAGGTGGTGCAGTGAGTAAGCGCACCGGCCTCGGAGTTGGGATGACCCGAGATCAGATCTGGCCTCAGAAAATGAGCACCCACACACAAATAAATGACTAGCCGTGTAACCTTGAGCAAGTTACTTAACCTCAATTGCTTTTAAAAAAAATTAAAATAAGTTTAAAAAATATTTCCCAGTTTCCCTTCTTATTCCTCCTTGCAGAGAGTTATACCATATAACAAACAACATATTTTAAAGAAAAAAAAGTTTTAAAAGGAAGAAGAAATTTTTTAAAATCAGCAAAACTGATTGTGGGGGAAAAAAACAAAAAAATGATACATGTCAAAATATATATAATGTCTCACACCCATGGACCTTCCAGCTCTGCAAGAGTCAGGAAGTATCTTCTCCTATCTTTTCTTTGGAGCCATGCCTGTTCTTTGTAATTGTGCAACATTCTTTTCGATTGTTTATGGTTGTTCTTTGCGGTTGCATTGTTGTAATTCTATGTATTGTTTTCTTGGCTCTGCTTGTTTTACTCTGCATTAGATAATATAAATCTTTTCATGCATTTAATTCACTCAACCTTTATGTACTTCAGGTCTTACCTATTAAATAAGTCATAGACCAGGTTGGGATCTGGGTTGAGATTTATGTTTGTGGTGGAAGTTCCCACACTAAGAATCAATAAAGAAACTTTTGCATATTATCTTCACACCAAAATAATTCTATGCACCTTACACTATCAGTGAGATGTGGAATCAGAGCCCCACATGAGATGGGGGTGGGGCGGGAGGGCAAAAAAGAAGAAAGAAGACATTATTATTCCTCCACCAGGTTGTGAAAACAAATGTAGACCCAACTCCTCTGATAACTTTGCTGCAGACATTTTCCTTCCTGTGGACTGTCGTCATTTCTTCCTTTATTATAGACACTTTCTCAGCAATGTGGCATTCTAGCTGTTCTTCCTGTCTGGGAAACATTATTCTCCAAGATCAGATAACCTTGTGCCTAGATCATGTAGGGAACCTAACAGCCCCAATTTTAAAACCACTGCAAGAGAGACATCCTCCATCCCCATTCTGGAAGTCATGGGTCAAATATGTTTTCGGTTCTCTAATCCAGTTCTCTCCTTGTTGCCTGACTAAGATGGAGGTAGCCTGGATAACTTAATCACTATGCTATTTATTACACAAACTCTGGCCGGAACTACCATGCTGGAATGGCTTCAAAAACGAACCTGGCAGTGGGTTCTGCGAGTCTGTTGTCTAGAAATCAGCCCTAAGTTCAGAGAAGCTCAACATCAGAAGGTTGGCCACCAGATGAAGGTTTGGGTTTGTTTGTTTTTTGCCATAGTAACTTATTAAAGTGTTTACAAAGGCATACAGGGGCTGAATTTTGGGTCAGTAATTTCAATATCTATACAAAGGATGTCATAGATCCTCAACATAATGCAGAAATATATTTTCAGACTTATTTGGAAGTTTAAAGATTCTTACAAAAAGTCACAAACTGCTATAGCATGGACAGATTTTTCTTCTAATTTTGAAAATACTATTGTTGGGGCGGCTAGGTGGCAGTGAATAGAGCAGCAGACCTGGAGTCAGGAGGACCTGAGTTCAAATCCGGCCTCAGACACGTAACACAAAAACTAGCTGTGTAACCTTGGGCAAGTCACTTAACCCCAATTGCCCTCCAAAGAAAAAAAGCAAGAAAATACTATTGTCAATGACACTACTGAAAATGCTATGGTTTCTACACCCAACTTCCAACATTACAAAATCACAGACATTTTTTAGTCAGAAGAAGGGAACTCAGCAGTCATCTAACCCAGCCCATACCTGGAAAGGAATCCCCATTACAGCTTGCCTAAGTGGTCATCCAATTGCTGATTGAGAAGATTATGACTTCATATACAACCCTTTTTTTAGTTCTTTATATATTGGAATGTTCATTTTTGTTGATGGTTATTAAGTTTGTAATAAAAAAAGAAAATTAAAGAACTCTAAGACTTCTGGTGAAGGAGTATCTACTACTTGAAAGACAATTCACTTCACTTTTTAAAAAAATTCACCTTTTTATTTATTTAAATAGTATTTCATTTACCCCCAATTACGCATTAAGAAATTTTTAGCAGTTTTTTAAAAGTTTTTTAGTTTTAACATTCACTTTTATAAGATTTTGAGTTCCAGATCTTTTTCTCCTTCCATATTCCCAAGACAGAATGCAATCTGATATAGACTATACACGTATAATCATATTAAACATATTTCCACATTAGACATGTTGTGAAAGAAGAGTCAGAACAAAAGGGGAAAACCATGAGAAAGGGGGAAAAAAAAGAGAGAAGATAGTGTGCTTTGATCTGTATTCAGACTCCATAGTTCTTTCTCTGGATATGATTAGCATATGCCGTCTTGACCCTCTTAAAATTGTTTTAGATCATGGTATTGCTGAGAAGAGCTAAGTCTATTAGAGTTGGTCATTGTACCAACACAATAACAATGTTGCTGTTATTGTGTACAATGTTCTGCTGGTTCTGCTCACTTCACTCAGCATCAGTTCATATAAGTCTTTCCAGGTTTTTCTGAAATTCGCCTGCTCATCCTTTCTTAAAGCACATTAGTATTCCATTACATTCATATACCACAACTTTTTTGGTCATTCCCCAATTGATAGGCATCCCCTCAATTTCCAATGATTTGCCACAACAAAAAGGACTATTTAGCATTCATTTTTATAAGGTTTTGAGTTCCAAGTTTTTCTCCCTCTCTCCCCTCCCCTTTTCTGAAAATGGTAGGCAGTTTGATATAGTTTATATATGTGCTATCATGTAAAACATATTTCCATATTTTTCACAGTTGTGGAAGAAGAAACAGATCAAAAGGGAATAAAGTCATGAGAAAGAATAAAGTAAATTTTTAAAAAATATGCCTGGGGCGGCTAGGTGGTGCCGTGAGTAGAGCGCCGGCCCTGGAGTCATAAGGACCTGAGTTCGGATCCGGCCTCAGACACTTAACACACACAAACAAAAACCTAGCCGTGTGACCTTGGGCAAGTTACTTAACCCCAATTGCCCTCCAAAAAGAAAAAAAAAAGCTTAAATCTGCATTCCGAGCCCATTCACTCCACTTTTGAACAGCTCTAATTACTGGAAAGTTTCTCTTTATGTCAAAACTAAATTTTCTATTTTTCCTCCTCTGTCCATTATTCCTGGTCCTTCTTTTAGTGGCTAACCCTAAAAATGTCTAATCCCTCTTCCATGTAACAGCCAGCCCTTTAAATACTTGAGGACAGTTTTCATATATCCCAAGTCCTTTTGTTCAAGTTAAACATAGCCTCCTCCTTCCCCAAGGCCTTCAACTGATCCTCAGATGATGGACTTCGCCTGAAGGCCCTTCACCATCCTGGAAGCTCTCCTCTGGATTTTTGTTGTCCAGTTGTTTCAGTAGTGTCTGATGCTTCATAATCCCATTTGAGGGTTTCTTGGCAAAGATACTGGCATGGTTTGCCATTTCCTTCTCCAGTTTATTTTACAGATGAAGAAACTGAGGCAAACAGGGTTGAGTGACTTGCCCAGGGACACACAGTAAGTGTCTAATCAGGAAGAAGAGTTGCCTGACTCCAGAGCTAGCACTCTATACACTGTGCCACATAGCTACTCTTCTCTGGATACTTTCTGGCTTACCAGTGCCTTTCCTAAACTTTGGTATCCAGAAGTTAGCAAAGCTTTTAAATTTTATATCATTTTAATTTTTGTGTTTTGTAATCTCCTCTGTGTCTGGTAACAAACTCTTCACCTGGCTATGGGGGAAGTGAAAATATATGCCTTTCCATTCCCTTCTGACTTGTTTTCAGGGCATGATTTTTTTTTATATTGGGATTATTTATCCATTTGGAATTTGTTGTGGTACATGGTGGCCTAGGGTGGGTGGCTCAAGGCCAGATTTGAGAGGCAGCCAGAAGACAAAAAAGAAGATAGCTTAGGCAGCAACCAAGGCGCCTTTCCTATCAGATGGAAACCAGATAGAGTGTTAGAAGGGTGTAGTCTCTTCTCCACCTTGTTTTAGACACCCTTCTTTATTCCTCTCACAGGTCCCAAGGCTAGGTAGACTTGTACTGATCTTTCTTCTCTGAGAGATTTGATATGATATGGTAATAGCTGCCTCCAGCTCCTCAACTTTCTCCCAAAAATGTTAAATCTAAGGTTTATCTGTACATTTAAGTTTGTTGGCATCTGCTTAATTAGTACTGAATTCTAGCTACTGATTTAAATGTGTTTTGCTCTTGGGAATGGGGAGCCAGAGAGAAGGATAGTAAGAGGCCTATTATCCCCAGAGAAAGAGGATGAGACAGAAAAATAGACTCTCTGTGAGACATTTTGGTGTTTCTTGGCTGGAAGGTTCTGGAGCTAAATGAAAGAGAATTGTATTGATTTTTAATAGTTCATACCTCCCCCAAAACAGAGAGTGTCAAGTCATGTGAATCTAGTTCTTCCCTGCTGGCATAGAGGAGAGAGAGAACTAGCCTTGAAGCCAGGGAAACCTGGGTGAATGTTCCCACTTCAGATAGGCTGCATGACCCTGGGCAAGTCGATTAAACCTTTGGTGTTCTACACAGAAATTATACCTGTGACATATAGGTACGCTCCCTTTCCTTATCCTATCCTATATTTGAGCAGAAATAGTAACATTAGGGGAAAAATACTTGTTAAGTAGGAAAAAAAACCCACAAAACTTCCCCTTAGCAGGAAATTAGGCCCAAGAGAGAAAATGACTTGCCCAATATCACAGGTAGCTACAAAATTAGGATTTTGCACTATAACATGCTTGCTGCCTCTCTCATTTTTTCTCCTATCCAAATCTTGCTCATTTTTCAAGGCTATCCTCAAGGCCTACCTTTCTATGAGGTCTTCATTTTCTCCTCTGAATAACCACAGCATTTTCTGTCCATCCAACTCACTTTTTAGCATTTAATAAGTGTTTATTAAGCATCTGCTATTTGGTAAAGAGGGGGAGTTATAAAGGCAGAAATGAAACAGTTCTTGCCCTCAAGGAGCTTACATTCTTCACATTTGCAGCTTTCTATGTTAACTACTTAACTATTCCAAGTGTGTTTTTGTCTTGTTTCCCTAAGAAAATATAACCTCCTTAAAGGCAAAGACCATAATGTGCACTTTTTTGTGTCCTCCCTCAGTGGCTAGCATTGTGCAAAGTACGCATAGTAGATATTTGTTAGCATTCTTCTCCTATAGAGGGAGGGGTACAAAAATCTATCAGGTGTTTTCCTAATTAATAATGGCACCCTCCTGGTACAAGCACAGTATAGTATAGAAGGTAGAGCACCAGACTGGCATTCTGAAGACCTGCTCTGCCATTAACTAGCCCTGTGACTTTGGGAAGTCACACTCTAGGTCTCTATTTCTTCATCTGTAAAATAGAGTCAAACTATATAAAGTGTTTTCCAAACCTTAAAGCACTATATAAATGCAATCTATTTATTATTATTCTTCTATGACCTTGAAAATGCCTTTCAGTTCTAAAGGCCTCTGATTCTATTTCATTTCCCCCTCTCCCCACCTCAATTTCACATCCTCTCTGAAAGGCCTTCAGCACTTACACACAAACCCTGTTTGAATTTGGTTAGACGAATTTCCTGGCATCAGAAGCTTGTGATTCAGCACAGGAAGACTGTCTACTCATTCATAAGCTCATTCAGTAGATTTAAAAACAGTGTTTCCTCTCTGGAGCCTTCTTCCACAGGAACATCTTTTATGGGCAAATGCTCTTCTAGGCCTAAGCAGACTTAGCTGACCTGGGTTTTTTTTTTTTCTCTAGACTATAGTTTATTTGGCATTTTACTTTGGAAGATTGCAAGCAATGATCAATAAGCTATGGTTTACATCAAAGGCAGAAGGAACAAGGGAAGCTAACAGTAAATAAGAGGCTAGATAGAATAAGAAGCCAAAAGAGTGAGTGAGAACCACAAAGTTTTATGATACCACATCTTAACTTGTACTAGAGTTTTGTGGGGTATTGCTTTCATCTTCTTACTAGATTGCAAACTCTTTCTCTTCACTCACACAGTCACCACCCTACCTACCTCAAGCCCTTACCTCTTCTTGCTTGGACTAGATGGGTGGGGAACTTTTGGCCTCAAGGCCACATGTGGCCCTCTAGGTCCTCAAGTGCAGCCCTTTGACTGAATCCCCACACTTGAGGACCTAGAGGGCCATATGTGGCCTCGAGGCCACAGGTTCCCCACCTCTGGGAGTAATAGCTCACTTATTGGACCCTCCACTTCAAGGCTCTCCCCTCTCTAATACATCTTCCATATCACTACCAGAGTGGTATTTTTAAAGTTCAGCTCTGACCTCATCACTCATCAACACAAAAAGGTCTAGTGTTTCCCTATTGCTTCTTAGTATAAAATACAAACTCTTGGGCCATTTAAAGCCCTCTACCAACCTAGTTCCAGTCTACCTTTATAGATTACACATGACTGTCCTTCACACATTCTGTGTTTCTGACAAACTGACTTACTGTTTTTCACACATGATATTAGGTTTCCTGCATTCCTTAGCAGAGGCAGAAACGCCTTCTTCCCTCACCTTGGCTTAGAATTCTGAGCTTCCAGGTGAAGCCTCTCCTGTCCTATTCAGCTGCTACTGCCTTCCTCTCATCCAAAATTACTTTGAATTTACTTTCTATATCTAATACAGTGGCCGGCCAGGAAGCACTTGTTGGCTGAGGCTTGTCCCTTACCTGTGATTGTGGTTTGCCCTGGATTCAGTGGTGAGCTTGAGCCAGCTCCTACCAGTTTGCAAGAACAATTATTGAATTTCCAGTGGGGACATTTATTGCTTGGAAATTAGAGAACATTACAAATTAGGGTTTGATTTATTTTGTAGTTGATTATCCAGACTTAAGAAAATAATGGAAAAAATGTTAATAACAGAGATTAAATTGAAGCGTTTCCTGCAAACTTTCCCCTATCCCCACCTCTGCCCCCAGAGAACTGGTTGTAAAACATTTACTAGAACATCCCTTTCTGGTTTCACTGTTCTGGGGCTTCCTGTCTCCTCAAGAGGGGAACTAGACTTCAATTCTACCCTCCACCTCAGGTTCCTAAGGAAGAATTTTATTTTTGGATCTCAAGTAGTTCCAAGAGGGATGGGGGTAAGAAAGATAGGGAGGGAGTGGGGTGAGGAGTGGTTAGGAAATCAACTAGAGTACAAATATGAATCAGGTATGGTATCATCAAAAATAAATTGACTTTGTGAGCCCAAAGTTTTAAAGCTGGAAAAGACCTTAGGAATAATCTAGTTCAACCACCTCATTTTGCAGATGAGAGGGGAAGAGGAAAACACTGGGGGAGGAAACCAAGGCAGATAGTGAGTGACAGGGCCACGATTTGAACGCATATCCCCTCTGACTTTAAAAGCCAGTGCTCTTTCCACTATAAAAAGACATACATGTGTGAATGAATCACACTGACTGATACTATTTATATTACAGTTTTTACCTGAAGGACATGTGACTGAGGGGAGTTCTGGCTTCTAAAAAACAATAAACAGAACTAAGGGTGTTAAGGATAAGGTGGGTACTCTCAGAGGATGCAGCCCCTAATTCCCCAATGTCATTCATCATGAGTCTGGACAGGGATAGGTTGAATTAGAGTATTCCCTTCCTGAGGCTTGTCTTGCTAAGGCTCTCATTTGCCTTAAGGATTTATCTATGTTAGGTCTAGGTGCTGGGTTTGGAGTCAGGAAGACTCATCTCTATGAGTTCAAATCTGGTCTCAGACACGTACTAGCTATGTGACCTTGGGTAAGTCACTTAACTCTGTTTGCCTCAATTCCTCGTCTGTCAAATGAGCTGGACAAGGAAATGGCAAACCACTCTGGTGTCTGCCAAGAAAACTCTAAACGGTTTCACAAAGAGTCAGACAGGAATGAAAAACGACTCAGCAACAACAAATGGGTATATAAGGAATGGTATCTACTTATACATTCTCCTGTTATAGAAAACTTGCATCTGTTCTTTCCCCTTTCCCCATGCCTCAGCTTGCGCTGAGAAAAATATCTTGTATCCCTTTAAAGGGATCAAAATCTCTTTCCAAATCTCTATCCTCACATCTGAAAACTTCCAGCTTCACAGAAGGACGTGTAACAGGGACAGGCATATGCACAGAGTGCTTTTGATGATGTTCCCCCGCCTGTTTCTGGAAGAGTTGTGATGACATGTAGATGGGAGTGCATTGGAAAGATGTTGGAGCTCATGTAAAATAGTCATTAATTGGGTCTAGCCTGCTGAGCATGTGTGAATGGCAGACTGATTGGCTGCAGGTGCCCAGTTATCACTAGGGGAG
This sequence comes from Gymnobelideus leadbeateri, assembly GCA_011680675.1. Classification (NCBI taxonomy): domain Eukaryota; kingdom Metazoa; phylum Chordata; class Mammalia; order Diprotodontia; family Petauridae; genus Gymnobelideus; species Gymnobelideus leadbeateri. The sequence goes on from WOXC01003453.1 coordinate 46,584, forward strand.
CTTTCAAAAGGTCTCAGTCTGCCTCAGCTTCTCCATTTGGCAGCTCTCTCTTGGTTGAACTTCCCTGATGGAATCAGAATGGGCTGACCACTGGCTGGGCAAAAACTGATCCCCTTGTGACCTTTAAACACTAAGTCTTGTCTGACCTGGAAGCAGATGAAGATATCTGAGGCCCGGAGAAGCATCACGGCCCCTGTCCCTCTATCAGATGGCAGCAGGGTCACGGAGAGGATTTTCTCCTCTCTTCCCATTAGCCACAGTCTTTTAGAAGAGCAATTTACCCAGTAAGACCTAGTGAAACCAACCGAGAGAAGAGACAGACATATAACAGACACAGAGGCAGAACCAGCATCAAGAACCAAGATCTCTGTCGGGAAAAGAATGAATGAAGGCCTCAAAGTAGAGAGTAGAGATGCAGAGAGGAAGAGATCCAGGGAGCCCACATGAGCAACCTGCCCAGGAGAGGTGCTTGGTCCAGATGGCTGTACAAAAAGGACACCATTCAAAGAGAAAAGTTATTGGGACCTTGCAGTACCACAAAAATAAGTTTTCTCAGTTATGATTTGGGTTTTGTTTTGTTTTTGGTTTTATGCTTTTTGGAGGGGAGAGAGCAGGGAAATTTGGGTTAAGTGACTTACCCAAGGTCACATGGTTAGTAAGTGTGTTAAGTGTCTGTGGTCACATTTGAACTCAGGTCCTCCTGACTCCTGGGCTGGTTCTCTATTCACTGTGCCACCTAGCTGCCCCTATTTATGTTTCTTTTTTTATGTTTGTGTCTCACTACTGCTAAACTTTGTACTCATAAAAATGTATACTTTGTATATTTGTGGGAAAGTACACCCCAACGTCCTTACTATGTTGTCTTAGTAAATGCTTTAGTTTCAAGTTAATTCTGTCTGATTGTTAAAGATAAAGTGAGATCCATGAGAAATGGTTTTAGGTGCACAAACCCGAAAAGTACCTTTAAATGTTGGAATATCAGCTGCGCTTTGGGAGTAGCAGCCCCTGGGAGGGAGCGCATGAGCGCTGAATTGGGAAGGTAGCCAGCTCTCATAGTCAGTGCCACACTCTTAGCTGGGGCATGGGGAGGCACCGGAGGTTTTATCTGTAATCCTTCAGAGGGACACATGGGATAATTCAAGGGGAAACCTGATCATGAGGCAATCAAGAAAGAGCACTAGCTGACTTTGCAGCCAGGAGGGCTAGGCCTCCATCTCCCCTTCTACTCTGATGGAGTAGAAAGTAGGTAGGTCCAACAGCGAGCGTCCCAGCAGTTCCAGTTATCACACTCTTGTAAAATAGCTTCCTGACAGAGTCCAGGACGGAAAGAACAGGGGATTAGACAGATAAAAATCAGACTCGTTGCTCAACCCTGCCAGCCTCAATTTCACTTGCACGGTTCATGAGAGAGGAACAATCCTTTTGGCTTCTTTCTCCCACAGATCCCTAAGGCCAGGTTCAAAAAGAAGTTACCAAAATGTTGAATTCTTGGCATTATTGTCATTGTTGACTCTTGGCATTTTGGGAAACTATGGCAATGCTTTCCAGGAAGTAACCTAAGGTTATGTTCACATATATATTGATAATAATTAAATATCATTTTTATGGAACTCAAAAAGGGCCAGGGCCTGAACTAATCAGCCAGAAGAAGAGCCTGGACTTAACAGCTCTTTTGTGCTCTGAGTAAACTCAGAGAATACCTCTTCCTATGTCAACAAAGCCAGATGGGGTTTACTTTATAGGGGGTGACTAGGTGGCACAGTAAATAGAGCACCAACCCTGGAGTCAGGAAGTACCTGAGTTCAAATCCATCCTTAGACACTTACCACAAAAACTAGCTGTGTGACCTTGGGCAAGTCACTTAACCCCAACTGCCCTAAAAAAAAAAATACTAGGGGTTTACTTTATGGCCATTAAGGATGAGACCCTTAACCCAAGGCACTAACTTAAATAATGGGACTTTTTCGTATCTTAAAATTTTTTGGACACATACTGGGTTATGGCATGTTAATGGTAAAGAAAACACAGGTATCCTGAGTCATAATTTTAATTGACAGTTTGTCAACTCTCTTACTTTATTGTATTTACCATCTATTCAATTAAGAAAATTCATTGCTCATACAATGATTAAACATTTACGGAGATCATAAATTTGAGTGACACAGCCACCCTGAATTGGGATGGTTCTAAAACGTATTTAAGCTTTCTTACTCTTTTGTTCAGGTTGTCAAAACTTAGGTTTTGATTCCTTGTATATACAAGCTCGCTAGCTTCATCTAGCTTTAAGGGGAATAAAAGATAAAAATGCATATCACCTAGCCTGTTTGTCTCCTTTAACCAAACTTTCAGGTTAACAATATCTATTTCATCTTTACCTTGGAAAGAAAGCAAGTTCCTGGAGGGAAATTACTCCTTATATACTGTTTATTTATCTGCTATTTAATTTTTCAGCTCTTAAAATGCCACAAACTGCCTATGGCACTTAAGGCTTTAATATTGTTAGAAACACAAACACAAATGATACCGATAATCTGGGTATCATAAGAAGTTTATTAAGGAGAAATCCTAGAGGAATTGAACACCCCTGGCCAGACATGGACTCCATCCTTCTTCTTCTTTTTTTTTTGCTTTTTGGAGGGCAATTGGGGTTAAGTGACTTGGCCAAGGTCACACAGCTAGTAAGTGTTAAGTTTCTGAACTCAGGTCCTGACTCCAGGGCTGGTGCTCTATTCACTGGGCCACCTAGATGCCCTCAGGACTCCATCCTTCCTGTGGAAGGAGGAATTCAGGATACAAAAGCGAAGCAACTTTTATGCCATTAGTTTGGTGTGGACATTCCCTTCAGAGGATGGATTGGTTAGTTCTCTTTTGGGTACACCTCTCCATTATCATACATTATTACTCATGAGATTAACTTTGTTAGATAATATACATAGTACATGAGGTTCATTAAGCAAGTACAGTAATAACCCCAGAATACTGACCCCTCACCAGTTTAACATAGATTTGCCCTTATCTGGGCCTGAGAGTCCCAAGGCCACTGTCTGCTTTGTGATTGGTCAAATCCATCTGCTGTCTGCTAGCTTCTTTATCTTACTTTGGTAATGTCTTAGCAGTTCCATGGAAACGTAACCTCCCTACTGTTTCTCATAATTTATTATCAGTATTTTTACTTCAGTGATTTTTAGCAGTTCTGTGGAAACTTAACCCTTTGCTACCTCTCACAATTTGAAAGGGTTTGTTTGTTGCGATGAATTATCTACATGCAAAAGAGAAACATGGCATGGAAACACTTTAAATATTGCAAATCACTTCACAAATAGAATCATGTTTACCCTCATGACAACCTGCAAAGTAGATGCTATATTTGCCATTTTATGGATGAGGAAAATGAGTCAAACAGTGGTTTAGGAGTACAAACTGTACAATTGCACAGAATTATCCAGTTTGTAAGTATCAGCAGCTGAATTTGAACTCTAGGTCTGGCATGTACCCAGCAGAAATGGTCAGGAAGACCATTCAAATCCAGTCTCACACACTTCCTTTCTTTTTGACCCTGGACAAGTCACTTTAGGATTTTCTATTTCCCCATTTTAAAAATGGAGATGATAACTTTTTTTTTTTTTGGCTTATTTTGGAGAGGGGAAGGTAGGGCAATTGGGGTTAAGTGACTTGCCCAAGGTCACACAGCTGGTAAGTGTTAAGTGTCTGAGGGCGGATTTGAACTCAGGTCCAGGGCTGGTGTTATATTCACTGTGCCACCTAGCCACCCCAAGATGATAACTTCTGAAGTACCTGCTTGACCTGGTTGTTGTAAGGCTTAAGTTAGATAATATATGTATAAGTGCTTTTTGAAGTATTATATTAATGTTATTTGTTATTTAAAATTTCTGGTGCCCAACTTTAAGAAATGGGGATTTCCTACTGATTTTCTCATTCTTTTTTAGTAGCTGCTGAGGCAGTAGCCTGGGAAAGAGAGGAGAAAGATCAGGGACACTTGTGAACCAGAAGGAAGCAAGAGTAGTTCACTAATTCTGTGTGTAGTCCCAAAGGAAGTCTACATTAAGGGACTAATTATCAGGCAGATAATTCTAGCTTCCTCTGGTACCTGGGAGAGTGGGGGAGCAAAGGAAACCCTACTATAGCTTTTGCTACACTCCATTCAGAGCCAATATTATCTGCCCAAGCCTCAGGCTGCTAGTTTCATCAGGGAAAACAAGCAAAATCAGATTATTTCACACAAAGTCTCTTCATTTAAAAAAAAAATAAAGGTAATGAGTCCTTTCATCTGATAATTGCATCAATTCCAGGCAAATGTGGCATGATGCTATTTGATCGTAAGGGACACAAGTTTGATCCAGGACATGTTGGTAGTCAGCCAATACACACAATTTTAAAGTGCCTACTATGTGTTGGGCATTGTGCTAAGTTTAGGGATTTAAAAGAAAGGTAGGGGTGGGCTAGGTGGTGCAATGAATAGAGCACTGGCCCTGGAGTCGGGAGGACCTGAGTTCAAATCCGGCCTCAGACACTTAACACTTACTAGCTGTGCAACCTTGGGCAAGTCACTTAACCCCAATTGCCCTATCTTCCCCCCTCCAAAAAGCAAAGATAGATAGATAGGTGGATAGATAGATAGATAAAAGGTAGGAAGATGCAGAGGAGGCACTCACATGCAAATCATGATTTGCCAACAAGCTACGGAAAGAATCAATAGGAGTTGATCAACAGTGGGAAGGCCCTGGAATTAATAGGGGTTAGGGAGGGCTTGCTGTATAAGGTAGAATTTGAGCTGAGACTTGAGGGAAGACAGGAGCAGAGATGAGGAGGAGGAACACTGCAGGCCTGGGGGACAGCCCAGCCAGGGAAAATGATGAATGTACAGAGATAGGGTGTGCTGAATATCCAGGTGGAGGAGCGGCAAGGAGCCAGTCTTACTGGTCACAGAGTATGTGTGTGTGTGGTCGTGGGATGTAAGGACTAAGACTGAAGATTTCTGTGACTAGGGAAGAGAGAAGGTTATGAAGGGCTTTGAATGCCAAACTGAGTGACATGACCAGACCTGCATGTTAGGAAAATCACTGACGACTGAGTGGAAAATAGCCTGGAGTGGGGAGAGACTTGTGGCAGGCAGGCCAGCCAGTGGGTTACTGTGACACTCTGGCCATGAGGTGATGAGGGCCTGGACAAGGGTGGTAGCAGCATCAGAGGAGAGAAGGGGACATATGGGAGAGTTTTTACAAGGTAAAATCAACAAGCCTTGGCCATAGTTTAGCCTAATCATAAACAAGAAGCACATAGGGCTAAGTGTGACTCATTTTAGACATTCAAGTAATTACATAATTGTAACGGGTCTAGAACAGTTTTGGTTTCTATCACATTTAATTTCTTCTGCCCTTCTACCAAAGGGAATTTGAAGGCAGGAGGAAATAAGGCCCTGATCTTTCTTCACAAGGGAAAAATTCATTCCATGGAATAAGAGAGGCATGAAGTCAGAATTTACAAAGATCATACTTGAAGAATTGTTGTTTTTTTTAAGTGATGTAGTTAATGTTGTCTCAACATGTTCCAGTGTGAAATTGCCTCTCCAGTGAACTGTACTACCATTCTGATAAGTGTAAGCTGATAGAAATTCTGTCCCAATGTTAAATTTCATGATATGTTTAATATTAACGTATATGTAGAGACTATATCAGATTACATGCCTTCTTGGGGAGGGGGAATAAAGGAAGCAGGAGAAAATTTAGAACTCAGAAACTTATAGAAGTGAATGTTGAGGGCAGCTAGGTGGCACAGTGAGTAAGAGTGCTACTCTTGGGAGGACCCAGGATAGGTTCAGGCCTCAGAAAATGAGCACCCACACATAAATAATGACTGGCCATGTAACCTTGAGCAAATTACTTAACTCCAACTGCTTTAAAAAAAAAAGTGAATGTTGAAAACTAAAAATAAATTAATAAATAAAAATATTAAATTTCATGGAAAACTACTCAAGAAGTTTTCCCCCCAGTCATTTATAATACCCAATGCCAGATTCACTTTGCTATATGAGATATTTCATTCATTTGCCAACAGATCAGAATAGGACTTCAGTGTCTTTAAGGGGAAAAGGAAGTCTTAACAATTTGAGAAGCAGGTACGCTGATTCCTAAATTAGGAAACAAACAGTGGTGTTTTTTCAGATGAAAACATTAAAAAGCAGAATAGGAAGAGGCTCACCCTCCCTAGGGACTTTCTTTTGTGGCTTGTGTGTTTTGATCTAAGTGAACTCAAGGCTGCATGAGTCA